>CM032231.1:37170000-37770000 GCA_019009955.1 Riptortus pedestris
ATTCGTATGACTGTTTGGTTTAATTGTACCTCATTCCCGTTAACCGATCCTGTACGGTTGGTGATGGCCCCGTAGGATGGCCAATATCCAGTCGTCCAATGGCTTATTGTAGCCTTCATTTGAACTGATTGAACAAAACGTTGTCAGGAAGTGTCACTTAACACCGCGGAGGGGAGAAATAGATAAGGCGTAAATGTTCAGTGCATTCAATTGCAGTGTTTACCCGCTTTTTAGCAGATTTCCATTCAGGGTAATTAGAGAAATTCGCGATTTTCGAAGAATGCCCTCAAATGTCTGTCGATTCTATCCAGATGAAGTCGAAAATAAGGCCTGTTCCAAACTATATATATGGTCTGTTAACGCTCTAGAGGTTGTTCTCAAACTCGATTTAAAGATCAAGTTCGTTATGGGCTCAAATAAGACTTGCGAGGGGGGCGGGTTAGACAGCGAAATTCGAAATATTATGCGTCGGATCGAAGAATTGAATAGAATCATACTTATTACAAACTAAATACTACTTGATTTTTACTATCTTCATTATTAGCCGAGATATTTGCATTTTTTAGTTTTCGGTCTTCAATAAACTCCCACTCCTACATATGTCATATTAACAATAAGCTTTTATATTATGAAGCACATTATTCAGAGCTTAAATACCAAATATTATCTTCATTGAACTTTTACTGTGAGAGATACGTACAAATATGTAGTGTGATGACATCATCAATTGAGATTCTTCAGTCTTCACTTTAAAAAGATCATTTGATCTATACCTTACTCAACTATAATGTTCATATTCGTTAAAGGTTGAAATCAGACCAGGTATAGGAGGGAGGAGGGAGGGGTAGTTCCAAATTTCAAAATATCTCGTTTATTATGGAGTCGGATGGAAAAAATGTTACAGAGCCAATCTTGTTAAAATATTGATGCCCTACAATTGTTGCTGTATACATTTTTTCGTAACTCGTATATTAAGAGTATTTATATTTTATTGTTTCTGCCTTCTGAAGGTTCCTCATTCTGCTCATCGGATTTTTACTTTTATTAATAGGATATATGGTGAGATGAGATTAGTAGTATGTCATTTCAGCACGTGGGGGAAATCTGCTTAGTTTACGCAGCCTTGCGTGACTGACAATTTATTAAGTGAGCATATCAGGTTCAATGATATTTTTAAATCGGGAGCTGATTTGGGAAAACTGGGTATTGTTTTACATAAGTCTAGAGGTGAAAGTTACTCAGTTTGTCTATTGTCAACTACTATTGCATTGGTTAAGATACAGAAACTATTGGTGTTTGTCTCATGTCGAGTCATTACTTAGTCCTCTACCAATCGGAATTCCTGGCGTACTGTTATTTGGATGTAGCAGATAATTGACAGATAATGGACCAGATATCCACCTTTTTAACAGTATAGGTAAATAGTGTCGTTAATTAAGACCGAGATAATCCCTCTTTATGTGTATATTTCTGCTGCCTATGGGAGATGCAATTAACGATTATTTGTTTTTAATATATCGTGAATTGGTGCTTCATTTCCTTTTTATCTTGTTATTTCACGTCCACATTGGAAAACCTTTTCTCACCGACATGAATATGAGAACGTTTTAATCTGGTGTGCTTTATGAGTATTCTATAACATCATACGAATAATAGTTACGTTATAAGGTCTTCCTATTCATTTTTATTATGAGAGGTGAAATTACTTTTTCCTTATACTGTTGATCAAGGTATGCTGAAAATAGATTTTTCTATATGGAGTTTAGTATCTTATTATTAAATCTTGGGAAAGCTGCTCAATTTTCTATAGTGTCTCTCACTAGTTTATATGCAAATTCCTACCTCATTGATATCATATTTTTAAGTAAGGGAGAAATAAAATATTGCTCAACGGAAAAATCACTTATTGAAAAGCTTTTTTTTTAAGTTCTCAATATATAATACTTCGTGAATTCAAATATCGTGACACTATTTATTAGCAGATTTTCCTTAAGAAAAATAAAATCAGTAATTGACGATGTACTCATAGCGAGATTTTCGAAAAATGTCGTAAAATGTCCATTGACTCTACGAAAATGAGGTACTTTCAAAATTACATATACATAAACACATACATACCACATTTTTAGTTTGTTGCCAAACTCTATATTTAAGCGTTTGATGTAAAACTAAATAGCAAGTTCATTAATGATTGAAATCGGACTGAATATATGTTTTAATGTAACCTCCTTCGATTAATCTAACTTGCATATAGAGAATATGTCCTATTTTTTTTTTATTGTTTTATAATGTTTATAAATATTGTATATGAAATATTATAATGTAATTACTGAAATGTGTGTAGTATCCAAAGGATGGAGCACACGACATTTAAATAAATTCTCACGTTAGACGGATACTCTGCGTGGAAAACAGCAAAAAAAGAAAAAGAGAACATTACTTTCATGCAATAAAATAATTGATCATTGTACGTTCTGCTAATAATTGGGATATATAGAAGACTAAAACGTTTGCCGGAGCCTGGAATCAATATTTCCAGTATATATGATTATTTAATTTATAACATTAACCAGCGTTGTTATACAAAGGCTAATCGAGTCGATTAATAATACTAGCTCTGATTTTTTCTCAAGTAATCAATGTCTGCAAGTCGTTTGTTCTAGTTTATACATACTTTTTATACTGATTCAGTTTTTGCGGAGAAAGAGCAACTTTCACCTTCTGTTAACAACACGGAAAATCAATTTTCCAGTAGACCTACATTCAAATGACAAATATTCCTGTCGACGTTACCTTTAACAATTTTTGCTTACAGCGATTTTTGAAGTTAGATTTATTTCTGAAACTATTTGAACAAGTGGCCAGTGGCTAAAATACAGAAGAAGCCGCGAGCGATTGCCAAGCTCAGAAATAGACTCAGTCACCTTTCAGTCAAAACTCTCCTGACACTCGAGTGCCTCAGCTGAACCTTTTGGAGAATGGCGCTATCTATCCTTGCACTACCGTCTTCATGCCAAAGCCATTAATTTAAGCTTATCTGACAGCTTTTAAATTAACTCTTAAAATTAATTGTAAAACATATTCGTTGAGAAATCTCTTTCTTCATTTTAAAAGTTTCGTAAATGTATTAAAAAATCCAGGGCCTTTCCTCAAGGCTTGGGTGGGATGCCAAGTGGTCAGTTAGAGCATTACTGAGTGGCATTACAGGTTGGTACACCTTCATTGAAGAAGCAACGTAATTCCCTCAAGACCTCGAGTGGGTGGTAATAGATGTCCATCCTGGAACCGCACAGATAAATCAAATTTTGTGTGCACTGACCTTGATCCTGCCACATACATCTACCAATTGGCACAGATATTGAAGGGAAGTCGCCAGCAGTATGGTGGTCCACTGCTCTAAAATCAAGGTTTTGTTAGACTTCCTAACAGATCCCGCTATCAAGCATTATTGAGAAAGTCTGATTGAAATACGCATAGTAGTTTGTGACTGGCGTGTTGGTGGAAAACGTTTTATTCGTAGTCAAAAGTAAACTAAATCTTTACACATCTCGAAAACCATTTTCTTAACATTTTGTTCACCTTTGGTTAGAAAAATAAATAAAATAAATCAGGATATCGATAGAAAAATAACTTAGTCGTTTACCCGTTCATAAACCCATTTTATCAGTGCTATCAGCTATTGATGTTGTTCTGTGGACTTGATTTTGAAAATCAAATTCCGATTTTACGTTCTTATCTCGAAAATGTGTATTTGAACTTTACCATACTCGATATTTAACAGTTTCATTCAACTATATAGACCTTTTTTGTTATTGGCTGTAATCGGACCTGAAATAGGGTGGTTCAGAAAGAGGAGGGGGGGGTTTGATAATTCAATACATCTCTGTTGTTATGATTAGGATTGAAAAATGTTACAGAACCAATCTAGTTAAACTATTGATGGTATACTTGTTTTTGTGCTCAAATATTAAATATATATTAGCTTTAATATTGTGTGTCATACTTCTTGTTTTCAGCTTTCAGTAAACCCCTTCTTCCATTCATCTCCTTTTTACTTAGAAATACAGAACGTGAGTCACCTGTGTGATATTGTTTTCATTATATTGGATATTAGTATCTTCGTTTTTTAAGCATTTATTGAAGAAAATGTACGTTCCACTTATTTATAGTTTCAACCTATTTATTTAGGGGAATTGATTGGACCCCCTTAATTAATTATATAGGTACCAGACACAAAATTGAGCCTTGACAACGTTTTAACTATTCATTATACTATGCATAATATACAGTATATATGGCTATTCTTGTGTGTTCCTATAGTATCGCTGATGGGACATAAGTCTTGGAATATCTTTGTTTACTAAGAGTAAAACTGGCGTTATTATTTTGTACTTCACCCAGTACAATTGTATCTCAATTTATTATTTATACAATTACACGTACCTGGACTTATTTCTGTTCTTTCTAAGAGATTACTGATTTTTAAATTTTAAATGTTGTTTACTTTCTGTTACTTGAAGAAATAATGTTTTTATTTCTAGTTGATTGTTGTTGTTTTTTTTAATGTAAGAATTATCGCCTTCTTTATGATGATGTAATAAATAAATATGTTATATTGTTTTACTATTCAACATAGGAAGAGATATATCACCTTCCACCAGAAAAACATCTTGCAAGTGATTTAATGTAATCACTGAGTTAGGATATAGCTTGCATTTTTTAGCATATTTCTCATTGTGAGGACTTCGGCTGTCTGCTTCAACGGTTGGAATTTTTGTTGTTCTGCAAATTTTCGATGGAAATGAGTCCCTCTTCGTCAGGCAATAAATTTGATTTAAATAGCTACTTCAATTAATCATATGTTTTGGAGTTTTATTTTAGTATGGCTTTCCACGTTTCAGAAAGTATGACACCGTCCACGACGTTTATAGTATTTGTTCTCTTATTTATTTCTAAGGTTTCCAGGACTAATCTTTTACCGAGGTGGTCCTCTCTGAGTAAAACCTTTGTCTCGTCAAATTTAATTTGGTGAGGACAAATACTATGGCGGATGTCTTTGTTCTGTTATGTTTTAGATCAGCCATGTGTTGGTTGACTCTTGTAGCAGTTTTTTTACCTGTCCCACATAAAGCAAGCATATTTCTCTTGAGAGAAATCAGCTATTGAAGCTGTTCTCATGGCAACAGTTCTTCAAATACCCATACATCTTCCAAGGATATTACACAAATGAAGTACGTTCCCGCACGCACACATGTCCAAGCAAGCGCATGTCTGTACACTAGAGTATGTACCCACAGTTACCAAATTACACATTTAAGTGTTTGATCAATCTATCTCATACCCTAGTATGTTTCGCCTTCTTTTATGGGTAATTACTAACGGAGAAATAGAGATTAGAGTGCCCAGATGACATTATCTGAGTATCCTGTATAAATCTTTATATTGTTATTTTTGTGATATGTTAGCTGACCTTGGTTTTTTATTTCTCTTATCGAACAATTTTTGAGTTCATTTTGCGGAGTTGCATTGAAAATTTGCCATGAACTTTTTTTATTTCACTGAAATTTTAGATCTTATTAGTATTGTAATTATAATTAGTAAGAGTTTGGTTATGCTGTTTTAAATAGTACTGCATGATAAAGAGAATATGCTTTTCATTCTGCTGAACTTAAATTTTATGTCTCATTCATGCTGATTCATATTATTTTGCTGAGTTCAGCAATGGTGAGATGTATTGTCACTGTGTCAGGTGAATAAGACAAATCCTTAGGCTTTACATTTAAGCTATTTAGGTATACATTTGATTTATTACCTTCTTAGTAACATCTGCATCAGCTGGAAATTACGTTTATTCGGAATCAAATAAATAAGTGGCCATGTTGTAAGCTTGTCTCAAGACGTGCTGTATCCCATTCCAATGGATGAGAGAAGAGGAGATGGTATTTAATCGAAACAAGAATGCCTTGTAATAATTTTGTCGGTGCTCCAATCCAGTATTGGATATCTACTGGGACATTCCTCCAGCCTACCTTGGGAATTTATTGGAGACACCAGCTATGCCCTCTATAATTTGGGGAACGAAGAACTCTTTTGGGCTTTGGTTGTCACGAACTATAGGCTCCACTTAAATGCACCACTTGTCCTATTGCTATTTGGCCAACTATCTCCTTCAACCAGAACCTGTCTGAAATGCTTTATATCTTAAAGGATCTGTTATAAGATTTAGCCATTCTATATAGTCGTATACAATTAAGTAATCACTCTTATTTACACTTCGTAGATTTACTTCCAAAATTCCATTCTTTGTATTGAGACATTTTTTTTTACATGTTTTCTTAAGATTTGGGAGTGCTAAAATCTCAGTAAGAAGAAAATAATGATTATATAATAATCCATCAAAATGTGTGCGATAAAATATAAAACACACAGACGGCCAATTATAAATAAACATTAGTTTTTTTTAATGTATTAATTATTTACTTGAATTAATAAAGATTTTGTTGAGATAAATATCTCAAGTTAAAAGTGTTATTAATTCGGTTTTAGCATAATAAGAATTCGTCTTGAAGAATATCATAAGAGAAGTAATTTTTGGAGAAATAATAGAAACAAACTTTTTGCTTAAACAGGATTAGGTCGAATTAACTATCCATTTCAGAATAAGGCATTACAAATCACACTTTAAAGCTCTGTTGTAATGCATATAATTGATTTTCCCCAACGCCGGAGATTTACTCATTATTCAGATGTGCTCAAAAAAGCGAACAGCAAAAAAAAAGGTAACGGAAAAAGAGTGAACTGGGTTGGTTCATTGGTATACCAGTTTTATTTGTAGCAAACAAAGTTGTGTATGGAAACATCAGGGTGATAAAAATAATATAAATGAAAATGTAAGTATAGAAAGGAAAAGAGAAAACCAAAAAAAAAAAAAAAAAAAAAAAGAGTAAATAAAATTAAAGTGTATACACCCTACTAATCAAGGAAAGAAGTGTGTAGAAATTGTAGACTATAGTGTGATGTATATATTAATGTTTTTAGATGTTTAATGACTGAGTCAATGTAATTACTGTTATCTGTTAAAAGTTCCTGTAAGTCATGTGGAATGTCTAAAATGACTCTTCGTCGAGAGTTAGTCAATATGTGATGCACATTTAAAGATTCGTTGCAATGTCTACAAGTCGGTGTGTCCTTGTTTGCCATTAAGTGTCCGTGGGTCAGCAAGGAATGGCCAATGCGTAGTCTGGTCAGCACAACTTCCTCTCTTCGTGTGCTCCTGTTGCTTGATGGCCATTCCTTAACTGTTTATTTTATTTGTCTCAGTTTATTGTCTATTGTGTTCCCCCAAGATTACTGCCACTGCTCTTGCATTGCCTTAGTGCATTCGGCTAATACCCCTTGGTGGTCTGTTCGGTTTATTCCAATGTCTGGTTTGTCTATAGTACTTTTTGCTAGTCTGTTGATGTCTGTACTTTCCTTAATGTCTGTATGTCCGGATAAGTATAAAAGACTTATGTGTGTTTTACTAGAGTTTAGTCGGTGAATTTGTTCAAAAATTTTGATAGCCCAAAGATTTGCCGAGTAAATGTTGTTGAGTGTATGTACTGAGCTTAATGACTCAGTGCACAGTACTATTTTATTTTGGTAATTTTGAACTCTTCACAAGGCCAATAGGGATGGGCTGAAGCTCAGCTGTATATTATTGAGCCTATACTGAGAGGTTTTTGTAATGGGGTTGTAGCTATTTAATAATTAGTGAGGTAATGTTTTCTGAATATCTGAATAGGGGAGATTAGAAATTTTTTCAGGGAAACCGGGCACACATTAGTTATTGCGATTATCAATTATGAGTATTTCAGTGGGTCTTAGATTTCAACCAATTCACATTGAGCTTCTGGCAACGTCTTGGCAACATCTGCATTCAGCTGATCCGAAATATTCTCATATTTATTTATGGAGCTTGTTGGAACCATCTAATTTTAAAAACGCGTACGTCTTCGGGATTGGGTACATCGAATTAATTTAAAAATAAATAAACATGCTTATCAGCACTTAAAGAAAACTTAAAATGCGTGAAAACTAAATTTCAAGGCCCATTACTCGTCGAATTCATTGAATGCCTCGTTACCCTGCCAACGCGAATGAAATATGACACCATGAATCATCTCCAAAGAGGTCACAGTAAATGAAGAAAAGTAGTATCATTTTTGAACGTTTGTTTGTTAGAAAAATGGACTCTTTTTCTTTAGATTTGAGTGGACCTACTATTTATACCTCTGGAAAATTCATGCCATGAATTTCTCTTCATATCAACGTACTTATAGATGATTTAGAAGATACTTTGATCTGTAGCCATACTGTCTGAAATCTATCGTTCCCAAAGTCTCGTCAATGCATGGCGATCTGGTTAATAACATAATGGCTACTATTTCTGTAAGTCTTAAAAATGGGATTTATATCCTTGTTGAAAGGGACAAGTCGTTGGATTAGCAGAAACAGTTCTTGTTTTACACTATATTGTATGCAGTTGTGGTCTTTGGTTTTTATAATGATTTTAACCCGCTTTACATGATACACTAGCAATAACAGTGGCAAAGATTCTTTGCACATTTTCTTCTTTAAACTAGAAGATCGGAAGGCTTATTTCTTCTATTAACTTGAATCTGCCTTTATTCTTTTTAGATTAATTAGCTTCAATAGAAATTAAATTTGATAATAGCTTTATGAAATTGCCTCATTTGGAAACCCTATTAAAGGTCAATTTCTTTTGATTTAGTGTTCGTCCCAAGGTTGATTTTCGATAGTATTGTACTTATATATCTTGATGATATACCAAGAAATTTATATATTGCTTGTTTCAGAGTTGACCTTTCACGTTTCTTGTCTTTTTTTTTTTCTTTTTTGAATAGTTTCCGTTAATGATTTAGGGACTTAATTATAACTCTTCTGAGCCATAGAATCGACTTTGCTTTAATCAAAAATACCTTAATTACTTAGGCTTCTCGTATTTTGTATTATTTGTACGTGTTCTAACATCTTGTTACGTTCTAGGCACGACTGCTTTCATCTGCCTTATCATTTTCTCTAGTAGGTTAACTTGCCTAATTTAGTCCCTATTTCCAATCAACCTACGATTACAAGGGGGCTCAGGTTAGCCATGTGAGTTAAAGCGTTACCTTAATCCCACATGGTAAACCTAGGGTGGCGAGTTCGATTCCCGCCTGGGCAATAGGACTTTATTTAGTGACGAACTCATTATATGAAATCCTTAGTCCCATCCTGGCTAGGAAAGTATGGTAACCTGTAGATATCCCGCCCAATTAGCCATAGTTGCCATGTTTTGGTAATATTTTGGCTCCCATGTACTTAGGATGCTATATTAACTGAGATTTTAAAACTATATCTAGGAGTTAAAAAAAAAAAAAAAAAAAAAAAAAAAAACAACATACAACAAAATTGTCAACCACTTTATAGTAAAGTGAATATGCAATACTCTTGTAAAAGCTGGAAATAATTGAAAAATTATTTAAAAAAATAAATTGTGCCCAAGAACTAAGAAAAGACAATTATGAATTTTTTACCGCTACAAAAAAGATCTAATATTTATCCAGCGTGTTACAAGTGTGTCCAGTATAAAGTTAAAACAATGCTTGTTAGTAATTTTGATACTTTCAGCGCTCACTAAGTTACAGGAGTGAACGCAAAATACTTTTTTCAACGAATAAATTGATTCGCGACGCAACAGTAAAATGGCTGTCAAAAACTTTTGTTAATTTTTTTTCATTCCTTGCATTAGACATCCAAGATGACAGTAAATAAACTGTCAAAAAATGAAAAAAATATCGAGCATTATGATTTTTTTTGTTTATTCTGGGTGATTTAACAGTGATTGAACGAAGGACAGTGATTTGGAACTCATTGATTAAAAAAACGCACTTTTTATTTGGAAAAAAAACGAAATAAAAATTTTTATTGCTCCATGATATGTCAAGCCGTTTTCGGTGTTTATGTCAGGATGAAAAGACTTGTGTGCCGTGACATTTCTTTGCAGACTTTTTTCAGAAAAAAACCTGCTCCATCATGAGGAATACAAAAGTCCGTCACGCAGGGTCTGCGTAAACTAAGCAGATTTCCCACGTAAAGTTATACAATAGAGAAATCTACATACTGGTAACAGAACATAGCTTTCGTCGGGAACGAATAGAACCGACCATAGCTCGTCCGTTACGCTTAATAAAAATGCAAATATCTCGTTTATATATTGAGTAAATGTATATAACAATATTTATATCTATTTCACTTTCGTTTTTTGTAATAATTCCAAATTTTATGATTTAATTATAATTTTGTTCCTATTTCATTTCATTTAATTTTGTTATTTTAATAAATTGTATTATAATTACATTGTCGTATAATTTCATGTCTGATATCTATCGTTAAACATTAGGAACACTACTTTAAAATGCACTACTTTTAAAACCGGCCCGCGAACGTATTTGCACACTAACCATGTCAAAGGTTGCCCATACCTGATTTAAAAATATAATTCCCACAGAAAATAAATGTTTAATTATCATAATCGAGCTATCAAATTCATTAAAATCCTATGCAACATGTTACAATTATTAAGTAACAATTTTAGTTATTGTTAATAATGTTTTTAATCATTTTTATGAGCGTAAACATTATACAGTTTTTTTTTTCGCCCGACCATGGTGTCGAGTTGTTAAGGTTGGCAGCCTGTTGAGATAATTGGACGATAGGACGTGATTTAGGCAGCCTTGGAACTATCAAACGACGAAGGTGGGCTGTGAACGCTGGGACACGGCTCCCTTCTTTAATCCTTGGGCATCGTCACGTTTATATCACGCTAAATAGGCTAAATTACCGGCTCCCTTAAGGGCTATTGATGTTGTGCTCATGAAGCAATTGTACATAAGTCCGTCACGCAGGGGCTGCGTAAACTAAGCAGATTTCCCTCGTCGTAAATTTAACAATAGATAAACATACGAACTGCTATCACAACACAACCGTGAATATTAAACGAAAAAATACAAGCGGCTATAAGAAGTCTTTCCCCTTCCGTGTGAAATGTAAACAAACAGGTCTGCCAATAACTTACACGAAAGAAAAACAATTACTGAAATATATCAGAATATAACATATTAATTTTATTGACAACTATTTACCATATCTAGTGCTGTAATTTATAACGAATCAGAATAATTTGTATCACAATCAGTCAAATTTTAGTAATCCAAGAACTTAAGGGGGGGGGGGTCACCAGAACATACTTGCACGTATCTCGAATAATAAAGGTCTTTTGGTAAATAAATCTATATATCTATATATATATATATATATATATATATATATATATATATAAAATTGTAACCTCTGTCTGTACATTGATTTTTTTCACGAAATTTCACGATAACTTTTCGTTTCACATGTCATAGACACCATAACTGCATTTTGTTTCTTTCGTGTATGTTTGTTTGTTTGTTTGTTTGTTTGTTACCTTTTCACGCATAAACCGCTGAACCGAATTTTATGAAACTTGGTATGTATATTACTACTAGCCCAACTTAGACTTTAGGCTATATTAATATCCTCTGAGGCGAACAGGAGTGGGGGTTATAAGGGAAGCCTAAAATTAAAAATAGCGATATTTCGATTCCTATTGGTTTTTCGGCAAATATAAACATAACAAAAGTGGTTTATTTTGTTATTTAGAGTAACTTTTGTTATGTACACATTTTCGTATACTGAATTATAAACGAGATATACGCAATAACCTATAACGAATGTGAACAATTTTATTTGAGACGAAAGACCCAACCGAAATGAATAAAACTCGGTATGTGTATTAGCACTAACGCTGTCATTATAATAAGCCATACTAACATTTCTAGGGACGGGCAGGAGTGGGGGTTGTAAGGGAGGCCTGAAGTAAAAATTCACGATATTTCATTTTCTATTTGTTTTTCGGCAAAGGTGCACATAACAAAAGTTGTTTACTTTGTTATTTAGAGCAACTTTTGTATCATTCACTTATGTCGTACAATGAAGTAAATACGGGATATAAGCTAAATCTATAGCGGGAGACGACGATTTTATTAGTACTTATTTAAGTGTTTTTAATATAGGTATATTATGACAAATGATGTTATGTTTTAGCCTTATCTATTTCGATTATTTAGTACTAAGTATGATTCGGATTAGTGAGACTATAAATCCCCCTCCCTTTTGCCTCATTTATTTATTTTCCCTAGAAAATAACTTTGTTTTTATTTCCAATAGAAATTTAAACTATAAGAGCATTTCCATTATTTAATTTGTATAATGTATTATTTTTTAAAAAAAATCGAGCTGAATTTCCTCAAGGAGTGATAGGGGAAGTAGTAGGGAATCAAACTCTTTGATTTTGGTTATATACTATCATATTTCCTATATCTTCATGTTATTGAAACAAATATGTACTATCATAACAATTAAATGTTAATGTCATTATGGCAAAAGACAAAATGCTCTTAAACTCGATATGATTGTTTAAAGTATTACTTAGGTTGCAGGGACGGCTATGATCTCTTCCCCTCGACTAGCTTTTTGAATATAATTGAAATTATTTTTAGGGTAACACTATTATTTAATTCAATCAGGTAGATAAATTATTACAATAACATTTTGAATTAATAATTTAAGAAGAAGAGTGTTGATAGCTCTAAAGCGAGAGCGGAAATAGACGGAGGCTAATAGAGTTAATTGAGTTTACTAATTTCCTGTGAAATACTGGGCATTACGGGAAGTGATTACCACTGAGATCTACTATTATGAATATAACCTTACGTGCTAATCTATGCTTAAACTATATGTGGTCGGATGGGTTTTTGACAGGAAATAAGTTTCATTATAGATGATATTTAATTGTAATAAATACTATCCATGATTATGGTTTGAAGTATTCAAAAAGGTGAGTTAAAAAGTGGCAAGGGATAGATTAGGAACACATTTTTATTTATTCTTCAAATATAAAATTTCTCATTTATAAGTCGCGTGCCTGACCCTCACAGCAAAACAATGCGCGCCGACGGGAAGCTTAGTTGTAAACATTGAAGCCTTGCCAAAAAAAATACTATCATCATTCAGCCTTAAATGGTTTCCCGAGCGAAGCCGGGTACCTTAGCTAGTATATATATAAAATTGTAACCTCTGTCTGTACATTGATTTTTTCGCGAAATTTCACGATAACTTTTCGTTTCACATGTCATAGACACCATAACTGCATTTTGTTTTTTTGGTGTCTGTTTGTTTGTTTATTTGTTTGTTTGTTTGTTTGTTACCTTTTCACGCATAAACGGCTGAACCGAATTTTATGAAACTTGGTATGTATATTACTACTAACCCAACTTAGACTTTAGGCTATATTAATATTCTCTGAGACGAACAGGAGTGGGGGTTATAAGGGAGGCCTGAAATTAAAAATAGCGATATTTCGTTTCCTATTGGTTTTTTTGGCAAATATGCTTATAACAAAAGTTGTTTATTTTGTTATTTAGAGTAACTTTTGTTATATACACTTTTTTCGTATACCGAACTATAAAGGCGTTATACGCTAAAAATTATAGCGGGAGTCAACAATTTTATTTGGCACAAAGACTCAACCGAGCTAAATAAAACTCGGTATGTGTATTAGCAATAACGCCTTCCTTATAATAAGCCATACAAACATTTCTAGGGAAGGGCAGGAGTGGGGGTTATAAGGGAGGCCTTAAATTAAAAATAACGATATTTCTTTTTCTACTGGTTTTTCTGCAAATATGCACATGACAAAAGTTGTTTATTTTGTTATTTAAAGTAACTTTGGTTATATTCACTTTTGCTGTATAACAAAGTATAAACGAGATATACGTTAAAAACTAAAGTGGAAGCCAACAATTTAATTTAAAATTAAATTAATTCAATTTAAAAATGTTTAGGTTCAAACGGGAGTGGGGGTTATAAGACAGGCCTGAGATAAAAATTCGCAATTTTCATTTTCTATTTTTCTTTCGGCAAAACGTGCACATAGCAAAAGTTGTTTACTTTTGTTATTTAAAGTAACTTTTGTTGTATTCACTTTTGCCGTAAATGAAGTTAACACGGCATATACGCTAAAACCATAGCGGGAGTCATTAATTTTATTAGTGCTTATTTAAGTGTTTTTAATAAATGCATATTATGACAAAAGATGTTATGTTTTAGTCTTATATGATAGTTGTAAGTATGATTCGGATTAGTGAGCTTATAAATCTCATTTATTTATATATTTTCCCTATAACTTTGTTATTTATTTCCAATAGAAATGTAAACTATAAGAGCATTTCTGGTATTTAATATATACTCTATATGCATGTTTAAAATATTACTAGGTGTCAGGGGGGCTCTCTTCCTCTCATCTAGCTTTTTGAACATAAATGAAATTATGTTTAGGGATCTATTATTTAGTTCCATCAGGTAGATAAATTATTAAAATAATATTCTGAATCAATATTCTAAGGAATACAATGATGATAACGCTCCTGCGAGAGCGGAAATTGACGGGAGTTAATTGAGTTTACTTATTTCCTGTGGAATGCTGGCATGACGGGAAGTGATTTCCACTGAGGCTTACTAATACGAATATAATCTTATGTACAAAACTATGCTAAAACTATATGTGCTTGGATTGATTTTTGGCAGGAAATATGTTCATTATAGATGATATTTAATTGTAATAAATGCTACCCATGATTATGGTTTGAATTATTCAAAAACCGTGAGTCAAAAAGTCGTGAGTGATAGATTAGGAACCCATTTTCATATATTCTTCAAAACTAAAATTTCTATTCTATTAACCCTGAAAGTTACACTTTAGGATTGGCTGTTTTGAAAAAACATTACATCGTGGAGGGAAGTGTAATTGTACACATTGAAGTCTTGCTATAAAAATACCATCATTAGTCAGTCAGCAATGATTTCCCGGGCATCGCCGAGTATCTTAGCTAGTATATATATATATTATTTTGAACCCCATTTTTTGTCATCTCCAAGGTAGGATTAATGGACATGTTGAGCCTCAATAGCTGATTTCCCGTACGGGAAACCTGCTTGAAATGATGTCTGGAAAATTTGCTAAGGTTGAATTAACCTGTTACTGGGGACGTCCCTTTTTTCTGGGGGGGGCGATATATTAATGTCGGAACTATATACTGTCACCCTGAGGAGATTGGTTTGTTCCAGCTGTTTGCCGCGGAGCAAAGAGTTACTGGTTGGCTGTTTCTATTTTAGCTGTTTAAATATAGCACTGTTGCATGTTCTGCCAGCATTCCTTTTTTTTCTGTAATTGTCGGCATGCTCTTATAGATACCTTATTTTTATTTCGGGACATGAATTCATATATGTATTTTTTTTTTCGAGGGAAAAAATAATTTCTGTTCAAATCCTTAGCTTTGTGGTGTGTTAGTAAATGCTTTTTGTGTCAGCTATTTACTTGTTCGGTATTAGGTGTGCTGTGTTTGGGGTAACACTTTCTTTGGAACAGTACAATCGCCCAGGTAATACGAGCTGGTGTTAGCTTTGTGTTGTGTAATGCTATTCATTTTGTTGAACATTTATCCCGAGCTAAGGTCTTATCGAACTTTGTGACTTTGAAAATGCTCAGGTTATATACCCGTATATATCATATGCAGTTTTTGCGTTTTTTTTCTTGGATTTATATGTTTGTATAGAAGTCTGTATTTCATCCTGTCAGGATGTCCGAAATGTAATACACGCATTAATTCAGATTTTATAGGAAATTAGTGATTCAGCTTATCTTTAATTCATCATTGTTGTTCTAAGTATTTATCCTCTAGGGCCATTAATATTTGTGAACAGGAATCCTAAGTTTGACGTTAGCGATCAAGATTACAAAAAAAGATCTCCCTTTGCCGTTCATCTGCTCAACAATAAAGGCGTTGGGTGAAGAACTGATAGACAGAATCATTTGATCATGATTAGAATCATTTGAGAGATTCCACACTCTAGCCTGTGTGTGCGTTACTAATAATACGCTTTAGTTAATAAAAGTATGTTTACTTCAAGTAAAGCTGCAAATCCAGCCATGCTGGACTGACTTAGTCTAGTGTAGATTTAGTCATGGAAGTAGATTGCCATTACACTATTATTAAATATTATACAATTTTTGGCGTAGCCATAAAATATTAGGTTAAAAGTGTTTTATGAGAATTCCACATTGCTTTCCGGCATTGAAGTCTCCGACTTCCAAGCTCTGGTAAGACCTCTATTAGCAGATTTCTCTTAAGGGAAATCAGCTATTGAGGTTGTACTCATGACGAGATTTTCGAACTTTTTCTGCAAATGTCCATCGATCCTACTTAGTAGGTGACGAAAATGAGGTCCGTTCAAATTTTTATATATATATGTCTATTCTGGTTTAATCGTTACCGAACTCGATATTTAATCGTTTTTTTGTAAAAAGAAAAATCAAATTCTTTAATGGTTGAAATCGAACCAGTGAGGGGGGGGGGATTTTAGAAAATTCGAAATATCTTCGTTACTATTCGTCGGATTGAAATATTGTATAAAACTAATCTTATTACAAATTAAATATACTATAAATATTGTTATATACTGTTTTCAGCCATCTGCAAACCTCCCCTTCTACGCATGTTACATAAACAATACTCTGTTTCATAATAAACCATATTATTTGAAGCTTAAATACCAAATATATTTTACAAGAGACCTTTATTATACGAGATCCATGCAAATATGTTCTGGTGACCTTCCCCCCTCCCGTCTTAAGTTCTTGGAATAGTAAAATTTGATTGATTGAGATAAAAATTATTCTGATTCATTATAAATCACAGTTCTTGATATAGTAAATAGTTTTCAATAAAATTTAAATGTTATATTCTGATATATTTCAGTAATTGTTTTTCTTTCCGGTGTGAGGTTGACAGATCTGCTTGTTTACATTTCAAACGCTTTCCGTTGGGAGGTTTATTATTACAGCTTGTATTTATTCACTTAGTATTCACAGTGCTGTTGTGTTGTTACCAGTATGTATATTATTTATCTATTGTCAAAGTTCACGAGGGAAATCTGGTTAGCTTACGCAGCCCCTGCGTGACTGACGTTTTTGTCAGTGGGTCTATTCCCATGTGAGAGTTGAAAGAGCGCCCTCTGAGGTTGAGGAAAGTAGATTTGATTTGGGTAGCCGAATGATTTGCAGCCGGCATTTCTGCCCGCTAGCGTAGGTGGAAGGTGACCGCCTACACGACCGGTTTTCCACCCAACCCCCCCTCCCCTCAATCCAACCACCAATCAGATTTCGTTTATAGTCATCGCCAAGATTTATCTCTTTAGCTTTGTTTATCCTTAGCCCAGCTCTTAACTCAACTGAACTTAATATAGTCACTAACATAATATTTTATAATTGAAGAACTAACGATTCAAAATAATTCAACTTGTAAACTGTTGATATGTGGAGTTACTCATATGGCAACGATCTAGCCTGTCCCACATTTTATACATCACTAATTACATTGGTAGCAATTCCAACCCAGCTACTTCAATTCATTAGTAACGCTAATGGAGGACATCGTTCTGTTTCTTTTCTCTTTATTTATCGAGCAAAACATTGATAACGTGCCACTGATGCTAAAGTACCACACATCTTAGCAGATTTCCCTTAAGGGAAATCAGCTATTGAGTTTGTACTCATGACGGAATTTTCGACATTTTTCTTCAAATGTCCATCGATCCTACCTAGTAGATGACTAAAATGAGGTCCGTTCAAAACTGTGTGTATGTGTGTGTATATATATATATATATATATATATATATATATATATATATATATATATATATATATTTGTCTGTTAACGCTCTAGCGGTCGCAATTTTTGTTTGATCGTTACCAAACTCAATATTTAGTCGTTTTATGTAAAAAGAAAGATCAAGTTCGTTAACGGCTGAAATCGGACAAGTGGGAGGGTGGGTTTAGAGGGGAGGATTTTCTAAAATTTGAAATATTTCCGTTACTATACGTCGGATCGAAAAATTGTATAGAATCAATCTTATTGCAAATTAAATTTACTATAAATATTGTTATATACATTTATTCTCTATCTTGCATATTAACCGAGATATTTGCAATTTTATGTGATCGGGGCGGATAACGGATGAGAGTGTTTCCCGCCAAAAGCTAGTTCGGCTGTTTCTTTAACTCTTCGGCTCTCGTGAAATTTCTCTATTGTAAAACTACACGTGGGAAATCTGCTTAGTTTACGCAGCCCCTGCGTGACGGACTTTTTTTGTTCACACCTGGGCTACGAATGTCGGGGAGGTTGGAGATGTTACATTATGCATTATGTTTGTTTTGAATGTGTGGGGCTACAGCAATATTTTATATATAACCAATGATGTAAGTAGTAAGAGACCCATGATTCTGGTGGGAGCTTCTTGACCCTAAACTATGAGACTAGAATAAAATGGTGTATTTGTTTTTAGAAACTGCTGTTTGAGTCAGAAACTATGTTACTGTTATTTATTGACGCCCACGTCATGGTACTAATTCTAATAGGACGGGTCACCACCTATTTCTTTTCAGGGTGGTCTAAAGATTTTACTAATTTGGGAATTTATTGATGTTTCTTAACATTCATAGTGGGTGAATTTCTCTCCGATCCACATTTTAGTTCAGAAATTTCATTATTGTGCTTTACTTTGTGGTCAGTGACGTGTTCCAGTTAAGCTTGGACTGCCTCCAAATCAAATTTACATTCTTATTTAACCCTTTAATTCTCAAGGCCCATTGCCGAATTTTATCTTAGGGTTTCATGTCCCAATAGGTTTAGTTTTTTATTTTATTTTCATTAAATGCTTAGTGATCTTTGTACCTTTAAATAAGATGTCCTCATTGGGGTCCAAAAGAATAAGATATTGTTTAAAATCATTTTTCTTGATCCAGCACTATTCACTTTAATAAAATTCAAACGTAGTTGTCAAGTTTTTAAACACAAATCAATGCTCCTACCTTGATTGCCTGTACCTATTTCTGGGTTGTCTGGAGTGAACTCTTAGCCTTAAAGGGTTAAGTGGCTGAGAGTCCTAAAATAAATTAAACATTGTAGAATAATTTCTCATCACACTTTATTGCTGTTCTCCATTAAATGCAAATAAATAAACTGTGAAAAATATGTGATGAGTTTCTCAAATGAGAGCAAATGAAATTCTTTTCAATGATCAGGATCATTGATATATTGGAATAAGGAGTCTATTGAACTGAATGACTAAAATCTTGAGCAAGACATATGCGAGATAGAATGTGGGCTAGGCATATTCGAGTATACATAGAAAATCAGAAAACAGTAGGAAAGTGAGTTATACTTTCTTGGAATATTTTTGAGAGTGGTAGTTTGTAAAGCAGGTCCATTGGGGAGCTACCCTTTCTAGGTGCAGTTCATTATTTATTATCATGAGCCCATTATTTGAGTATATTATGAAAATGAATACCTGTGTAATGTAATAGAATGGAATTCGTCAACCAACAGTGGGTCGCCCACTGGAACCACTGGTGCTTTATCATTATGCGTATTTTTTTTACGATGTGGAATGACAGATTCTCAGGATGTTGGGCTGAGAGCTTGTGTGAAACAACGAAACATGTAGAGCAGTTTTACAAATTATTTTTAAACTCTTAAAAACTTTATCCCTAAATTATTTTGCCTTGTCAAGAAGAGTTGTGTGATCTGCAATGTATTTTACCTCGGATCGAAAAATTGTATTTAAAGAATCACCTTACAAATTCATTGGTCTATAAATGTCGTTCTATATAATTTTTCTCTATATTGAATATTAAATTTTAAACTTCGTCGCTGGGAACTCATTACAGTTGTCAAGTGAGGTATATCTCCAACTGTGTCGTTTGTATGGTTTTCCGTGACATTCGGGCCCATTTTCCAATCGGCTTCTTCTGGTGGTCCTTGAATATTAACTGAGATTTATCCTTTTTTTTATCTCCTCCCTTCAGTAAATGTCTGTTTTAGTTATTTATTGCACTTTAACAATAAGCGAAAAAATCATGAACCATATTATTTCAAGCCTAATTACCAAGTGTTGTTTTGAACATATCTTTACTAGGTGTGACATATGCTCATATGCTGTAAGGTGGGAGGCGGTTAGAGTGAAGGGGATTCGATAAATGATTGTAAAATATATTTCTTCGTTACTCAAATTTTTTGTTCGTTATTCGTACTTTCTTGGTTATAGTCTTCAGTTAACCTCCATTGCTACTCATAGGATTATTATTTAGAAATAGAGAATATAGGGTGAGTTGAGATCCGTACTTGTCATACTATCAGGTTTAAAATTTGCTTTAGTTTCCGCAGCCTCTCCGTGACGGACTTTTTTGACGGTGGAGTGAGTTTCTCGTTGGCTGGAGCTGGTATCTTGGAGGTGAAGTGATCCACGTGGTAGCTTTGTTTTCGGTCCCTGCTCCCTGGAAAGGGAACAAGAGCCGGCAACGCTGCCCCTCCCTGCTCCAAGGTGGGGGACACACCACATCTATCCGCCAAGCTGGAGGTAACATCGATTCGTCCCGTATTTTATGAACCACTGTCAATGGCCATTGTTGTGTTACAGGTGCTAAGGCACTGACGCAACTTCCCTCCCCCATATTTACTTGCTCATAATTCCGCTTATCAAATGGACCGGTTGTTATCAAATCAAAATTAGCCATGAATGAAAAAGCAATTTTACGTGGAGTGCTGCGGTGCCAAATATGCATGTGTTCATTGCTATGAACTTAAGCCATTGATCAACATTTTTGCAGATTTCCCTTAAGGGATAATATATGTCGGACCGGAAAATTGTATAGGACCAAACTTATTGCATGTCCTATAAGTGTTGTTATGCACATTTTTCTCCTCCCCCCTCTCCAATTAACCGAGACTTTGGCTTTTTTTAGTTCTCTTTAGCCCTCCCCCCTTATTCATATTAAATATTAACAATAACCTGTTATATCATGAACCACTTTCTTCGAATCTTAAATACCATATTGCTTTCATTAATCATGTACAAAGTGAGATATCTGCAACATTTGTCTGTGTCACGTCATCATTTAAGATTTTACGCTCTAAATACCGTGATTTTTATTTGATCAATATCACATTCGATATTTAATCGTTTCATGGAAAACTAAAGATTATATTAAGTCATGACTGACTGGCCTTATGGGATGGGGAATATTTGAAAATTCGAAATGTTTCGTTGCTTTTTTTTTTAATTTTACGTCCACTTAATGCTACTAGGCTAATCGGGACTGGTTATCTACAGGTTACCATCCTTTTCTTGTCAGGGTGGGCCTAAGGAGTTTATTTAATGAGTCCGTCATTAAATAAATTTCCACTGCCCAGGGCGGGATTCGAACCCGCCACTCTAGGTCTGCCATGGGAGATTAGGACCAACGCCCTAACTCGCGCGGCCAACCCGAGCCCCTCTATTTTAGACATATTTAATTTTTATACTCTTACATGTACACAGAGTAAAACAGAAAATTAAAGTAACAAAAATGTATGCTCTAAAACCATTTTTATGGTTAAGCTAAATGGCTTAGAGTGGCTTCTCTTAACGAATATTATCCGTGTTATTTGTATTTTTTTTATTTCTGCCTTTTGTATACCCCCATTTTTTTACGTAGCTCAGTCACTAAACATCTCTTGCCCAGCTAACGTTTTAATTCTTGTTTAAATAGGCTTCTTGCTACGGGAGAAATAGAAAATAGGACGTGAGATGAGATAATCAGCGAGTGATATATCCAGCAGGTGGGAAATCTGCATAGTTCAGGCATTACCTGCCTGATGAACTTTTCATGGTTCATTTAATGTATTTTTAAATTCCTGTATTCCATCCGAAATCTATTTAATTATCGATAGATTTGATTTATTACGATATAGACTGTACTGGTTGGACCATGTGCATCAGTCTAAAAATTACTTAATGTTGACGAAACAATTGTTTGCCTCCTTACAATATGTTTATAAATACTCTTCTCTTCATTGCTACAATACTTCTTTGGAGTGTATTATTCATGATTTACCAATTTTCGGAATATTTTCATGTTTTTACCGAAAATTCTGCAATTTGCAATTCTGTCATCAACCAAAGCTTTCTCTCTCATCTTCACTTATTCAACATCACTCGAAACGCGATTGGTGGTAAATCATTATTGACTCCTGAATCATGAACAGTGTAAACTAGTGACTATATTGCGAGGGTTCATTACTGCGAACTACGGCTTTGAGGTATCTTCCCTGTACCTGTTTGCATTGGACACCGGGCTTATGTGTACATAGTCCATGTTTGCTCATGGACATCCACTATCGTCTGGCCTAGCTTGAGGATATTGGTCCTGTTGGACATTGCATCCCTTTGTTTGTAGGATGTCGACGTCAGCATGTTGTGTGTGCTATCTCTGCCTATAACCTCTGCCCAATGGACTAGAGCCTGTGTTACTGGACATGTTAGCTGTTAATGACAGCTGGCTTGTGTACAGAGCCCGCATATTGGACAAGCATCCAATAAGGCAGTTCATTTTGGATACACTCTCATTAACGAGATCTTCATATAGCTTACCACTAACCAATCAACGCAATATGCCATAGTTGCATGTCCAATTTACCTAGGCCTATTATTATTAACGCACCATCGAGTTAACCCTAAGCATAGTCTGCTCTAGGAGTGATATATTAGATAGCACACTCAATTTCAATTGGCTTCAAAGTTGGGCTCTTACCGTTCCCTCGCTACTCAGAACCATGGAAGCTATAGAAGAAGGAAGTATCCAATGTAGAAACGCGGCCCTACCTAGTCATTTAGCCTAACCATAAAAATGGCTTTTAGAACACAAATTTTTGTTACTTTAATTTTCGGTTTTACTCTGTGTACATGTAAGAGTATAAAAATTAAATATTTCTAATATTTAATTTAAAGAATCATTAAATATTACCTAAACACACACACTCATATTTTATGTATGTATATAAAAAGTCCGTCAGCAGGGGCTGCGTAAACTAAGCAGATTTCCCACGTGAAGTTATACTATAGAGAAATCTACATACTGGTAACACAACACAGCTTTCGGCGGGAACGAATAGAAGCGACCATAGCTCGTTCGTTAAACTTAATAAAAATGCAAATATCTCGGTTAATAATCAAGATAGTGAATAAATGTATATAACAATATTTATAGTAAATTTAATTTGCAATAAGATTGGTTCTATATAATTTTTCGATCCGACGTATAGTAACGGAGGTATTTCGAAATTCTCCCCTCCCACTGGTCCGATTTCAGCCGTTAACGAACTTGAGCTTTCTTTTTACATAAAACGATTAAATACCTAGTTTGCTGACGATTAAACAAAAATTTCGACCGCTAGAGCGGTAACAGGCATATATATAAGGTCTTTTACTGACTATAGGGAATGTATTCCAGTTACTTAACAGAACAGGAACGTCATACTGAAAGGTATTTGTGATAGACTGTCTATATATTCACACACACACACACATATATATATATATATATTTACAGTTTTGAATGGATCGGGAAATCTGCTAATATATATATATATATATATATATATATATATATATATATATATACATACATACATATATGTGTGAATATATAGACAGTCAATCACAAATATCTTTCAGTATGACTTTCCTGTTCGGTTAAGTAACTGGAATACATTCCCTATAGTCATTAAAAGGCCTTATGATTTGTCAATTTTGGATGCCAAACACCCAAAATGTGAAATCTCCATTTAGAATTTACCTTAGATTCTCGTGGAAAAACTAGAAGGTCTATAATCGTCTATGTTTTATAAGTCAATGTAATCATAGTGCACACATCTTATGTGTTTAATATATGTGGTATTTCCTTTTATATGGCGATGTATGGAGGTGCAGATGTGCTCTCCCATCGGAGAGAGAATTGTCCTGCCGTTGTGAAAGACACAGGACCTTTCACCTGAAGAAAGGTCAGCACGATTCTACGGGGATGCATCGCCTCCTAGAACCCAAATGTCCCTCAACACAGCTCTCCGTTCTCTTGCTAAACTTGCAACACTTAATTCACGATTACCCTTTGCCTCTAGTTACCCTCCAGTGGATTTGCTGGAAACGCCCCCCTCCAGACGCCTTCCATTACTGTTTGTCTGACAAGGGGCCATGGAGCACCTTTCCTGGACAGAGAGTACCTTCTTACCCAACATTGCTTGTTCCAATGATATTGACTGGCAGACAGGCTTTGCATGTTGCATGAGTTGGCTCCTAGATTCGTGACCAGTCTCCAGCAATAAGAAGGAAAATTCTCTGCAGACTGTGAATCTCCTTACCTACCACTCGATATATTTCTCTAATAACTTTGAGAAGTTTATATCGTAAACGACCCTCAGGATTTAATTAATATGAAATAACCTCATTATAATAAGCCAGTTTCTATATTAGTTTCTTAACTGTACAATCTGATTTAAAAACAGTCATCTACCTTGCCTATAATAATTTAAAGGAATGAATGTTAAGGAACCAGAAAATTGAAATGAATCTATAAGACCTTGCAATTACAAATGGAAACAAATGAGAAGAGAGCTTGGAGATCTGCTTAGATGTGAACGTTGGTAACTCGAGAAAAGTTGGGCGCTAATTTCCAAATTTACCGATGAAGTCATCTTCTCTTCTACTATCTATTTCTCCCATAATAAGAAGCTTTTATAAATGTAAACTGGACTTGGATTTGATAGTTGATGCAAGTGTAAGGGTCGATGACAAATACTACAAATGACTCGGTTAATATTCAAGCTGGAGGAAATGTATAGGACAAATGTTGCAGTATATGATATTGTTAATAATTTTGTTTAACAAATTATCACCCACACATAATAACGGAGATATACGTAATTTTGTATTTTACTCACTCAATAAATCTCCACTCCTCCTGGGGATCTATTACCCTTAGTTTTACATGAATCCGTCGATCATTTATAAATTAAGTCCTCTAAATGTCTCCGTATGTCTAATAACCATGAATACATTGGACACGTTATAAATAACGTAATAAGACTTTCGTGTTATATTTCCGTTAATGGGAGGTGTGTAACAGTGAAAATTGAAAAATCGAAAAACGCTAAAAATTGAAAAATAAAATTAATGTTTATTTTCAAGTTGGGGAAAAAATTGTTTTACAGAAATTGATGTAATTTTCTATTTTCAGAAATATTAGTTATCGGAAACTTTTCAGTCTGACTTATGTTGACGATATTATTCAGAAATATTTATTTTTTTTTTTTCTCTAAACCCTCATTCAATTTCAACCTTTATCGAACTTGGATCTTTGGTTTTACATGAACGTATAAGTATCGAGTGGTTCATGTGCTGTTCAGTGAAGGAGATTTATCAAATTGGTGTTGGGGGGAGGGGGTCTGCTTTCTTTTTGCACATTTTGCCAAGAAATGTCCACTAGTTCTGGTTGAGTCAACTTCTTCGGTTATTAGTCAAATGTGTCATCTAGAGAGTCGTGGTTTATTTCGACCTGAGGATCACATGTATTATCGAAAGGCTGGGTTCAATATGATCACTTTTGTTAAAAGTAACCTCACACTTAATGCTCTTATCAAATAGTTAAACATAAACAACTTCTTGGTTAACTTTTTTGTGGCGAATTAGCTTCACGCTGAAAGTGTTTTTACTGTGGGTTAATAAATGTGGTTATAATTTATTGGGCCGACGCTGAAGTCATTAGATTAGAAGTACGAAAAACCAACAATTGAAATTTTGGAAATAACATGAGCCAAGACTTTTGCTTTTTGCAGATTTCCCTTAAAGGAAATCAGCTATTGAGGTCGTACTCATGACGCGAGTTTTGAAAAATTTCCTCAAATGTCCATCGATCCTACCCAGGAGATGACGAAAATGAGGTCCGTTGAAAATTATATATATATATATATATATATATATATATATATATATATATATATATATATATATATATTGTCTGTTAACGCTCTAGCGGTCGCAATTTTTGTTTGATCGCTACCAAACTCCTTTTGTTTGATCTTCCAAAAGAAAGATCAAGTTCGTTAACGGCTGAAATCGGACCAGTGGGAGGGGAGTGGTTTAGAGGGGGGGGATTTTGATAATTCGAAATATCTCCGTTATTATAAGTCGAAAAAGTGTATAGAATCAATCTTATTAACAAATTAAATGTACTATAAATATTATTATATACATTTATTCTCTATCTTGAATATTAACCGATATATTTGATTTTTTCAGTTTTCAGCCTTCAGTAAACCTCAACTTCTATTAGTGTTACATAAACAATGCTCTATTATATAATAAAACATATTAATTGAAGCCTAAATACCAAATATTGTTTTCATTGAACTTTTAATTTGTGAGATATATGCAAATACGTTCTTTTGACCCCCCCGCCTAATTTTGTTTTTGGATTACTAAAATTTGAGTGATTGAGATAAAACTGATTCTGATTCATTACAAATTACCCCACTAGCTTTAGTAAATTATTTTCAATAAAATTAATATGTTATATTCAGATATATTTCATTAATTGTTTTTATTAAATGTGGTCGGATAACGAAAGAGACTGAGTTTCCCGCCAAAAGCTAGTTTGGCCGTTTCCATAACTCTCCGGCACTCTTATGGACATTTCTTTCTTGTATAACTTTACGTGGGAAATCTGCTTAGTTTACGCAGCCCCTGCGTGACGGACTTTTTCTTTACTATTCTATATTTGAGCTTTGTTATTTCCTTAAATTATTTACTCATGGTAAACATAAGTCAATGACCAATCAATACTTGCCCATTTAGATAATATTGATTTACAGTAACACTACAAAATGACATCTTGACAGGAAGCTAGACTGTTTATCTATCTCTGCTGAATAATGGCGTTCATAGTAGATAGCTAAAAAGCGAAATTGATTTGAAGATATTGATGAATTGGCGAGATTGCTGCCGATTCAGACATAACCTTTCTCCTTTTCAACCTTCTCATTATCTACATACTTTATCCTGTATTTTATATTAATGCCTTATTTAATCGAACGAATCAATCTGCTCCTTGCACTTAACATACTTGAGTCGCTTGAGGTATTGCCCGATATGATTGCATTGCTGGCCAACTGCATATTTATCGATAATATATATACTGCCATGAGTGTGATATAATGTTATTAATACAAATGCACATTATTACATAAATAATAAGAGAATAAATTTAAATAAAGTTAAAAAAAAATTAATAATTAAATGATGTAGAGGAGTTATGAGGCCTGAATATAATTTTAATTAAAGGTTTATTTTTATGTATTTCATCTACATAGCAACCCTATGTGGAGGGGTTTTATTTTTCTGCACATCCCATGCATATTTGCATTACACGTGCATTTTGACAAAACTTTTAACCATTTTTATATAATAATATATATAATTATATATATATATATATATATATATATATATATATATACACTCAACCGCAAAAAAAAAACCGGACACTTAGATTTAGTCTTATAATTTTGTTAAATACTTAATATATATGTATATTAATCTTTTTAATTAAAATAATTGGTTAATCTATAGGTTATTTAAACAAAATCTGCCAAAAGTGAATAATTTTTATTGATTATTTACACAAAAATACAAAATAAAAAAAAAGAAAAAGATAAATTAACAAATTTAAAAAAAATAAAAATTATTCTTCATTTTTATTACAGTGAATGGCAGACTTCGCTACCCCAAGCGTTTCGGCAATGTAACGTAAGCTCCGGCCTTCCATCTAAGTTTGAAAGACCCATTATTCTGGACCGAAATAAAAATAAAACATTAATTAAAGAAAATGCTTGGTTAATAATTAAAGATGTTTAAATGTGCGAAAAACTACTTACAGTTTAGAATAGATCAACTTCACGACAAATAAATCTAATCTGAGTTTTATCTAATTGTTTACCAATCCTGAAGGGATTAGTTCAATGGACTTAGACTCTAAATTCTCTGTAATAACTAGAATACCCACATAAAGAAAATTGCTAAAAATTAGCTTTTAATACGACAAAAATGAAGTGTCCGGTTTTTTTTTGTGGTTGAGTGTATATATATACATATTAAAGTGGAAGATTATAAAAATTAAACTAATTAATAAAACAAAAAACATTAAATAGAACAATTCAGGAATACAATTAAATAGCCAATAAAAAATTACATAATATTAATATTATATTATATTTGCCTCTCTCAGCTTAAGAATATAGGCTATTGTTTTTAATAAATTTATGTGTTTTGAAAATAAAATATCGGAACTGATAGGTCATGCGGGAATATGAGTCTTTAACTGTCTTCGTATGTCTTGAGTCAGTCTACATTCATAAATCAGGTGGGTGAATGTCTGTTCAGTGTAACTGTTGCATTTACAAGTATTTGAGTCAGTAAGTTTGAATCTGTATAAGTAAGAGTTTGTATTTCCGTGTCCAGTTAGTATTTGTGTTAGATAAAATGTATAGTGAGATATTGGTTTTTAAAACAGGGATGTATAATTTTAGATGTAATCCTTCTCCTCCTAATCTGTTTGATTCCATCTCTGTTGCCATAAATTAATACTTTTTTCTCTTAGTAAACATTTTATCACAGTTTGAGTAATTAAAGGTTTATAAACAGCAGAAATGTAACGTACTATTCATAAACTAAATCATGAAATTAAGTATAAATACGAAGGAAGTACATAAATGATAATAATAATAAATAATGTACTATTGTCTCGGTCAAGAGCTACTTCGGAATAAATTTTCTTCTCTTCTATAGAACGTTTCACTTCGAGATGGCAGTATGTATTTTCAATGGGGTGCTCTGTCTCCCTCTTGCATATGCCTCGCTAGATAGCTCTGTCCTCCTCCCTCCGTGCGACGTTGCCGCTATATCTCAAAGTTGTCCAATTTTTACGGGAAAAATTCTCTAAAGTTCAGAATTTATCGCTCCATCTGCCTATGCTAAAAATTTATCAAGAAAATAAAATCTGTTTTTGCAATTAATTGTTTTTTGTCCATTTTTTACATACAATTTTTAATGGAAATTCTTGTTTCTCTCGTCACTGTGATCTTATTTTTTAAGATATTAGTTTGAAATTCGACATGAAGTTAGTATATATTATCTTTATTCGTAGCAAGGAACAATTTTTTTTTCAACGACATTCCTTTCCATGTTTTTGCCATAATAAAAATAAAAATTGAGAAATCCTATTTTTAAAAAGTAGCCTGCGGGGAATTTCCGTTCTATAATTGTTTATTAAGTTTTGTTATACTCCTTTTAAAGAGGACAATTCAAATTTAATTTTGAGCCTCCTCCGAACATTATGGGACGCTGACAACTGATGCAATTAATGTTTATATGTTGTGGGAGCGTCGCGGCACGAGGAGAGCTGGACCCCCCGGCTCTCTCCCGCCCGCTCTCCCGTTCTTTCTTATAACTGTCTATTCTACCATGATTATTTAAAAAGCCTCAACTCAGAAATTGTAAATTTTACTGGGAAGCACTTTTTTTATTAATCTTTTTAATGTGATTTGAAGTTAATAACTTAAATATATCTTTCAAAATGTAATTTTCGACAAAAATTGGAGTTAAGGCCTTTTATAAACTGAGAGCAATAGAGGACTGTGAACAAACAGGATTGGGATGATTATTTATAACAATAATATTAATATATATCTTTAATCCATTAATAACACAGGCCAACAAAAAAAACCTTTTTGAAAACTTTTTTAATTTTAATAGCTGATCTTGATAGATTTTTATGTGCTGAATCCAAATCTGCTCGTAGTTTTTATGTATCACCCTTAGTTTCCAAGCAAAATGTATTTTATTATATAGTCTAATACCCATTTACAGTATATAGGGAAATCAATGAAACACTGTAGAATCGTAAAAATGGTTTGTATTTACAGTAAAATACTTGGAATAGTAATTTTATGTGATGATACAAGGTTCACTTGTCAACTGGAATTGCTTTATATTTTCTTTCCCTTTTTCCTTGAAGCTTCTTGTGTAGCTTTTCCTGCGATGAATAGCTTGCTGAACTTCCCGGTGAAGTGACCAACAGTAATCCCCCATCATGTTGGTATTCCAGCGGCCCTGGTAACGTTTTTCCATCACTTTAACGTCCTGGTGAAAACGCTCACCTTGCTCCTCACTAACATCTCCTAAATTTTCCGGGAAGTAATCGAGGTGGCTGCTCAAGAAGTGAACTTTCAGGCTCATCAAACATCCTAACTGTTCAAATTTTTTTAACATGTTAGCAACAATAGCCTTATATTCTGGGTCTTTTTTATTTCCCAAAAACTTGGTGACAACTTGCTTGAATGAAACCCATGCTTCTTTTTCATTTGAGGTCATTGTGGATCCAAAGTTAACGTCAAACATCATTTTTCTAATATCAGGCCCGGTAAAGACGCCTTCTTTCAGTTTAGCTTCTGAAAGGTGTGGAAACTTCTGACAGAGATATTTGAAACAAAGCCCATCTTTAGGCAAAGCCTTTACAAACTGTTTCATGAGACCTAACTTAATATGTAGTGGTGGTAGGAGCACGTTTTTTGGATCTACAAGGTTTTTGCGTAAAATGTTCTTCTCGCCAGGCTTTAAAGACTCCCTAGCAGGCCAGTTCTTTCTGCACCAATGTTGATTCCGAGCTCTACTGTCCCATTCACACAAGAAACATGGAAATTTGGTAAAACCCCCTTGCTGACCAAGGAGCATGCACGTAACTTTCAAATCACCACATATCATCCAACCGTGTGCAGAATAACCTATTTTATTTAACACTATTTCTAGATTTTCGTAACTCTCTTTCATATGTACAGAATGACCGACAGGTACAGAGGCATACATGTTACCGTTGTGTAGTAAAACTGCCTTCAAACTATTTTTGGATGAATCAATAAACAACCTCCAATCTTCTGTTTTGTATTCAATTCCAAACTCATTCATTAAACCATGAATGTCTGAGCAGTACACCAAATCACCCTCTTGTTCAAAATACTTCGAAAATTGTTGTTCTCTCTTCCTATACACATGAAAGCTGGTTCCAGCCGCCAGCAAGTTCTTTTCTTTTAGCCTAGAGCCAAGCAGTTCAGCTTTTTCTTTTGTTAAGCCCAGATCCCTAACTAAGTCATTAAGCTCGACCTGAGTGAACAATTTAGGCTCTACATTTTCTGTAACACATTGGAATTCTTCATCGTGTTCATCTAACTCCGACTGTACATCAGAAAATACTTCTGTTTCAATAGAATTTAAGTCCTCTGGTGGTTCCGGGATTGGCAAATCTACACCGTGCCCTACTGGTCGGATGGCGGACGGAAGGTTAGGGTAGCTTATTACCTTCTTGTTCTTAGAGTTATGACCAGTAATATCTACACTGCAAAAGTAACAGTCATCGGAATGATTTTTGGTTCCCTCCATATCATGGGAACAGCAAATTTAAAGTGTTTTTTCTCTTTTTTTGACCATTTCCTGAGGTCTTCAACACATACATAACATACCTTATGCGGTGCCCAAGGTTTATCCTGGTCTCCAAGTTTGGTTCCAAAGTATGCTAGATAAACCTTTTTCACAAAGTCTGTAATGTTTCTTTGGTGCTTTTTAATAACAAACTCACCACAAATATAACAAAAACTGTCAGCAGAGTTTTTACAGCCGCGATGAGACATTGCACTGAGCACATGTACAGGAAACGTAAAAGTGAGGTTATGTTGAAAATAAACAAAACATCAGCTGTTTAGCATGTGTTTCAGCAGTGCTGCCAACATCATCTTTGTTCATTAGACCTATTTTTTCATGTTATCTTAACTATGAAAAAGCTGTTAAATTCTAAAAATGTTTCTTTATTTCATGAATTTAACTATAAAATGTGAATAAATGGTGGGTGATACAACTTTTTAAGCATCATATTTGGATTCAGCAACCTAAACAACATAAGAATAAGGTATTTTCATTAAAAAAGTTTTTTCATCGTTGGCCTGTGTAATTATTCATTATAATCATAATTATAGTTGCATAATTAAAAAATAAACCCATTTTAATCAAAGAAATTCCTAATAAAAATCTTTAATGACCTTCAAAAATGTCTATTGAAAGCAACTTAATTTTAGAGTATCTAATTTCTTAGCCCATCTGCCAAGGAGAAGAAGCCTATTAAATTTAACGTTTAAAGAAAAAACTATCCATTTAGATTATTGGCCAAAATAGTCAAAATCTTAAGTATGCTTCATGCCTAAGAATCAAAACAAAAAGCACGAAAATGTAATATTATATTAAGAAAATATAATATTATATTAGGTGCTATATAAAAACATCAGTACTTGTTTCTTCGTCTGACAGAGGTTCAACTCCGCTCATTCCTTGCGAGTCCGCGACGCTCGCACAACATATAAACATTAATTGTATCAGTTGTAATCGACCCATAATGTTCGGAGGAGGCTCAAAAATAAATTTGAACTGTCCTTTTTAAAAGGATTATGACAAAACATAATAAACTATTATAGAACGAAAATTCCCCGCAGGCTACTTTTTTAAAATTGGATTTCACAATTTTTATTTTTATTATGGAAAAAACATGATAAGGAATGACATTTTAAAAAAAATTGTTCCTTGTAACGAATATAGATAACATAAACTAACTTCGTATAGAATTTCAAACAAATATCTTAAAAAATATGATCGCAGTGACGAGAGAAACAAGAATTTCCATTAAATTTTTTAGGTAAAAAATTGGCACAATACAATTTATTTCGATTGTGTATCTTGTTTTGTTGATTTATTCTTAGTATAGGCCGATAGAAGATTAAATTCTGCACATTTCAGAATTTTTCCCGAGTTTTTCAGAAATTTGGCGGATTTGAGTGAGATTTGGCAACAGCGCACCAGATCTACTGCCATCTCGAAGTGAAACGCACTATAGGAAGAGATTGCTTTCTTGAGCCGACCACAACCCTATGCCTAAGTTTCTTCGTTTTCATAAGTTTTCCTGGAGCTTTTCATCTTTCTAGGACATGAATTTTTCATACACAGTCTTCTTTTCAATATCTCCTTTTGCATTATTTTCATATCTCGGAGTATGGTCGATTATGCACTTTCTTTTACTATTTTATTCAAAGCGGATTATGCCCGAACTTCAGGATTTCCTCTGTATACTAAAACATTTGTAATTCTTTTCCTCTCTTCTAAGGAGGGATGTTATTCATGTTTGAGGTTATGATGTCGCCGGGTAATAAGTGTCGTGTTATTCGACTTATTCCGAGGATAGGCATAAACAATATTAGATACATATGAAAATATCCCATAAATATTGAATACGCTTAGGAACTAGGAGTCCATCGACTTTTGTTATTACCTGTTCTTTATCACTTGCTTTACAGATATACTAAATTGGAAGCATGTATTTCCGACATAGGAAAATTGAACAATGTTTCCAAGGTATTGACTATTGACGACATTGCCTTCGCAAGTGGAATATCTTGTTCTAATAGCTAAAGAAATTGATTCGTTGAGTACAAAGACCTTGATCAACGTACCTCGAGTAAATGAAGTATTAAAATCTATAGAACTCCGCTCCTACAACTGAGAGACACATTTCTAGGAGCCTCTGTCATCATTATAGACAAAATGTATAAGAACATTTTAGGATGTAATTTCCAGCAGGAAATGTGAAACGAACTATTATCAAAACTGTCGGATGATAGTTTTATGTATGAAATAATATGTTAGTTATTTTAAACAATAATTAAAGCTATGAAATCTTTTAATTTACCTGAAACGCAGCTCAAAGCTCAGTATCAGCTCGCTAAACTTGTGAAAATAGGAGTTGTAGGTGCTTCCAAAAATTTATTCTTTGGCTATGGACATTGAGGTTTGACTTCCATTCTTTCGACGCTGCTCGCGATCTTGCGTAAATTGAGTAGCTATTTCAATGGCCCAAATACAGAAGCCAGCAAGTATTGACCAAATACTTGGTCGCATTTACCTGCTTCTTAACCTGTTTAGCGTAAAAAACTATCTATTCTTTCATGAAATATTGAATAATGTTTTAATGAAGTATTCCGTATTATTTATTATCTGTATTATTTATTGTATTTGGTTCTGCCCTAATTATAGCCTTTTTTTTTGTTTCAGGTAAGTCAGACATCCATGTCGTCAAGTATTTCCATCTGGTATGCATATAGTGCGTATGTATAAATTCTAATTAAATTTGAAATGTGCTGTGTAAACTTTTTGAATTGTTTATACATTGATTCCAATTTGTTTTTCTATTGACGTGCTCTTTGTGCAGGTCAAATATTACAGTGGAAAAAGTTGTCACTGTACCATTTTTCATGTTACGATCGTTGTCATTCATTGACAGAATGCTTACTTATATCGTGATGACTAAAGAACTTTTAATATGATTATTGTTGAATATGTATTGTGATACTTATTTTATCTACATTTATGTGACGTATAATGGTCATCGGCATGTTTCAGCGTAATCCGTCTATTTTCATAGTCCTAGACACTCGTCGTAACAGAATTGTTTTTATTATTTCATTGTTATGTGATTGTGAGAGATATTTAATAAACACATACATACTTACTAAATGCGATAATTAATGCATCATTATTAATGTGATGTTACTTAAGAAGTCATGGCTCAAAATTAATTAAATTCAATTATATTCATTTCATGTTATTGAATTTAAACCTCTACAAGTTTCACTTTTCTATTTACCTCTACTCCAGGAAAACTATTTGATTTAATATCAAAACCTATGTAAGCCCATAGGCCGAAGAGACATCCTTTCTATAGTTTGGCTGAGTGTGAGGTTCGTAAAAAATACACCTATGGAACAAATATTTGAGTTCGTAATTACTGTGTTTTTGGTTTTTATGTTTTCAGGCTTTTTTGGTTTTATATATCTGAGTTATTCTGCTGTATGTGTGTGTGTGTGTGTGTGTGTGCGTGCGTTTGTGTGTGGTGGTTTGTAATATGACCTAGATAGAATGGTTATTTTCGTTGTATGAACCCCTCCTGGCTTTGGCTTCCTTATATTTTTTGCAGTCTGTGATAGATTATATCAGCCATGCCAGTGAGTACGACCCGGTAATATCTGGCATTTCTCCAAGGGGTCAGGTCTCCGATTTTAATGAGGCAGACAGACTTTTTATATATCTATTCATTTAGTACTTTTATTAATTTGTGTAATGTATAATTCAATAATGAGTAATATTCCCATTGACTTACTGAAATCCTTATACCACTCTTTTTATCGGATACTTCCGATTTCTTGTACGTTTTTGATTTAATAGAGATTTTTGAAAATGACAATATGCTTATGTAGAACTAAATATACTTTCCGTATTGTAGTTTAATGGTAACAAACGATTGTAATCTATACATCTCTTATTACCTGACCGGTGATGGTTGTCCCTTACAGAATTTGGACCAAATATTATTATCTCATACCAAATCTTTCTCCCTGCCATACTTCAAGTATATATTTTGGTAGACTTCGCGAATAACCACATTCCATTTTATCTGCGGCAATCCTTTTGGTACGGTTCCATCGAACCTGGAAAATGGGCCAGACTGTTTTGATATTGTCCAATCCGTGGCCAAAACTTCATACATTTATTTTTGATTTTATTTCCTCTATTACGTTTTCTTCTTCTTCTGATCTGCTCAAGCGGTTTGGTCGGCCGGCAAATAATTTCGGAAGTGTTGGAACAGATCAAAAGGGTCCGGAGATGAAGATTAGAAGAGACTAGCTTTACTTCAAGTATGGCAGCAATCAAAATTTTATTTTCCAATGGTCATACTAGAATCGCATTACGACTAGCCTAAAGTATATGTTCGCGCCTCATTTTTTCTTTATTCCATTACTCGGAATTAATTGTACACGCTGTACGGTTTTTATGTGGACCCTACTACTTCTCTGAATATTCACACAAAACGTGAACGGTTTTACTTATTTTTATACTACAGTTACCAATCAACCACGTCGTCAAATTAACACAGTTCTTTACTACCAAAAATTTTTAAATGCAATTGTACTCGACATATTTATTTGATTGACTAACCAATGAATTTTCTTGTATTTCCTTTCACTTTCTTAATACATCTACTCCCCTACGTTCTTAAATTGACAATCACCTCAGAATTTCATTTATACTGTTACATTTACATACTGTAATCATCCTCCAGTTTGAAACTTTATAACTATCTGGAGAGATTAATGCTTTTAATTCTCAATTTGTATAAATGTAAATTCATTTTTTTTTTTTACCTTGATGGAAATTAGTGAGTTTTGGAATGGAATTAGGGGAGGGAGTTGGAGGCAGGTGTTTGGTAGGGAGTTGTGTACTTCCTCTACTTCCACTAACAGGTGCGGGTCAAAGTCGTTAGAGGCACCTGTTTCACTAGGCTAACTTCCGGGCAGGCATTTCCATTCACGGAACTTACATTTAGTGAGAATGGTCCCTAGTTTTTCTTTATTGGACAGGCTCGGTCTGCTGTCCAGGGCCATTTGGTTTGATCATTCGGCTAATGTCTCCTAGGAAATACGGTATCGCTCACATGACACACTGTCTAAATAAATTCTCTAATAATGTTAGCAAATGGTAATATATGAGTGCCTAAACATTTAAGCATACTCTCGAAACCACCTATGCGTTCCAACTCTTTATTTCAGCTGAGTCAAATACCAGATCTATATGATAAATATTACTTATACAAGATTTTGGAGGCTGTGAAATGCCCATCAGCTGTTACATAATTAGTTGTGGCATTGTCATAGGTGGTTTTGTTAGAAGTCACTAAATTTTAATTTTCAAACTGTACTTTGGTATAATTGTCACACAAATGCAAAATTTCAGCATTTTAGCAGATTCCCCTTAACGGAAAACAGCTATTGAGGTTGTACCCATGACGCGATTTTTGAAAAACTTTCCTCAATCAATTTTTTGTTTAATCCTTACCAAACTCGATATATAAGCTTTTTTATGTAAAACTGATCAAGTTCGTTATCAGCTGAAATTGGACTGGGGATGGATTGTTTAGAGAGGAGGAATTTCGAAAATTCGAAGTATCTTTGTTATTATACGTCGTATCGAATTCTTATATAGAACCATTCTTATTGCAAATGCAATTGCCTATAAATGCTATTATATACTTATTTTCTCTTATCATGCATATTAAGCGAGATATTTGGACTTTTTAGTTTTTGGCCCTGAACATTAATAATAGGATTGGTTCTATACGATTTTCCAATCCGACGCATAATAACAGTGATATTAAGAATTTTCGAAATTCCTCCCTTTATTTCTCCCCATTGTCGGGTTTCAGCCATATGGGAAATCTGCTAAAATGTGTTACACCAGCACATGGAAATCCGTTTAATTTACGCAACCCCTGCGTGACAGACCTTCAATGTAATTGAATAAGAAATAGAAGATGAATAAACTGACTAGACTTCCACTTTTGGTTCCATTAATCTTAAACAACATGCAAAGTACGAAATATCATTCTAAGATTAATTAAGAATTTCATGCATTCATTCTTCACGCATACGCTCATATATATACTTCATACCACCTTATATGCTTCAAAAATCATTTGCCAAAGTTCACTCTTTTTCCGTTTGTTGTTCTTGTTTTTTTTTTTGCATTTCACTTTTAATGACACTTTAATAATGAGTAAATCGCCTTCGATGTCATTTAAATTAAATAAATAAATAAATCATATATTATTCCACCCATTGAACAATTGTCTCTTCCAATAGATTTTGTCACTGTTATCAACAAATGGCCCTTGTTTGTATTTATATTAGCGTAAACGTTTATTTGAAATGTACAATAATTCACTAATTGATGTGAAATAAAACATAAGTTTATTAATGTACGTATTTATTTATAATACACGAAACGACGTTCGCTATGCTAGCTATGATTTTAATATTTCGTTGGAGGTTTTGAACATATTGGAACCTTGAGTTGAGACATTTTACTCTCTAAAAATTGTACTACTCCTCGATTATAGTACTCTCATAGTATGTATCATATTGAGTTATTCTTGAGAGTTAATTAAAATTGATTATACTATCTATACGCAAAAAAAAAACGAAGTCTGAAGAATGAAATCTCAATTTATAGTGATATCTCTGACAAGGTGTGTGTTGTTTACTGTTCGAGGCAATGTTCCATTAAATAAATACCTTGTACGACTAATTGAATCAAACATTTGAAAATATCAACCAGTTTTCAGTCTGATATTGACTTTAATTTTCTTTTAACTTATAGTGTCGTTCACCCACAGTTTGGGCTTAAATTATGTAGATTCATTGGTTAGTTTTGAGAATTCTCCTTCCATCTTAATTCCTTCCAAAGCGCGTTTAATATAAACACCTTGTGTCTCTTTTCTAGTCGCAGACTTACTTTGCATTTTAGTTTCTCAACTATTAGTAGCAACAATGGGGCCTAGATTTCTTTGCACTTTCGTTCCCAGGCTTTTGACGCATTCCCACAGGTAACCCCATAGAAGCCGGAATGTTAAATACCACCTAACATATTTATTACCTCATTTGCATTTGGATTTCTTTTTTTACTGCACAAACTTGTGTTCCCGTTACGTTGCATGTTGACAGGAGTTTTTCTGCTAATTTTTTCAAAAATTAATTAACTTTTAGCAGATTTCCCTTAAGGGAAATCAGCTATTGAGGTTGTACTCATGACGGAATTTTCGACATTTTTCTTCAAATGTCCATCGATCCTACCTAGTAGATGACGAAAATGAGGTCCGTTCAAAACAGTATATATATATATCTATATATATATATATATATATATATATATATATATATATATATATATATATATATATATTTGTCTGTTACCGCTCTAGCGGTCGCAATTTTTGTTTAATCCTTACCAAACTTCATATTTAAGCGTTTTATGTAAAAAGAAAGATCAAGTTCGTTAACGGCTGAAATCGGACCAGTGGGAGGGGGGGTTTAAAGGGGAGGATTTTCGAAAATTCGAAATATCTCCGTTACTATACGTCGGATCGAAAAATTATACAGAATCAATCTTATTACAAATTAAATTTACTATAAATATTGTTATATACATTTATTCTCTATCTTGAATATTAACCGAGATATTTGCATTTTTCAGTTTTCACCAAACCGCCCCTTCGACTCATGTTCCGTAAACAATACTCTGATACATAATAAATCACATTTTTGGAAGTTTAAATACCAAAAATTGTATTCAAGAGACCTTTATTATACGAGATACATGCAAATATGCACTGGTGACCCCCCCCCCATCTTAAAGTTTTGGACTACTAAAATTTTATTGATTGAGATAACAACTATTCTGACTTATTATTAATTACAGTACTAGATATAGTAAATAGTTCTCAATAAAATTAATGTGTTATATTCTGATATATTTCAGTAATTGTTTTCTTTCTGGTGTGAGGCGGGACCCGTTTGTTTACATTTCTAACCTAACGCTTCCTGTCGGCAGGCTATTGAAATTGGATGAAACATTTCTTATTTCCGTTTGTATTTATTCACGGTGTTGTGTTACCAGTATGTATATTTATCTATTACTAAACTTCACGAGGGAAATCTGCTTAGTTTACGCAGCCCCTGCGTGACGGACTTTTAAAGTTGTACATGCAAACAAATAAGTATTTTATTGGCCATTCAGAGATGAAAGGCTCATTTATTTCATTTTTGAATTTTTATTAATTTGTAGACATATTCGTTAATATTTTATATTATATATATATATATATATATATATATATATATATAGAGAGAGAGAGAGAGAGAGATACTAGATTTGTACTACTTCTAGGTGAGATCCCGATGAGTGTGATACATTATTAAAGTTAAAGTTAGTTTGTGTAGGCTACCGGTTTTGGAGGGATGGCTCTCTGTTCTGTCCTGAATGGGATTCTCTCCACCTTTCCTGATCCTTTTACGCAACTGACAACAAATTACTGTATGTTTGTGACCTGACCCTCTTCTCTCTTTGTTTCATTTCCGTGGGACAAGAACTTCCTGGAACAACTCACTAAGCGTAGCCCGTAGATGCAGCCACAAATCGCATATATTACCTTTATTAAGTATATATTGTATAAATGAAATGGTGTACATTCCAAGCAACAGTTAATTTAAATAAGTTCATAATGCATCCCCTGATTACTGAGGTAACACGGAATCCTATAGTAACGTAGCCCTGCATGAAGGGCTTAGGTTTTCCTTGGACTTAGTATTTCCTGCTTCAAGAACAAAATATATTTGCAAACTTTGATTCATTACTTTGTCCAAAGTATATGCATTGCTGTGTGGCTTGGTGGAGAAAGTGAATTGGTACAATGGAGGAAGATTTGTTGATTTGATTTAATGAAATGATGTACATAATGGGTGCCACTCTTCCACTCAGCTCCATATATCATCTGCACGCGACCTTCTTCTTAAACCCTCCAACAAAATAACAGACATGTTTTGTCAATTTGTTGTTATTATTACTTTCTATATTTATTATACTGTCCCACACAGAACCGCGCAATTATATTAATTTTTAGGACGGAATTCATTGCCAGTAAATAATATTAATTTAATATATTCGATAGGAAACAATTTTGAATCTGCCTGTGGAACCCGGATATTTCAAAACCTAAAACTTGTCAGCGAGTCAGTGTAGACCACAAAGATCAGATTGAATTTCTTAGAGAACTATAAACTGATAAATATGTCAACCCGACCAGATTTTCACCACTGATGTCTTTCAAGAAGATTGCCAAAAATGCCATTCCTAACAATAACTGACATTGTTGAACCACTTAGTCATTGAATCGTAACAGCTGTTCATTTTTTTTTTATTATTTTACTTCCGACGATTAGTTTTACAGATTTAACGATATATTCTGTACATGAGAAATTGATGTTATCTCAACACCATGAAGTCCAGGAAAATGTTGACTCAGTTCAGGAAAATGACTGTATTGATTACACCTGGGAATTTGGAAGGAAATGAATTCCATTAAATAGTTTTATATTATATATCCAATTTACGTAGTTTAATAGACATATTCCTACAGAGCGGGTTGTAACTTTCAATAAATGGTCTCATATGAGTTTGTTTTTGTCAACTTTAGTCTTCTGTTTACGCAATACGTAGAATAAATGAATATCTGAATTAATAGTAAGGGAAATACTTGGAATTTACTGCTGGAAAAATTACTATTTATTCATTTGAAAAATTCACTCTAAAATACAACTTACCTAGTAAAATTGTGAAGAATGACCTTTAAGTGGTTATTATTATTATTTATTAACTCCAACTTGTTGCTACTACGGCTAATTGGGACGGGTTGTCTACAGGTTACCGCCCTTTTCTAGCCAGAGTGGGAGTAAAATTTTATTTAATGAGTTTGTTACTAAATAACGTCCTATTGCCCAGGTCCTTACTTCCCACTCTAGGTTCTTTAAGTTGTGTCGGGTTATAAAAAATAACTAACCACCGAATTAGAAATGTTTTTCTGACCCGGTGTGTTTGAGTCTATGGTGTTTAAAACTTTTCACTATAGTAGTGTGTCAAGCAGTCATTAGTATTGAGATATTATTATTTTTATTTTAAGTTAAGGTCCTTCCCAACCGTCACGTAAAATTTTAACAATTGGTGACCCCAACGGAATGCAGAGACCACCAAAAAGATTAGCGATTACTATATTGTGTCAAGCAGTCGTCCTTACCGTGATATCGTCGTTTTTGGCCATTGTTTTATTTTAAGTTAAGGTTCTTTCCATCCATCACACAAAACCTTTACAATTGGGCGACAGTACTGGTTCCTAATTGTTGCAATCGATGTACAGATTGAAGGTGGTTGCATTTAGCTGTCAGGCTTTGTTAGCTGCAACAGTAAAGGGATGTATTCAGGATATGGACCTTAATTGAAAATGGCTTTTGCTGTTTTAAGAAAATTATTCTTTTTTGTATTCTATTTCTGATATTGCTATTTTCAAAAACATCTTTATCTGCATTATGTGGCCTGGTGTCGTGTCCTATGGTTTCTCCTGCATATAAATTCCATTTTTAGTTCTTTGCAATTTAGGCAACCAACTGACTAATTAAGAATCGTTGTTCGGAACTGGCTCAACGTTGAATGTCAATCTAAAGTATCGTTAAAAATTCTACAATTCTTTATGTATTGGGAAAAGGAATATAGCAACGCCAGCGAATATTATTTATTTAGATATTGTCCCATGATGAATGATTATGACCCCCGGTAGACGAGAGGAAATAGGAAGCAGAGATTGCGGAAGTAGAGAGAGGAAGTCGGAAGAAGCCCCCTGGTACTTCCTAGTAACTCCGACGCCACATCCATCAGCCAACCCATAGAAGCAAAAGCAGCTTCTACTCCGCTAACAATTCCTTACTCTAGTCCCCAAAATTCCGAGGGGAAAACCTTTCACTTCTTCTGGGACAAAAAAACTAATATTTAATGCATATTACTAACCAATTTCTAGAAAAAAGAGACGCCAGTTTAACAAAACCCTTGGCTATTTCTGTTGAATCTAAAGTGACCAAAACATAAAGCAAGTATAATAAATGTCACTGCGCCATTAAAGCGGAGCACCAATTATGTTAATGGCTCAAATACAATCTAAAAAGTCCGTCACGCAGGGGCTGAGTAAACTAAGCAGATTTCCCTCGTGATGTTTAACAATAGATAAATTTACATACTGGTAACATCAACACCACCACCATTATTAAGTGAATAAATACAAACGATAATAAAAACTTCCAAACTGGAAGCACCTGAAACGTAAAATAACAGGTGTGCCGACTTCCAGAAAAACATTTACTGAAATATATCAGAGCATGACATATTAATTTTATTGAAAACTATTTACCATATCTAGTGCTGTAATTTATAATGGATCAGAATAATTTTTATCTCAAGCATTCAAATTTTAGTAGCCCAAGGACTTAAGACGGGGGGGGGTGTCACCAGAACATATTTGAATGTATCTCGTATAATAAAGGTCTTCTGAAAACAATATTTGGCATTTAAGCTTCGAATAATGTTGTTTATTATATAACAGAATATTGTTTATGTAACACTAGTAGAAGTGGGGGATTACTAATGGCTGAATACTGAAAAATGCAAATATCTCGGTTAATATTCAAGATGAGAATAAATGTATATAACAATATTTATAAAAAATTTAATTCTATACACTTTTTCAATCCGACTTATAGTGATGGAGATATTTCGAATTTTCAAATTTCTCCCCTTTTAAACCTGCCCCTTCCCCCTGGTCCGATTTCAGCCGTTAACGATCTTGATCTTAAGGGAAATCTGCTTAAAGTGTGGGAGGTTTGAATCAAGACATCCGTGATCTTCCCCAGCCGGTAATATCGACTAGGATTTGTATAACCTATTAGGTTAACAATAAAACCTAAGAAGAAGGTAAGATTAAGTCTTAGGAAATGGAAAATAAGAAAGTAAATGCTATAAAAAAACGAAATATCGATTTCACTCTCCATGGACATCGGTCGGGCAACAAACTGTTAGGCTCTAGATAAGAAAATGAAAGCGGAAGTAACAGTCTATGAGGGAAGTTTCTGGACGTGAATTGGATCCATCAGATTCCATCTACTGGTGGAAAGTGGTTCCAGTTAAAGGTTAGTGACGTTCATTATGTCAATCAAAAAACATGTTAGTCTGGTATTTTTAGGTGTGATTTATGACGTGATGATTTCTGTCGAATATTTGTTATTTCCATTTTTCACTCATAAACTGTGTAGTTTGGTGACATCCTCTGAATGTTAAGGATTGTCGGATTGCAGAAGAGGTGCCAGGCACCCCAGATCGACCCGGCATGGAAGTCAGGTGCAGGCAGGTACCGCTCCTTCCATTGCACGGCCCTGTCTCTTCCTTATCTACCACCTGTTATCTAGTGATAACTCAACATTAGTATTTTATTTTTATATATTATATTTTGTTAAAAGGAAGTATTCAAGCTAGGATATTGGAATTAAACTTGTGAATTTACTATATCGTCATCATTTAAGATTTTACATTCTTGCCTCGTTAATGATTATTTGTTTTATACCATACTCCATATTTAACTGATTAATTCAATATTAAAGATCATATTAGTTAAAAGCTGAAACCGGAATAGGGGATTTAGAGACTTAGAGACCGTTACTATGAGTCGGATAGAAAAATGTTGTAGTACAATACTTGTTAAGCTGTTGATGTTCTACAATTGTGGTCCTATAAATTATCTGTCAATTATTTGTCAAGTCAATTATTAAGCGATTTATAGTACTTTCTTATTCACTAGTGTGCCATACCAGCTCGTGGGAAATCTGATTAGTTTACGCAGCCCCTGCGTGACGGACTTTTATATTTCTCACTTGAAAAGGATCTCTTTTAATCATTATGGCAAATTTGGGGGTAGAATATCTTAATGTGAACGTCTTATGTATCAGAGGGGAAAATTAATAGAGAAATAATACTGATATGTCTACTATAGCAATATTTAGTTACTGCAAATTGTATGGAATTACCACTGTGGGAAATAGCTTGATTGACTAGACTCGTATTATGTTTTCTTTTGTGTATCATAAAAACAGAGATATTTATGATTTCACCCCTCTTCTAAACCCCCCAATTTTTGTGTTCGATTTGGTCCTTTAACGAAATTTTCATATTTATTGTTACATGAAATTATTAAATATCGAGTTTTGTATCTGAGCTACAGGTTTTGGCTGCTGAAACTTTAGCGTTCAAGGATGTATGTTTTCGTGTATGAAAGAGACAGAGGGAGAGAAGGGTTGGGCGGGGGGGGGGGGGTGACATTTAAATAAAATTTTGAAAAATATTGTCCTGAAGGGACTTAGCCTTAAGAGAAATCATTTAGCACGGAAAGTGGATACGGAATGATACAATAGAATTACTTTGATTTCACTTTTTAGCAGATTTCCCTTAAGGGAAATCAGCTATTGAGGTCGTACTTATGACGCGATTTTCGAATTTTTTTTTCAAATGTCCATCGATCCTACTAAGAGATGACGAAAATGAGGTCCGTTCAAAACTGTATATATATATATATATATATATATATATATATATATATATATATATATGTGTATATATTTGTCTGTTACCGCTCTAGCGGTCGAAAGTATGGTTTTATCGTTACCAAATTCGATATTTAGTCGTTTTATGTAAAAAAAAAGATCAAGTTCGTTAACGGCTAAAATCGGACCAGGGGGAGGGGGGGTTTAGAGGGAAGGATTTTCGAAATATCTCTGTTACTATACGTCGGATCGAAAAATTGTATAGAACCAATCTTATTGCAAATTAAATGGTCTATAAATGTTGTCCTGTACAAGTTTTCATTATTTTTATTTTGATCCGAGATATTTGCGTTTTTTAGTAGAAATAAATATGGGGCGCAAGTGGGAAATCTGCTAAGTTTACGCAGCCCCTGCGTGAGGGATTTTATATTTATAAGAATAGAAACACTACATTTGATATTTTCCAGTGCAATCGGTTGAATATTTTGAGCAGAGCTTTCAATCAGTACTAGACATTTGTTGAAAAATATGTTTTATTGCTAGAGGAAAAGTATGAAAATGGAGCTTTCAACAAATAGGCGCCGTACGGAGAAATATTTCTGAGTTGTATTGGAGAAAAATCAAGCAATATCGCCTTCAAAGGAACTTTTTTTTTGAAGTCATTGGAAAATAGAAAGCTGGACCGGAAATAGGATTATATTGAAGCCTGAGGGCGCTCGCCTTAACGCTGGAATACTAATAAAACTTTTGAATTGAGTTCTGTTGCCTGGTCGTACAAGAAAAAATTAATGTACGAGGTAAAGGCTTCTGACGGAAATGAAGGCGGGAGGCCGTCTTTCAGAGATTTATCAAATATAAGTTCCGTTCCTGAGAACTAGTCGCTCTTTCATCTCCTCCCTTTTATTCAGTCGGTCTCTTATCGATTCCAGCCTTAGTGCAAGGCTTCCTCCTTCCTTAGATCCACCTTAATAATTCTTTGCCTCTCTTCATGCTTTGTACTTCTACGTCTCAGAAATACTTAGTTAGGCTTCTTTACTTGATCCTTTTATTAAGTTTTCAAAAGGAGAAATGACAATTATTAAGCGCATGAGAAGATACCATTTCCTTAGTTTAATAACTTTTCTCTGGGTATTTTAGTATTGGTGTGTGCTCATATAATAGAGCTTTCTGACTTGAGATCATAGATGAGCTCATCCCCTGTTTAATATAGAAAGTTTATAATGGAATTTTACTACCATCTAGACAGCCAATTATAAGACTTGAAGTAGTTTGATGGCGCATTTAATTTCCAAGTACTTTAAAAGAAATGCCGCCTGTACTATTCTATTGATTTAAAATCTATACAACCCTCCCCACCCCCACTTCCAATTATTTAAAACAAATACATCCTATTTAAAGGGATTAGTGCCCATTTCCAAGCATAGCTATGGGAGTTGGAAACCCTTAACTAAACATGGGTACTGAGAATTTCACTTAGAATGATAAGGCTAGCTTTGTATAATAAGTGCTGATGTACTGAAACGGCTTAGTTTTCACTCCTAGACTTCGTGTGATTTAATAACCAACAAAAAAAAAACATTCCTGAGAACTAGAATTTCTCATTTACTTAGGCCTAGACATAGAGTGAGAAGAATTGAAATAAATCGTTTACGAAAAATTCTTTCGTATTTTTCGTTAATTTTCATTCAATTATAATGATAATATCATCTAAAACTTCCAGCAGGGTCAGTAAGTAAAACCTCCCATTGGTCTTGAGATCCCTTTATTAACTTTTGGGCAACTTGTTTTAGGCCAATACCCTGCTTCTTTCTCACTTCAATCTTCATTACATAATAATGCATAATTCCTCTCAAAATAAACTTTTATAAATCTACACTTTTTTTTTTTTTTGCAAGTTTTCCTGTTACTTAAATTGGACTAAAACGTTTATGTACTCCTATAACTAATATGTAAACTTAAAGAACTGCTGGTCGGCCTCAAAACTGCTCAAATACTCTCCCTTCGCTGGCCCGTCTTAAATGAAATGGTGGTTACGTCAGTTAAAATCTATTCTTACCATTTCTTTCATTTTGATAATGAAGAATTTCATAAATAAGAAACTGTATCAAACCTTAGTGCGAGGTTATTTAGAGTTATTATATGTCCATAAATCTAATGTCATTAATGAAATACATAACTAATACATATTACAACAGTGAAGGAACGAGGCGTTTTTTTTTCTTACCTGAGATAATAATTCCTTCACCATCCAGCACCTCAAAAATGGGTAATGCATATTAATTCTAAATGTCTATAAAGTAATAGTACAAAGTTCAATTCATACTTTCTTCAATTTCGATACATGGAAATAAGAGTTCTAAGTATTTCGCTACCTTGATCAGGTAGGTAACCACCACCTTGTAATAGGACGATGCACATCAAAAAATGTACACGTAGGATTCAAAAAGTCTGTCACACGGGGGCTACGTGAACTTAACAGATTTCCCACGTGCGCCACGCATTTGCATTTATTTCTCCACTTTGATTTGGTTGTTTCTTTTTCATGTTACTTATTAAGAAAAATAATTCAGTGAGACGGGACCCAGATGAATGATATGTATCTTGAGTTGTATGTAATACATGACCTAATATCATATTTATCTATGGATGATTGGTTTTATTATTTACAATTGCCTAGAGAGGAGTATGTGAGACTGTCACTATTAAAATTTACCTATTTTCTCGGATTATTATTCCATTTTTGACTCGTTTTCAAAACAAATTACAAAATTGAGCACGAACGCGTGAAATCAATGTTTTAATATTCATAGCATTTTGAGGCAGATGAGCATGATCTAAAATGCAATTATGCTTGTTGCATCCATTGATTAAACACAGATACTACCCGGTCTAAAGGTTGCTTTAAATTCTAGTTGTTATTAGCATAAATAACGTTTTAGGAATGGAAGCGTAATAATTACCAATTAATTTTTTTAAAAGGACATGTCGCTATTGATAAATATTCATGGATCTGATGGATGGCAGTTAATTTTGAGACTTCCTTTTTTCTAGATAGGCGAAATACCAGTTTAATTTTCTGCTTCCCTTCCTCGCCGAGTTTATCTTCTCTCTATTTTGGCCCTTTATCCTACACCCAATTTATCTTTAATTTCAGCCTTTGTGCAATGTTTTTATTCAGTTAGCGGTGACTTAATTGTGCTGGCGAGTATTAAGTCAGTATAACATTTTTAATCAGAGGAAAATGAAAAGAGCGCCTATGAAAATTCACAGCATTTTGTTTTTATTAGAAAATAATACAGTACAGGCGAGGCTGTAACTAGGTCCTACTGATTTTCTGGATTTAATAACATAAAAATTAGAACAAACCGCACTTTTGTTTAATTTTTTTTTTTTTTTTTTTTAGAAACCCCAGAATTTACATATTTCTCAGTAGTACTACGGTGAATCCAAAATATTCTTGAATCCTGGATGTGAAACATATGAAAAATAAAAATACTTTAACATTTTTTTAATGTTTTCTAAAACTTTTATTTTGTTATTGTTATTTCTTAAAGTCTACATTATACTCCTGTAGATAATGTTGAAGGATTACCTAGATGTGGTCACCCTTTTCTATCTATGGTAACAATAAGGATTTTACTTTAGTGAGGCTGTCACTAAATAAATTCTTATAGCCCTCGAGGGAATTGAACTCATAACTCAATTATTGTATAACATCATGATATAATAATAGAAAAAATAATTTCTGAATTATATTAATACTCAAGGCATCCATATGTTTAGTAAATAAGTATTCAGTACACTGATTCATGTTGGTTCACACTTTTCAATGGATTTCTTTCTTACTAGCATCGGAATCATGGGAAATCAGATATTGTGGTTACCCATTAATTTATGCCCGTTTAGATAATATTGATTTTCTGTAACACTGCAAAATAACATCTTGATTGGCAGCTAGACTTCTGAATAATGACGTTCATAGCAGATAGCTAAAATAATAGTAATAGCAGAATTGATTTGAAGATATTGACAAATTGCTGCCGATTCAGACATAACCTGTCTCCTTTTCAACCTTCTCATTATCTACATACTTTATCCTGTATTTTATATGAAGGCCTTATTTAATCGACGAATCAATCTGCTTCTTGTACTTAACACACTTCAATCACATTAGGCACTAGCTTAACAATAAATGAGGAAGTCTTATCACAGAGAAGGGAAATAACAATATGGTATTAATAAGGAATGCTGACCGATATAGTTGGCCATTGACATACTGATCGATAAGAAATAAACTACTGTGAGGGATGTAATGAATGCTATTTATACAATTGCACATAATTTCAGATGTAAAAAGAGAAGAAATTTAAATAAAAATAACAAACAAGTAATGAATAATGCTAACGATGCAGAGGAATTATGAGGACCGAATACATTTTAAATATACATTTATAAGCAGTAGAGTTGAAGCGTTTTTTTTTTTTTTTTGTAAACTGAAACATGTAATAAATTAACTAATTATTAATGAACGAAGTAATTGAATGATGGTAATAATAATGAATAAAGTACTTATGATTCGGCCAGAATCAGCTTTGGAATGAATCCCCCAGCTGTTCTAGAAAGGAACGAGACCTTTCTTGAGTTTAATAAAACCCTATCTCGTTTTCATAAGTTTTCCTGGAACTTTTCATCTTTGTAGGATATGAATTTTTTATATATTGTCTTCTATTCAATGTCTCTTTCTGCATCATTATCATATCTCACAGTTTGGTCGATTATGTTCTGTATGGCGGATTTTATCTAAGGGAAATCAGCTGTTGAGGTTGTACTCAAAACGCGATTTTCGATCTATTTCTTCAAATGCCTATTGATTTTAACCAGAAGATGTCACAACTATGCAAGTTAATGAAAAAGCGTTGCTATTTCTGCAAGATGGTTACCAAACTTTAAATTTAAATGTTTTATGCTTAGGTTTGCATTTAATGGTTAAATCAATCATGGGAGGTGGGAATTTCGAAAATATTCCGCATATGTTTCAAAATTGCTATGAATGTTGTTTACACATTTTTTTCTGTATCTCCAATATTAACAGAGATATTTGTATTTTTTAGTGTTCAGTCTTAAATATACCCCCACTTCTACCCATCTCATTTTAGAGCTAAGCTTATATATTTTGAAGCGTTCTGTTCCACGCTTAAGTATAATTTGTTTTCACAAGATATACTCAAATATGTTTTGTTTCGGAAGGTATTGGTTTATCATGAGCTTGTGAAACTCGAATACTGCGTATATCTGTAATAATAGGCTGATCCATTTACTTACTGCTAGACTCAACAGTTTTGAGATCTTGGCTACAGTGTTAGAATTGACGGTGGTTATTCTTATATTGAACCCTGATCCTTAGTTAGTCCACTCTCAGGTCTTCCATCCAACTTTGCCAGGGCCTGCCCTTTGCCTGCTGCCCCATAATCATTTTGACATGTTACAAGATTTGTGGTTCATCATACTAATGCACACACAAAAATATTCGTTCTTAGATGGTCCTATCCTCCAACTGTGGGGTTTTCTCCCATAGAGATCTTGTCCCCTGCTTTCTAACAGAAAATAGACATACATTTAGAACACTACAAGTGTGTTAGTTTAGTGCACTGAGTTAACGACGAATAAAGGCTGAAGGACATTGTCCCGAGACTAAAATTTGGTAAATTCTGAGACTGACAACTGATTCGTTTTTATAGTGCATCGTGATGTTGGAAATTTTAATTTAATTGTGGCTATTGGTTAAGTTTTTCTGATGGAGGCAATGTTCCTTGCCAAAAACCGATCAGTGATTTTGTATGTAATGTAGAATTGTTGAGGAGATGAGCTACTTCTCGATGGAGGGCTAGGCTTGTTTATCTGGTTTTCCTGCTTGATCCTGTCTGACTATACCTGTGGGATTCAAGACTCGAGATGTGAGAGAGAGGGGAGAGAGACTTCGTACCGTTCCAACAACCCCTGCCTAGGGTCCCGAGTACAGTTACTCCAGCACAGTTACACTCCCTCCTCCCAGCCAATAGTCTGTCATCTAACAGCTCCTTATCAATGCTCACCAGAGTACCTTATACATTTCATATCCTTGCCTACGTTTTTAGCATATTTCCCTCAAGGGAAATCAGCTATTGAGGTCGTACTCATGATGCGATTTTTGAAAATTTTCTTTAAATGTCCATCGATCCTACCCAGGAGACGACAAAAATGAGGTCCGTTCAAAATTATATATATATATATATATATATATATATATATATATATATCTGTTAACGCTCTAGCGGTCGCAATTTTTGTTTGATCGTTACCAAACTCGATATTTAAACGTTTTATGCAAAAAGACATATCAAGTTCCGTTAATGGCTGAAATCGGACCAGTGGGAGGGGGGGGGGTTTAGAGGGGGAATTTTCGAAATGTCGAAATATCTCCGTTACCATACGTCGGATCAAAAAATTGTATAGAACTAATCTTATTGCAAATTAAATTTACTATAAATATTGGAATATACATTTATTCTCTATCTTGTATATTAACCGAGATATTTGCATTTTTATTAAATCTGGGGGGCTAACGGACGAGTGACTTTCCCTCCAAAAGCTAGTTCGGCCGTTTCCTTGACTGCTTGGATCTTGTGAAATTTCTCTATTGTAAAAGTTCACGTGGGAAATCTGCTTAGTTTACGCAGCCCCTGCATGACGGACTTTTTTTTAATGTGGATGAATTTGGGGGATGGTTTTTCGTCGGAATAAGTTGTTGTGTACGGAATAAGTCATGTGCATTAACGTTATCAATAAATAGCAATTAATATGACGGTGTGTGATGTGTATCGCTTTGTGATAAACACACAATCTTGGAAATCTACTTCATCTATTAATGTTCATTCATGAACAGCTGATTAGAATTCAAAACAAGTATACTCGAAACTCCGATTCGTCTACACTTATAAACAATCTATGTATCTAATACTTATCTGGAATTTAGGCAGTCATATTATTATTATTGGGGAGGTTTATACTCAGAAAAACTGGAGTAAAATCCACATCTGGGAAAAATTCAACCGATATGAAGTTTGTAGTTGTAACATATGTTAAGGGGAATTTAAAATATTTTCGCACAATTCTTGCAGTATCAATATCTATCAGTATCCCTTGCTGTGCTTCATTTATAATTTTTGTTGGCAGATTTAAATTCTTGGTAACTGATATTGTAGTTTTTGGCACGAGTCCATTTGTACTTACTATAATAGCCGTAATTATGGCCGACTCCCTCTTGTATACTTCTTTAAGCTCAATAGCTAATTCTTGATATTTTCTTAATTTTTCGGTTTAGGATTTTCAAATATTCTCATCATTGGGTACTGCAATGTCAATAATGAGAATATCATCCTGTTTGTTATGAGCACGATATGCCCAGTTATCGCTTCATCCCAATAAATCTTTACATTATCTTTTTCCAACAATTTGTGTGGATTATAGCGTTAATAAGCGACCTACCAGTCTAACACACACAAACACTACTGTCCTTGAGGATATGACGTCTGTATGATCTGGTGGCAATCACTTGGTCTTCGATGGCTGTAATGAAACCTTCTGTTTCTGAAAACAGCTTTCCAGACGTCAGCCACGCAACAGAATAAGCCAAGTCTACCTCTGAGTCATAAAGGCGACTGTAGTAACGACCATGAAGTTCCTTATTATTATTATTCTGTATTGATTAGTAGCAGAGTTTTTTTCCCACAATTTTAGCTATAATCTTTTAGGTGTTAGGTTCATTGGTATTTTCCTTTCTACGTCCTTGTGTACAGTAAAGGAGTTTTTTTTTTTGTCTGATGCATTGAAACGAAAGTATTGTATATAGCTTTCCGGTTAACTAATTTTAAATTAGTACAAGGAAGCTAATGTGGTATCCACATCGGTTTATTATTTAGTTTGTATATTCATGGCATTTATAATTCAGTAACATTTTTCAGAGCCAGATTTAAGAAAGTGAATGGCAAATCAAAATATAAACGAGAGTTGTGCACTCAGGCCTTCTATACCTGCTTCACAGAGGCCCTTTTCAAGCAATGATTTATTGTGATTACCCACTTGAAGTCTGACAGGTCTTGATTTTATTTTTCAGGTATTGGATTTCGTCTTCAGCCAACATGTTCTTGTTACTTTTCGTGTTTGTCTTAGTGGCAAAAAAAAAATTTGGTTTGCCTGTGCAATTACGCATTGTGTTATGCTGTCTGGGCATAGGTGGGAAATGGCATGAAGGAGAATGAGAGGTGGGTGGGGCCTAGATAAAACTGCCCAAGTCTTGAGTGACCCCTGGCCGGTGATTGGCAGCTGGGGGAATCTAGATACCGGATACTACCTGACGCCTGTATCCGACAACTATTGTTTCTAAAACTGTACCATCTCTCCCCTTGAACCAAACCTCTCCCTATTTATGCCTCTCACTCCTTCCTTCTCTTTCCCTCTACCATCTCACTATTATTGTTAGTTTTTAATTTTTTTTTCATATTCACTATGCTATATTGCACAGCGAGTGTATTGTGTGACCTCATGTCACAAAATATAATTCTTCCACGTGAAAGTATTGGAATCATTATAATGTCCGTCACGCAGGGGCTGCGTTAACTAAGCAGATTTCCCACGTGTGCCACGTATTTGCATTTATCTGAAAACTTAAAAGTTCAATGAGAACAATATTTGGTATTTAAGTTTCAAATAAAGTGCTTCATAACATAATAGAATATTGTTAATATGAGATGAGTGGAGCTTTACTGAAGACCGAAAACTGAAAAATGCAAATATCTCAGTTAATAATCAAGATCATGAAAAGATGCACATAACAACATTTAATGAACATTACATTTGCAATAAGATTGGTTCTATAAAATTGTTCGATCCGACGCTTAATAACGGATATATTAAGAATTTTCGAAATTCTCCCCCTCTAAATCCCCCTCCTCCCCATCGTCCGATTTCAGCCGTTTAACGAACTTGATCTTTCTTTTTGTATAAAACGATTATATATCAAGTTTAGTAACGATAAGACAAAAATTGCAACCGCTAGAGCGGTAACAGACAAATATATATACAGTTTTGAACGGACCTAATTTTCGTCATCTCCTGGGTAAGATCGATGGACATTTGAAGAATAGCTCAATAGCTGATTTACTTCAAGGGAAAGCTGGTAAAAAAAGTCCACCATTCACTAGACAGGGTTGTGGCAAAGCTCGAAACTAGTAGCCAATAAAACATCATGCAGAAACACAACATCTACGGTGTCCTTAATTAATGTATTTTACTCACTGTAATACAATAGTGACAAACATACTCTAAATTTACTGTATACTCTTAAACATTTAACCGTACCGAGCGCAATGCATGACTTATCAGAAGGAAGCCAATACTTATTAATTATATTTTAAGCCGCTTGAAGAAAATTGTTAATAATAACTTTAGTATATTTATTTCAATTTTTTAACTGTGTGTGTGAGAGAGAGAGCGTGTGTTTAGGGGCATGTAGCTTAAAAGAATATTAAAATTATTCATACATGTAAACCAAACATTTACTTTAATTTTGTATCATGTAGTGGGACATATATTATTTTTGTTTTTTGATAGAGGTAGTTGAAAATTTACAAAGATATTTAGCTTTAAGTTTGTAATTATGAGAGTGAGTGTGCATGTATAGAAGCGTTACCTTGATTTTAGTCTATTTATAACAAATCGTAAATGAGCAAGAACACCACTTTAAGAAGCCTATTAAAATAGATGACACTTTCTAATAATAACTTACTTCTCGTCTAAATTAAGATAAAAACAACTAGTTTACTTAAAATTTTTATGTTACTTTATGTAACATTAGCTTAGACAACTTTTTAACTTGTGCCAGTTTATATCTTCGGTTGTACAGGTAGTAATAGTAAAACAAATGTAGGCTTAGTGAAACTTTAAATCAGTTTTGAAGTTTGAAAGTACGATTAAAATACATTAATGTTAGATTAATTTTTATGTCTCTTCTCCAAATTGACAAGGCATGAATATCCTCTTTTAATAATATATCTTGTGTATCTGCTAAGCCGCGTACATGTGCTATTTACTTCGTCATTTAATAAGGCTAATAAGGGGTTTAACCAGGCTTGTCGAGAGACTACATCAGCATATAACAAGTCATTGGCATTACTTCGAAAATATTATACAGAGTCAAATAAAAAAGCTTGTATAAAATCTAGAAATACATATTACTATTAGTGTATATTAATAAACAGGTTAATGAAATTTTATGTTCTTGTTTATTTTCTTTCTTGCTATTTCTTTATTTTTATTTTATTTTTATTATTTTATTGTTTAGTTATAGCCAAATTATTTATTTTATCAATCACCAATATTATTGTATTACTATAGAGAAGTATTGTACCTACCTATGTGCTTTAATTTTTTTTAATTTTTATATATTTTTTTTGTAAAAATTCGGACCCCCTGTAAAAAGTTTATACTTAAATACAGAATTTGTATCTATCTACTTCGCCATTTAACCTGCTATATTAAGAACAGCCTAGCTCATACTAGAATCGAGTTATTACAATTACAATTATACATTGTACTATATTTGGGAAGGTAGACATCTGTTTTTCAAAGGCATCCATTTCTGTAGGTTCAAGTTTGCCTCCTAGTTTATATTGTAGTATTTACGTTGTTTTGTTCCTATCATGTTGTTATGTATTCTGTTTAGTTAGAATTGTTGTTAAAAAAAAAAGAAAAAAAAAAAGCGAAATCGAAAAGAAGGATAACCTACTTAGTATAACCCTAGCACGTAGGTATTAAACATTGGGGTGTCCCCTGAAAATCACCTTAGCAAGCATGACATGTAGGAGGCTAACAAGTTAAATGAATAGACTTAACATTGAAGATTGTGGTATTTTTATAATGGCATAAGATAATGAAGCCAAATGCCTTTCTTTTTAATTAATGTTTTATTATTGCATTAATGGCGCTATCTGTATTATGTTTGTAGTTTGTTGTGTTTAGAGGTCGAGTGCTTGGAGTAGAATGTACAAGTAGGCGGTTTGGCGATGGTCCACGGCTCTAAATACACAGTGTTGGAGCAGAGATCCCGATCTTGGTCACATCTGGGGGCAATATCACCACCACCTTTCCTCTAAATGGCGAATCTCTTCCAATCTGCAAGAATCCTTCTGGTCAGACAACTAAGACTTTCCCTAAAAGGAACCTAGGATCTCACAATTTTGCATATTTTCCTTATGGGAAATTAGCTTTAGAGATTGTAATCACGGCGTGATTTTGAAAAACATTAAATGTCTTTTGATCCTATCCAGCAGATGACGAAAATTAAGTCTAGATGAATGATGCTTTCTCGGGAAAAAAACTTTTCATCGACTGTTGAGCCACAAGTATTTTCACTTATCATAGCCATTATGATTTGTTTTGTTTATGTAAAATTAAAGAACAGTTATTGGTTAGCCGTACATTATTGAATAATAGTAAAATATGGTTGGGCATCGGCTGTAACAATTCTTCTGAAGAAAGGAACCAATGGTGCCCGAAACTGTCAGTATAAAAAATAAATAAACTCTTCTGTTTGAAGGATTGAGAATTTATAACCGATATCCAACCATCGTTTACTAACATTGTGTAAAATTAACTAATAGTTTGCTTCACCGGCATTATTTTAAACGAACATTGAAAAAAAATCTATGTATTAACTCTATTAACTCTTTCTTAGGTATTGTATATACATAGCTAATCCATTATGTTGGTCCGCCTTCAATTCTAGAACATTTTTAAGGGGACTGTTAAAAGACGATTGTTATTTTTAACTTAGATTTTCTGACATGTTGAAAATTTGTATTTATAGCTGCCAAATTATTTGGTGGTAACCAATCACTTAGGAATCGGAACACGTTGATTTAAATTCCATGTTTCGTTGCATTACTGCGATGTTTGGGCATAAGGTGAATTTTGTTAATAGCAGAGCTGTAATCGTTAGTTGTAGGCCTCCTTTAATATTTAGGTCTCTGAATTGCTCATTCTACAATTTTGTTTTTATATTTTTTGTTTTTGTTCTTTATACATATGGGCCAACTATTGAACTACCCCAGATCTTAAACAGGATTGATGACATTTCATATTTTTCATGTCTATTAACACATAATTTCACGATAAGGATGTTTTTGTTTATTCCGTTCTATTTTATATTCAATACGACACTATTCTGTCAATAAAAACCTCTTGTTATCACTATGGAGTTTTGGCTCTCCATGGAAGGCATTTTTTTCTTGCAACTGCCAATATATATATATATATATATATATATATATATATATATATATATATATAGAGAGAGAGAGAGAGTGTAGACATTTTATTACTAATTTCCTTTTTTTTTTCATGAGATCAAGTTTTCATTAAAAAAAAAGAGTGTTTTTTATATGTCTGCTTATATTGCTGCTTATTTAATTGTAAACTCTTTAATTTGCGCGTATGTGTTCGTAAAACGCATTAATTATTTATTCTTTTGTTTTTTTCTTGTCTCCTTTCTTTTTCCGCTTTGTAAAACCCTCGGAATAATTATGAACTTCTTCTCCTCGAAATTCATAGGACTTAAGTATAGTTAGGTAAGGGAGCTTTAGTGGGTTCAATTCTACCTTTTTCCTATTACCAAAATAACACACTGTACAGTTATTTATGTAACCGTATGTTTCACAAGACTAGAGAGTGTTACATATGCAAATGGAACATGTTAGTCATTCCAAAATTAGAAAGTTCTGCCGAGTCAGCCCAATTGTAGGCTAGAGGCCATTGCATGTGCTCTTATGATTCCAATGTTCATTTAAACTACGATTTTATTTATTTGGCAAACTTGCCTTTCACTTAGCTTTCTTTTTAGCAGATTTCCCTTTAGGGAAATCAGCTATTGAGGTCGTACTCACGATTCGATTTTCGAAATTTTACTTCAAATGTCCGTCGATTCTATCTAGGAGATGCCGAAAATGAGGTCCGTTCAAAACTGAATAAATATATTTGTCTGTTACCGCTCTAGTGGTCGCAATTTTTGTTTAATCGTCACCAAACTCGGTATTTTATAGTTTTATGTAAAAATAAAGATCAAGTTCGTTAAAGGCTGAAATCGGACCAGTGAGGGAGGATTTAGAGGAGGGGAATTTCGAAAATTCGTAATATCTCCGTTACTATACTATACGTCTGATCAAAACATTGTATAGAACCAATCTTATTGCAAATTAAGTTTACTATAAATATTGTTATATACATTTATTCTCTATCTTGAATATTAACCGAGATATTTGCATTTTTATTAAGTGTAACGGACGAGCTATGGACGCTTCTATGCCTTCCCGCCGAATGCTAGTTCGGCCGTTTCCGTAACTGTTCGGCACTTGTATGGAGATTTCTCTTTTGTATAATTTTACGTGGGAAATCTGCTTAGTTTACGCAGCCCCTGCGTGACGGACTTTTATTACTATTTTTATTTATTTATTATGTTATCCTACTTTGGAAAAGGTTTTTAATTGCCTAATAAGTGACTAATAAGCGAATTATTGTATAATCTTACAATTAATAAACAATTTTTCAATATTTATTACGAATAAAGAATACATTAACATTTTTAGATCCGCAAATGGCGCACAACACAAATTAGTGGGGTTCACCTATTCCAACAGTAAGCCTCCATCCTATTGTTACAACATTGCTTTCTATCATGTAAAGCTTCAAAATTGAACATTACCTCTATCCAAATTAACTTTAGCTTAAACAATTCTTTCCTAAAATCACCATCCAAAAATCAAAGTTTCTACAATTAGCATCTTTGGTCCTAAAGTCACAGCCAAAGTCATCACCCATCTCCTCATCCAAAATTCTTAGCTTAACATTGCTTTCCTAGCTTAGCCCAAAGCCATCACCCATACCTCATCCAAAAATTCCTGCTTCAAGATTGCTTCCTAAAGTCTAAGCACGAAGTCATCACCCATCTCCTACTCCCAACATTCTTAGCTTTACATTGCTTTCCTAAAGTCTAAGCACGAAGTCATCACCCATCTCCTCATCCAAAAATTCTTAGCTTAACATTGCTTTCTTAAAGTCTAAGCCCAATGTCATCACCCATCCACTCATCTAAAAATTCTTAGCTTAACATTGCTTTCTTAAAGTCTAAGCCCAATGTCATCACCCATCCACTCATCTAAAAATTCTTAGCTTAACATTGCTTTCCTAAAGTCTAAGCACGAAGTCATCACCCATCTCCTCATCCAAAAATTCTTAGCTTAACATTGCTTTCCTAAAGTAAAAGTCCAAAGCCATCACCCATCACCTAATCCAAAAATCTCATAACATTATTTCCCCGACGTCTTAGTTAAACCATAGCGCTTCCAAAATAAACGCTCAACACCGCTTCCTCACATTTTTTTAGCCTTGGACTGTTTTCGCAAGGTTTTATTTCCATCGTTTCTTAAAGCTTACTTACCAACATTTCTTTCCAACGCCTTACCTTCCCAAAATGAAAGCTTATCGCCACCTTTCAAAAACATTCACCTAGAAGTGAGATCCGAGCCCGAAGCCGGAAAAAAAGAGAGCAATTAGAAGACGCACTAGAGGGAAATAGAGATAGGAATCTGAAGTATATTTAGGATGGACTTGCTCTCAGAACGCCATCTGATAGTTGCTTTCCGTTCGCAGTCGTCAGTGTCTGGAACCACGTCCAAACCTATCTTCGGCAACCATCTAGGAACCCGAACAATGGGTAGAGATTAACAAAATTCCGCATATATATTCATTACTCATTTCTCATCAAAATGGATTTGCATTAGACAATCAAATAGGTTATATGAATAATGAAAATGATTTCATATTTTAAAACTCGAATTCGGAGACGTTCGAATTTATAATATATTAAATTTGTGTTAACGAATAACATAATTTGTTTGTAACATTTCTTACAGTTTCCCCTTCCGCATTGTTCTTGGATGTATTATTTACAAGTCTAAACATTTAAATAACTCAGTCACAGTACTCGTCTCATCTCACCATATCTTCCCCATTTCTCAATAAAAATCTGATGAGTAGAAGTTGAACTTGAAATAAGAAAAAATGTATTGAAGAACAACAATTGTAGAGCACCAATAGCTTAAGAAGATGGGGTTCTATAACATTTTACGCTACGCCTCATAATAACGGAAATATTTTGAATTCTCCTCCCTGTGGAGCCTTCCCCTTGTTCCTGGTCCAATTTCAGCCTTTAACGAATATACTCTTTAGTGTTGAATGAAACGGTTAATTATCGAGTATGGTAAACATCAAATAAAGTAATCTTGATAGAAAATCCGTTTGGAGCACAAGGTGGGTTGTGTTGAATTGAACATTTACATAAAATTGAATGTACAACAAGATTGATTATGTGCGATTTTTGTTCGAATTCATACATAGTAACGATAATATTTATATTTTTTTTTTTTAATTTTCTCTCCCTCTCATCTCCCCGGTCCAAATTTGCCGTTAACATACATGATCATTAATTTTTCATATATACACATATATACGTATATAGTTTTGAAAGGACTTCATTTTCATCGTCTCCTGGGTAGGATGGATGGACAGAAATGTTTCGAATATCGAGTATAACTTCAGCTTATTTCCCTTAAACTTCTATTATTTTTCAGAAATATTCTGAAAAAATTTAACTGAATCGCTGGTCATGCCCTATTTCTCGGGAATTAAATGTTCTTGTTATTTTAGAAAATTAAGGATGCGAAATCTAAGACGTTTTTCTTATAAACTTGAAATATTCAGGCCCATGGAATGGTTGTGGCCATGGCTGTCATATAAGATATCGAAGAATGCCTTCTAAATCCGCTTCATTTCTATTTCACCAAGCTCTGCCCTTTGAGAAGATAGCATTTGAATGTTATTTTAATGTTATCGGGAACCTTTATGAAGTAATCACTACATAAACCGCAAAGTGTGCCAATTTAATTGATTTATGTAAGTGGACGTGCTCTCTCACCTATAAAAGTAGCTTAAATTTATTACAAAAAATTATGTTTGTGATGATCATAAGTTTTAGCTAAATCTTCTAGAAAGTAGTTACAGAAATAAAAAGTTCTTACTGTAGCTGCTAAATTCAATTCTATAGCCAATGGAGGTATAACATATCTGGAAATATTGGTATGACTTGAGCCAACTGAACTAAAGCCTTCAAAAAAAATTGTTATGGATCTATATATTTCAGAAGACCTCATTTTTAGCAGATTTTTCAAAAATCCGTGGACAATATTAATCATAATCATGAGTAGCATATCTCGTTTATCACGAGAGAGAGTTGGCACACGAGAAAAGTGTTTAAAAGAAATGTTGCTTTATATATCAAAATAAATAACTTTTACTTTGTGTAGATTTGCCGAAAAAACAATAGGAAACGAAATTTTGCAATATTTCATTTCATGCCTCACTTCGAACCCCCACTCCTGTTCGTCTCTAGAAATGCTAGTTTAGATTATAATTATGTAGAAGTTAAAACTAAGTTAGATACTGAAATTTGTTCAGTTCAGTTCAATCATTAGTCCCAATACCATTGTTGACTCCCGCTGTAGTTTTTAGTGTACGGTATACCTACATCAAAAGTGTATATAACAAATGTTACTGTAAATAACAAAACAAACTACTTTTGTATGGTGCTTGTTAGCAGAAAAACCAATAGGAAACAAAATATCATTTCAGTCCTCCCTTAAAACCCCCACCCTGGTCGTCCCTATAAAAGTTAATATAGCTTGTAATTATGGAGGAGGTAATTCAAATGTCGTCATTTGTTCAGTTCGGTTCAGTCGTGAAATCCCATGGGATCGCTTACTCCCGCTATAATTTTCAGCGTATGCTTCGGTATTCGATAAATGTGTTTATAGCAAAAGTTACTATAAACAACAAAATAAACAATTTCTGTTATGCTTGCCGAAAAGCCAATAGGAAACGGAATATAGGATTTTTCGTTTCAGACATTCCTTCTAACCCCCATTCCTGTTCATATATATATATAGTGGGATTTCTTTGTCTAAATTTTCATTTGCAACCATAAGAGGGGCAAGTCTGTAGGTTAGATAATAGATTTAGTCTTTATACACATGCTGGGTAATGCGTATCATTAATCAGCTTCTACAGGCTACGTGGGGTGGCATTCTAACAACTCTGGCCATGAGTATAATTTTTTTCGATTTTCTCCACTCAAGTCTTTGTTGGTGTGAATGTAATTTTTCCTCAAGATGCGTTTATGGATGGTCTGATGTTGAAGGTAACTGGAAACTAATGCACCTCGTATTATTTATTATCTGTCATTGCTCGCCTGAAGTTACATACTCTACATGTGTGTGTCTGTGCATTATTTTAAATAAATAATTGTCTGTTTCTGTTTTGATATTTGGTAGATCCTAGGTTAAGCGCTATTGCGTGTTATTCTGGGAAGAGCGTACTGGATAACCTCCATTCCCTTCTGGCCTTGAGTCGGGTGTTCTGGACCCTGTTATTTATCCAAGGCTGTTCTGCCTTTAAAAATAATAGGTTCCAGTCCCGGGGCTCTGCAACAAGATTTTATTACTCCTCCTACGCCCTGCATACATTTCTTCTGTTAATTAATTACCCAACTTGTTTGTAGTTGATTCTGAAAGGAATATAAGAATTATAACATTAACGAGATAAATTCCAGTTCATTTCTTTGTGGGCTGTCGTAAGCTAAGGGGTTGAAAGATAAAAATTAAGTCCCTTTTAGGAAGGTGTCATAACTACGATGAGTTGTTCGCTTTAACAGGACGCCCAGTCCACCGTGGCAACTGAATAAGATATGAAGAGATCAGAACGAAATACTCTGGTTTTCAGTTGCCTTCTGCATTAGACTATCCAACTATCGAGGCATCAGGAAGTGTGGAGAGAATTTCACTCCTTAATTGTTAGAGAGCTATCTATCCGTTGCCTGCATAAGGTGAGTAACGATTAGCTTGTCTGAGTATACCGACTACACTTTACCTTTGCCAGGTGAACATTCAAAGGTGGACTGAAAAGGCCTTTTAATCGTTTATGAAAAGTAATAATGAAAATGGGCTCATTAGAAAGTATTCATTTGATTATTATCGAATGTTTTGTTCCCTCCCACTGGTCGGATTTCAGCCATTAACGAACCTGCTCTTTCTTTTTACATAAAACGATTAAATATCGAGTTTGGTAACGATTAACCAAAATTGCGACCGCTAGCCGGTAACAGATATATATATATATATATATATATATATATATATATATATAAATATATAAAATTTTGACGGACGTCATTTTCGTCATCTACTAGGTAGTATCGATGGACATTTGATCGCGTCATTCGCATACAGTACAACCTCAATAGTTGATTTCCCATAAGGGGGGAATTTTTTTACTTAATCTCCTCCTCTACCTCATATTTTCCTGAAAATTCTGAATGTGACCATTCCGTTCTCCCATGTCATATATATAGTTTAATCCACTATTATAATTTTCCTCTTTCATTAGAATATGAATCTGTCAATGCTTTGTTTATACTTATGTCCTTGCGTGTGGGATTTCTTTAAATTTGGAATTTAATCCGCCTTTATTCTTATTAATTTTTAGATAAAGGAAGATTATTTCCCCTTCCTCCTCTTGGTCCATAGTAAATTTATTTTCTGGTGTTGCCCAATTAAGTAGTTGTGAATCACTTGCAAATCCTCTTTTCAATTCCCAAAATACACAAAGTCTCATCTACGTAGCCTGTCCATAATTAAATTTAGGCTTTTAATGCACATAATGAAACAGTGCTGGAACCTGTTCATGAATACATTGGCTTCTAGGAGGCTGATCGGATTTCTCGTAAGTGTTTATAAAACTAACCTTCCAACAGACCCTGTGAAAAGTATAAGTTTTATTATATTCCAAATTTACCACATTCAATTTTGTTCAGAGAAACTTTGACATCAGGCGTTGCTAACTTATTCTGGTAAGCAGTAACTAGGGGATATTAAGAACTGTCCTAGGATTCACTGAAATTTCAATTTTTCGAATTCAGCTACATAACTTAAACTGACACAGGTTTTCCAGCTGGTTGGTATCGTACCAATAATAATAGTTTCTTGTTATGTCATTAGAGTTTTCAACCAAATTAGAAGTTAATAATAGACAAATAAAATAGTAAAAATTGAAATAGATTGAATAAAATAGTTAGGATTGGCGATATTTAGGGCACTAATTGTGTATGTGTATGTATGTATGTATGTATGTATATATATATATATATATATATATATATATATATATATATATATCTGTGTGTGTGTGTGTGTGTGTATTAAATTTTAACGCACTTTTTTTTCGCCATATTTTCGATAGGGATCGATAGATATTAGAAGAATATAGAGTAGAAGAAAGAGAGTGGACAACGAGTTGGTTATAAACTGCTGAAACTTTCTTTTGAATACGTTTTGTTCTATTCGTTTGCGATAATGATAATAGTTTGAGCAATGGAGCAGACATAATTTTCTTCGTTGTCTCTCAATTTACCTCTTTCCCTTCTGTAGAAATATATGTATGAAATAAAAATAGAAGTTTCTTTCGGGTAGCCAAAATTTATTTAATCAACCATCCTTTGTTGCGGAAATTTTCTTATTAAGGGACTTCTGCTTGACAACCTGTTTATCTGGAGCAAGTAGGGCACATTTCATTTCTTCCTTGGAAGGAAATGTCAAATTGTTTTTCCAAAAAAAAAAAATTCTTTTAGACCTTATTACTTGGTGGACTTCATCCAACAATAAGATGATGAAGTCCTACGAAGGGAATCAAATCGTGAATAGCAGTGATTGTGAAGTGAATTTCCTGCACGTGCCAAATGTCATGCACGTGAAGAATTTACCAAATCGCGCATGATAAGTTGATTATTAAACTGGAAACACGTGGACGTAACAATGTTTGAAAATAGCTCCTTAGACTCACAAACATGTTGAGCCTGAATAGCGGTAACGAAGGAGAATAAAATCCTCTCTCATATCCCCTCCAGTAATATCCCTCCTTCAGAGTTATAATGAAGAATATACTTAACCTTGGCGGTTGTGACCAAGGTCTATGTGTGTATTTAGCTTAATGAAAGGTGAATTTTATTTTATTTGACACAGATATTTCATTAGTTTTCTGTTTTTTATTTTATAATTTTTATCTAAATATTTCTAAGGACTACAGGCTTTAAAGGTGCTGTTATTTATTAGACTACTAATTGGGTTTCAGGCTAGTTTCATTCCTTTCTTGGTGTTTACTAACTTCTTTGACACTAATTATGTTCTATGTAATAAAGGTGCGCAGTTTTCCCCCATTTTCAAAAATTCATAAGAGGACTTCATAATGTGTAAAAATCTTGGCTTTACATCCCGTCCTATCAGAGATATACAACGTCAAACTTTACAAAGTCCGTCACGCAGGGGCTACGTAAACTAAGCTGATTTCCCACGCGAAGGTTTACAATATATAAATATACATACAGATAACACAACCGTGAATGATCAGTAAATGTACAATAGAAGGCTGAATTGTAAACAAACAGGCAAGCCAACCTCGTAGCGCTGCATAGATAGACAGAAAAGACAAACAATTAATGAAATATATCTGAATATAACATATTCATTTTATTGATAACAATTTACTAAAGCAATTGGTGTAATTTGTAATGAATCTGAATCAGTTTTATCTCAATCACTCAAATTTTAGTAATCCAAAAACAAATAAAAGTTCAATGAAAACAATATTTGGTATTTAGGCCTCAATTAATATCTTTTATTATATAACAGAGCATTGTCTATGTAACACTAGTAGAAGTGGAGGTTTACTGAAGGCTGAAAACTGAAAAATGCAAATATCTCGGTTAATATTCAAGATAAAGAATAAATGCATATAACATTATTTATAGTGCATTTAATTTTCAATAAGATTGATTCTAAACACTTTTTCGATCAGATGCGGTAACAGACAAATATATAGATAGATAGATTGATATATATATATATATATATATATATATATATATATATATATATATATATATATATATAGTTTTGAACGGACTTCATTTTCGTCATCTCCTAGGTAGGATCGATGGACATTTGAAGAAAAAAAATCGAAAATTCCGTCATGAGTCATGAGTACAACCTCAATAGCTGATTTCCCGTAAGGGAAAGCTGCTAATATTTTAGAGAAGAAAGTTTTGAAAAACATGCCAGTTTTAATGTTATAGTATCATCCAGAAAATGATTGCGCTCTATTCGCCCTTGGTCATTTCCAATGTTTAATTGTGTGCTATGAATGGTTGTGGTCTTGCCTCTATTGCCAGTTTGCTTCAGTTCACTGTGAATGTTTGTACCTTAATCCACTAAGACTAGGTTTTGCTAGGGCACTCAAGGTTAATTCGTCCTGAATAGATAATTGTGTTTTAAAATCCAATAGAGTTAAACCATTGTCCGCTGTTGAAAATTAGGGTTTAAAAATAGGCCTAATTTCTAAGACATCTATGATGAATTAAAATTCAGTAGAATGAATAAATGATCAATATGAATAAATAGAACATTCTATGTTATTTTTGTATTGACTATCGGTGCCATTAACCTTCTACGTGGAGAACTAAATTAATAATTCATAAGTATAAAACAGAAATAAGTACTCGTTCAGAACAGTTTTATATGAGTATATCAATCCAGTAGAAGTACTTTAAGTAGCTTTATAAGGCATGATCATTAATATTTATAGGGGAATGAGAATCAATTAAAATGTGTTGATTACTTAATGAAAAGGAAACGACATAGAGAGAAAAGAAGGTCATTCCGAGGGAAGGGATATATATCGTCAGGATGGGGAATTAATCCTTGGAACCTTGAAGTAAATACAAAGGATATTGATTTATTGTAAATGCCTGTGAAATTCTACAGATATTTAGCTCAGGGACTAGAGTATTGTTATTGTGTAGGCACTGTCTGCCACGACGGGCATATCTGGAGGAGAGAACTCTGCTTGAAGCCAGACCTCAAGTATCTCATCTATCTCCTCATTTATGATTTTAGATTATAAAAAGATTTATCATTAAATTTAATTTAATTAAGAGTTAACATATAAATATACGCATATAACTAAGTAGATTTCCCTGGAATTACACACTGATGATCTCATCACACCATCTGTTCTTTTTTCCTCGTAGGAAGAAGCCTATATACACAAGACCTGAAATCAAACGGGGTGTAGGCTTGACTCAGTGCTTGAAGTATTGACTCAAATATTCAAAGTGAAAATGAGATTGTTCAGCACCAATATTGGTTCTAAGGCATTTTTCGATCCGACTCAAAATATGTCGAAACCCCTCTGTAGCTTCCTTCCCCTTTATAGTACAATTCTACCCATTAATGTGATTATCTTTAGTCTTGAATGAAACTGTTACTTATCGTGTAATGTATTTATCAAATTAGCATTTTCGAGTCAAGAACGTAAAATCTTTATTGATAGAAGCATATTATTGCATGCATCTCACCTAGTAAAGTTCCGATGGATACAATATTGGTATTTAGTCCTGAAATAAGCCATTTCATGTTACATTGGCTTATTGAATTTATATATTTTTTTACTTTACATTCTTCAGTAAACCCCCACTTCTCTCATCCGATTATCACTTTGAGCAACCGAGTCACAATACTTCTAATGTCCAGCTTACAGTCCTGAGATGAGATGTACATAGTGACATCCGCACGTTTGGGAAATCTGCTGGACTTAACGCAGCTCTGGGTGTGATTTTTTTCTCCAACTCGAAAATTAACAGAGTATATTTGCCTTTTCGGTCACGAGAAACCAAACCCCCACTCCAACTAAATACTCATACATCGGATGCCCATCTTAATAATTAAAGTCTTTTTACTTACCTTGTACGAACTAATTTGAAGTATTGTAATATCAACAAATTTCGATTTTCAGCTTTCAACGGAATATCAGCTTTGACTCCTGTGAACCCATTTTTGGCTTGTTTCGGCTTGACTTATGCATGAACGTATCTCGCATAATTCAAAAACTGTTAGCTTTAAAATGTTCAAGATTCATATTTGGTATTACTGTAACGTCTTGTCGTGGGTTTTCCCTTTTGATCAAAATCCAGTAAGTGGGATGACGGAGAAAATAAAAAAAAAGGTCCGTCAAGCAGAGGCTGCGTAAACGAAGCAGCATTTCCAAGTGCTGGTAAAACACACTTGTGAGTTCATCTCAGCTCATATTCTCTATTTCTAGTTTTTAAAAAAACAGATGAGTAAAAAGGTTAAGGGGGGGGTTACTGAAGACTGAAAAGAAATAAGTATAAATAATACGGTGATATTTTGAATTTTCAAATTCCCCCCCCCCTCTTAACCAGTCTCCTATTTCACCCCCGATTTCAGCTTTACTGGTTCACCAGTATGTTGATTTCTCTATTGTAAAACTTCACGTGGGAAATCTGCTTAGTTTACGCAGCCACTTCGTGATGGACGTTTGTTTCTATTATTTATCGCGTACCTGATGTATGCCTAACGGGCAGTCGTGGACAGTGATGCACTCAGATCCTGGAGCCGTAGTATCCAATGCTTTGCTAGTGACGACCACTTCCTCATTGGGGGAGGTCAAACATGGCGTATGTCTGTCCTTCTAATGGCCTTCTATCTACTTCATTAGCATAGCTCTTGTGATAAAGTAAACACAAAGTAACTCAGACTTGTCCAAAATCTTAAAACTCTTCACATAAATTTGTTCTCCTCCTGCAAACTTCAGTGTGTATTGTGTGTACCCGATGAAATAAATATTATATAAAAAAAATGCGTCACGCAGATTTCCCATGTGCTGGTATAACACTTGTGATCTCGTATCCCCACGCATTTTCTATTTATATGTAAAACAAACGATATGTAGAAGGGGGGGGGGCGTTACGAAAGATAGAAAACAAGAACGTAGGAATAACGCGCTTAATACTTGAGTTACCAAAAAATGCATAGAGCGACATTTTATGATCCGACTAATAAAAGCGATGATATTTTAAATTCTCTCCCCCCCCCCTCTAAACCACCCCTATTCCAGTTCCGATTTCAGCCAATAACAAATATGATCACTAGTGTTGTCTGAAACCGTTAAATAGCGAGTATTTTATAGATCAAATAAACATTTTCGAGTAAAGAACGAAAAATCTTAATTGATGTCAGCATACGACATATATGCGTGTGTCTCACCAAGTAATATTTCAATCAAAACCATATTTGGTATTTAACCTAGGAATGAAGTGGTTCATAATATGACAGCTTATTGTTAATATGACATGTGTAGTGGTAGGGCTTTACAGAAGGCAGAAAAGTGAATATCTCCTTTAATAATCAACATAATGAAAAACGCACAAAAGGACATTTTTAGAACATTACATTTGCATTAAGATTGGTTCTACACAATATTTCAACCCGACACATAATAACGGAGATATTAAGATTTTTCGAAATTCCTCATTCTAAACGTTTAAAAGTTGAGTTTGGTAACGATAAAATAAAATTGCGAGCGCTAGAGCTGTAACCGACAAATATATATATCATGAATAGGATCTCAATCGCTGGTTTTGGTTTCCCTTAAGGGAATCAGCTAATAAGTGCTCCTTATTACATAATAAGTCATACAGGACTCTAAGGAATTCCTGAAACTGCAACCTTGTTTTTTTAAACGTTTTAACCCATATTAATGTTTTTTCCTTATCCTATTCAGATCATCAGGTTTGCTTGACAAGACTTTTTGTCGTAAGCAATAGTAATTTATCTTCATATCCTCATCTCCTTAACCCGGCACACCCAAGAATCATAAAAGGAATATCAATTGTTTAGCAAGATTGTTGGTGTTATTGTTGTTGCCTATAACATTTTACGATCCGACTCATAATAACGAAGATATTATGAAATCTCTCCCCCCCCTCTAAACCCCCACTATTCCTGGTACTATTTAAGCCAATAACAAATATGATTTTTAGTGTTGAATTAAAAGGGTTAACTTGTAGATTATGGCATAGATCAAATAAACATTTTCGAGTAATGAATGTAAAATCTTATCTATCTCTCAAAGCAAAAGTTCATTGAAAATAATATTTGATAATTAACCTTGGAATGAAGTGTTTCATGATATAACAGCTTATCGTTAATAAGTCATGAGTAGGAGTGGGGGTTTAATATTAAGATTGTGATAGAGAAAAAAATGTATACAACAACATATGATTGGTTCTATACAATTTTTCGATCCGACGCACAATAACGGAGATATTTTGAATTTTCGAAATTGCCCCCTCTAAACCCACCCCCTCCCACTTGGCGAATTTCAGTCATGAACGAATCACATTTTTAGTTTTACATAAAACGTTTAAAGATATTGTTTGGTATACATTATATTTTGATCCTTCAAATGGAGGAAAAAAAGAACCATAACAAAGTACACATTCGAACCCAATTTAGTAAATTTATGTTTATTTGTATTTATTATTAAATTATTGATTTGGTTCTTTGAAGATTTTCAATTTTCTATATAGGTTAATCAATTAATGCTGTAATAGGGGGGCTCAGGTTAGCCATGTGAGTTAAAGCATTGCCTTTAATCTCACATGGTAATCCTAGAGTGGCGAGTTCGATTCTAGCCTGGGCAAAGGAAATTATTTAGTGACGAAATTCATTAAATAACATCCTAAAATCCCACCCTGGCTAGAAAAGGGTGGTAACCTGTAGATATCCCGTCCCAATTAGTCTGAGTTGCAAAAAGTGGACGTTAATAAATAATAATAATAATGCTGTAATAGATAGATATAAATAATAGTGTTGGATACTGGCTGACCTACTCGACGTCGAAACTCTTAGTAGGCAAAAAATCTAAGCATTAGAAATATCAGTTTTTTGTGTGGAATATAGCGTTACTTTAGCCTTAGAATTACTAGTTAGCTATATATGAATGGAGGACTGGTTTTGAGAAGAGTTTGTTCCTGGTATCCTATGATCTAGGTTCTTTGGTACTTGATGTTTGGAGAGGGAGTGTGTTGGTGAGTGAGTGCAAAAGGTAACGGGGCGGTAGCAGGCTAACGGTTCCCCACCCGTCCTACATCTGCATACACGCCTTCTCAAATCCAGGGCACCCACTCCCTTCTGGAGTACCTTAGTCACGTGACACTCGCCCGCTCTACTATAATGCTCCTTATATGCTAATTTTCTTTTTCATATGCTTTACAATACTCGATCATCCTTAAATGCAAATAAATATATACAGAACATTTTAGCCACATATAGTTTGATTTTCCCAGGACTCCCATGGGCCAGAGTCTACTTGAGATCGCTCAGAAAATAAAATCAATCTAGATCTAGAGGTTTTCTAGATTAATTATTTAATCCAGCGAGATTATAAGTAATAGTTTTCATTGTGATTCAAGTTCTGTTCCTCCAAAAAACATATAATTAATAAAAACTAAAATTATCTAAACCCTTTTGTTTATTTGAATGGTGAACTTCTTAGTTGTAATAACTTGTTGAAATCGTAAGACCAGAAATGAAAAAAAGTCAGTCTTGCAATTACCTCAAAATGTAAACGTTCAATGAGAACAACATTTGGTATTTAGGGTTCAAGTAATGTGCTTCTTAATATAACAGCTTATTGTTATCTGGCATGGGCAGGAGTGGGGTTTTACTGAAGGCCGAAACCTAAGAAATACAAATATCTCGGTTAATAATCAAGATGGTAAAAAAGTAGAACATTAAATTTGTAATAATATTGGTTCTATACAATATTTCGATCCGACGCATAATAACGGAGATACTAAGAATTTTCGAAAACCTCCTCTCTAAACTCCACCTTCCACTGGTCCAAAAGTTAATTAATGAACTTGGACTTTAATTTTACATAAAAAGTTTAAATATCGAGTTTGATAACGGTCAAACAAAAAATGCGATCGCTAGAGCGATAATATATATATATATATATTTGAACGGACCTCATTTTCGCGTCATGAATACGACCTCAATAGCTGACTCCCCTTAAGGGAAATATGCTAAACAAAATTCACATTGAACGTATCATAATATAGCCCACTCTGTCTAGAAAAGGTTGGTAACCTGTAGATAACCCGTCCCTATTAGCCGTAGTAGCTTAAGGTGGACGTAAATAATAACAAACAAACAAAATAGTATCATAATGTTTGTAGTAAGTGGCAATTCTCTTCATGACTTTGAAGCTCTTCTTAATATCATTTTATAAATATAAAGCTTGTCTTGAGGTTCTTGATCCAATATTTTCTTTATTATTCCAATTTTCTTTTGAGGCAATAGGATATGTTGATAAAAAGAAATTGTATTCTTCAATCCTGTATTGCTGTGAGAATACACACTCAAACGTCTCAGAAATATTGACTGTTGAATGCACCTCGTCCACGCACTAAATGTGCTTACATTTATTTATTTGAATTGAGGAGATTAGTCTATTACTATCGCGATAGCTAATATCCTCTAATTGAAATGAGCAAAGTCTCGATGAGGTCAAGTTAAGCAACAATATAATATTGAGCCAATTGCTAAACAGCATAAAGTACGCAGTTCTGTAGTTGTTATTTTAGAATATATATATATATATATATATATATATATATATATATATATATATATAGACACACACGCACGTTTGTGTGTGTGCTTGCTAGCTACACCCAAGAATGTTTCCGCTGCACAATACCTATCTTGGGTATAACAAAATCGACTAGTGCTAATATGCAGACGCCCATCTCTTTTGACGCTACTTCACAGATCGGGAAGAATGAGCAATGTGAAATTCTCGAACAAGTTGGTTTTCTCTCATTACAGTTTTATTAATTTGAACTGTGTTTATAGAAGGAACAGCTGATGCCGTAAGTTGCAAACCTCTCTAATCCTAGCGGGATATTTCGAAACGAAGCTATTCTCCACATTTTCTTGCATGATAGGTTAACTTGCTCGTTCTCAAGGAAAGTTATATTTGTTTTCTCCGTTCACTGATAGTTCGTGCAGATAAATATTCCATCTTTGTGGTGCAAAGATTCATAATGGATGGCTCTGTAGGCGTTCGGATATATTTAAACTGATGATATAAATCTTGACCTCATGTAAAAAGCATTAATAATAATGCAAAGGCAGTCTTTCTAGTTTGTGATGTTAGTCTTTAACGTGCTTCCTATTAAGGAGTATGTGGAATCTGCCTTATATCAGAACTCCTAAGACGCCATAAAATGGGATGTTGTGATGTCATAAACCTTCCCAACCTGTTTTGTTTGTCCCATAACAATTAATAAAACATTGAATTAAATGAAGTTAAAAAATTACGTATTACTTTAAATTTGTCGTCGTACTATTATACATTTATTGCATCGTTTAGTCTTAAAGCCATTCAAGTAGTTTGCATTGGACTGTTTGTTCAGATTGCTTTTTATGGAGATTCAGTCCATTTCTTAGTACGTACTTCTTAGAACAGGGGCTGCGATTCGGAATTTAATATTAATAGCTAAAAAGTTTTATTTATAAATTTGAAAGTATATTACAGTATGTTTAGTACATTATTATTATTATTTATTAACGTCCACTTTTTGCAACTTAGGCTATGTTTAGTACATTATGTTCTGAATTAAACTATTTTTTTGATACCAGTTTTATTTAATACGACGTAGCAGGAGACCTATACTATACATGTTAGGTGAACACAGTTCTCAATAAATAAAAACCTATTTTGACCGCACTGAGATTCAAAAAATAATCGATTTGAAGCGTAATTAAATCTATATAATTAGTAACTGGGCCAGTACCGAAATGCCTTTTTTTATAGTTCTTAACATTTCTAGATCTTCTGCAATTCTGAGCTGGCGTTTATTTACTGTTCTTCTATTATTATTATATATTAACGTCCATTTTTGCTACTATTGGGATGGGCTATCTAGAGGTTACCACCCTTTTCTAGCCAGGGTGGGACTAAAGATTTTATTTAATGAGTTCGTCACTAAATAAATTCCTACTGCCCTGCCGGGAATCGAACTCGCCACCCTAGTTATGTTTATCTAAGCCTTGAAATTGTTATTTAATGCTATTAATATATCCTGTCCTAGACTAAAGTGTGTGCAGGACCTGTTCCTCTTACTCCATCCTCATCATTTAACAAAGCAGACAGCTTGACCATAGGGCAACATCACAGGTTCCGTAAATTCCCTGCCAGCATGGATTTCTACCTGTTTGTCAACTTCTTTTTCTTTATTCCAGGAGCATTTTATAACGCATTCTGAAAAACGTACAGGTTTTTATTCTTTCCGCATCCCCTTATTCCCCAAAAAAAACTGATTCGTCGCTAAATCGCCCCTGTTGCGAAATGCGATTATTATATGAATAAATAAATAAAATTATTCCCAAAAACACTGTCGTCAGGTCCGACGAAGAATTCCATTATTTGACGTTACTTCATATGCATTATTTTTGCTCCTCTTTAATGGCTCTTGATGTTTTCCTTAAGGCTGATCTCCATTCCCAGACTAATAAAGATCTTTTATCCTCTTGGGGGTCATCGACCATATATAACCTTGGCTCTAACGAGGATACCATCGAATGAACAGATTCGCGTAATGTAGTTAGATCTGGGGATAAGTCCATATAAGCAAGGAAGAAATGCACACAAGAAAATTCTTAACAAATAATCATAAACGGATGTAATAAAAAGAGATACATAAAAAGGAAATTGGCTATTTGGGGTTTAATTAATTAACGTCCACTCTTGATATATCTCAAAATTTCAATGTTCTAACATCATAAGTTCTGAAGATACTATGTCCCACCTTATCTAAATTTTTAATTAATTTAATTTACTTTCGTTCAGTGGGACTTCACCAAATGTTATACAACGACCCAAGGTACATGTTGTATGGGATACCGTATTTCATCTTGATCCAAACATTACTACTTTCAGGGTGTCTTGGTCAGACAAATTTCTTTCAGTCTCCATAATAGGATTTGCCTACGATATAGTAAGTTATGTTATGTGTTCTTGTAGCTTTGTTTTCCTTTGAGAGGTTACTGAATCAAAGATATGTCTCTAGCTCTATGCATTTCTCTAGCAAGTCTCTCGTAGTTACTCAAATGTTACCTCAAACAATCTTCTAGATTCATGTTGCTAAGAGCTTCCTGCAGAGGTATTTCGTAAATTAGTGACGAAAGGTAGGAGATTAGTATTATATCCCTTCGAGGATTTTAGTATATAAAGACTGATGAAATGATGAAGGACATACCTTCCACCAGGATGAGGTAATCGGTGCTGCTTCACAACCTGCTGCCGATCATCACAGGTCATAGAAACCGGTTACTGTCTAAATAAAAACTTTCACGTAGGTAACCTTTTTGTTTGTATACAAATGATCTTGTTTTCCCAGCTGGATGACTCACAAGTTGCAGAAAAAATGAAGGTGTCACTATGACGTGATATATCTCGTTGGCCTGAGACGTGTGGGATGTATCGAGGACAGGGATCCCGTTGCCTTAGAGCCAATAGAAACAGCCGGTATATCTATAGACAAAGCCCCCAGTCTATTTCCAGGTCATCTCTCTAACTACTTCAATGGATGGACTGGAAATCCTCAAGTATAGTTGCATCCTCTCTTCGTCAACTACACTGCACCTCTCTCTGCATTTCGAAATGAATGTTGACCACAACAGAATGTCTTGAAATTAATCATTGCGAGCCCTTTAAAAAAGACCTTTGAGAAAGGATTCTCTTCATTAGGCTACATTTTTGCCAGCGTGTATCGACCAAGGATAAGTTTCCTGAAGATCTTCGAAATCACTGGCAAAACGGTTAAGGTCCTGTACGAAGTGTTTCGTCTCCCCTCCTTTTTGGTCAAAAATTTTACTCCTTGATTGCCTTGCTTAAATATGGCATTTAAAAGTGTGAAAATAATGGAAATAGTTGCATTTCTGCACTTGTTTGACTGAGAGCAAATTCCATGGTTTTACTTTTTAGTAATAGTGTATTTTCATTAATCCTTACTATGCTATTAGGTAGAAAAATATTTTTCTACCTAATAGTAGCTTCTTTACATAAAAAAATTGTAATTTAATATGAGTTTTTCGTTTCTAATATTCCAGACAGACCATAGTAAATTAGCAGCTCTAGCATATGGACCACTGGATCAAATTACCGGAAAACCACAATTTTGAGAAGGGCGCATCGTTTATTCTCTGCTATTACTTAGATCTGCAGATTTTACATAACTAAGCTTGTCACTAAATGTGCTATACAATTGAAACCCTCTCTCACAATACTGCGTCTTTCATTATATTCCATCATATCAATAAACTCGGCATGTCCAACTAATGTTTACAAAGGGGTTGTACGTAGGGAGAAATAGAGAACAGAATATGTATTCTACATCATCAGTGTTTCATTCCTGCTCATTGGGAATCTGCCTAGTTCACGAATCCACTGTGCGTTGGACTTGGTTTCAGCGCCCCTTCATATTCTCCTCCTCTCGGGGAAACTTCAACGCCTGAGTCTTAGCTTCGTTTCTGCTTCGCGGAACAAATATAACTTACATGGGCACTCACCAAAGCCAATTTTTATTATTAATTGATTTTTAACAATTTGTTCTTGACAATTTTTTTTTGTTGCATGGTTTGGCTATTTTTGTTAAGGACAAGAATCCTTATTCTTCGTATGATACTCTTTCACCGAATTGACATAAATTCTTGAAATTTGCATCTTTGTTTAGCTTGTTATTGATGTGTACCATTATGCACATTATCACCCCCACCCTAATGGCCTTTTTTATTTTAGCAGATTTCCCTTAAGGGAAATCAGCTATTGAGGTTGTACTCATGACGGAATTTTCGAAATTTTTCTTCAAATGTGCACCAATCCTACCTAGTAGATGACGAAAATGAGGTCCGTTCAAACTGTATATATATATATATATATATATATATATATATATATATATATATATATATATATATATATATATTTGTCTGTTACCGCTCTAGCAGTCGCAATTTTTGTTTTATCGTTACCAAACTCAGAATTTAATCGTTTTATGTAAAAAGGAAGATAAAGTTCGTTAATGGCTGAAATTATTATGCGTTGGATCGAAAAATTGTATAGAATAAATCTTATTGCAAATTAAATTTACTATAAATATTATTCTCTACATTTATTCTGTATCTTAGTTTACGCAGCCACGGAATTTATATATATATATATATATATATATATATATTCTAAGAAATCTGCTTAGATTTGTCTGTAAATTTCTCCATCTTATTGTGTCATCTTATATTTATTATTATTATTTTAATGTTTTGAACAGGACAAGCTGTCGTGGCGTATTGTTTTTATGCTTTCTCTTTTTGGAATGTTAGTTTGAAGGTCTCTTCGTCTAATAGTAGATACAAACTAAAGACTTTACGATTTTTATTTGTTTATTTTGTCAAGTATTAATACAGAACGTTCCGAAGATAGAAATACATGACAATTCGACCAGCCAAGCCCAGAATTGTGGTGTAAATATTGATAATATATTGTCGTTATCAGCTGACATACCTGACCAAAGTGAACCCTCCTAGGAGTGGGGTAGAGTTGGATTAGGTCCAGCTGACTCCGTCACCTAGGATGCCTTCAGAATAACATGTTCATAATTAGTATAACTAATATTAGCCCCCGCCCCCCAATTACTTGCTGTGTTGCAACCGAATTAGCCCCTCAAGGATACATATGTTCGATAATTCAATCTATTAATTTAATGTGTAAACGAAATAGTAATATACAAAATAATGACTCTGTTCAAGTAGTGTATGCACGTTCCCTTAGCTTGTAAAAATGGGCTTTAAAAAAGCCTAAATACACCACAATCCAACGTGTTTAATGATTTTTCATCTGCATTCACAGTTACAGTGTCTACTTCAACATTATATTTCCAATGCAATAATTTGCTATGGGCAAGGTAACGCATCAGTAAATGAAATTCTGTTTTGCCCCCCCCCTCTTTACTTAACCGAATTTGATTTTTAACGAACTTATATCAACTTAACGAGTGCAGCAATGAGTGCCAACTATTTAAAAATATTAAATAATCTCTGAGCTATGAGCAACAAACAGATTATTTGAGGTGGGGGGGGTGCCTCTCATTATGGGTTACCGGGATATTAAAATATGCGTCAAGCAGGGCAGGGGCTGCGTGAACTAAGCAGATTTCCCATGTGCATCACGTATTTGCATTTATCTTCAGAACTCAAAAGTTCAATGAGAACATTATTTGTATTTGGTCTTCAAATAAAGTGCTTCATAATAAAACAGCTTATTGTTAATATGACACTAGTAGGAGTTTGGGTTTACCAAAGGCCTAAAACTAAAAAATGCAAATATCTCCGTTAATACTAAAGTTGGGGTTAATACATGTATATAATAATATTTATAGTACATTTTATCAGCAATAAAATTGGGTTTTATACAATTTTTCAGTCCGACGTATTATAACGGAGATATTTCAAATTTTCGCAATTCCCCCCTCTAAACCCCCCTCCCACTCTTTTGATTACAGCCATTAACGAACTCGATCCGTGTATTTCCTCTAAGGGAAATCTGCTGAAAGCTGACAATTTAGCAAAGGAAGGGAGTCAAATGACTACCTCTCTAGGTAAGACTTCCATCTTTTTTAAATAATACTACCATCCTTGGCTCCAAAAGAGAAGCTACAAACAGAAAATCTACCAATATGCAATACATGTCTCTGTGTCTTTAGAGTGGAGCATCTGTTGTGTCATTGTCCGAAATTCAAACGATTTAGAGTGGAATATAAACTATGCCCCCGCCCTCTCAAGGAAATTCTTGCTGTTAATGCAGACTCCGTTTCCATAATCAAAAGCAATTCATGTTAAAAATATATGGGTAATTGCCGGCTGGTTTGAATCAGATAAATAAATAAACTTGTTAATTTTGATTAATTTTCGAGCTATCTTTACTTTAGGCCTATAGAAGTGTTCTTCCATAAAAGCAGTCGAATCAGTGAAATGATGTTACAAAATGTAGGAAAATCACAATTGTACTGATTTTTATTTTTCCGCTTTATTTTATTTTCCTCCTACTGGTTATTTTATTTAAGTATATTAACCTTTTTTTTTTGTTTTTAGGTGAGAAGAACATTTTAGTATGAGTAGCTCTTAAGCACTGAATCAAGGTGAGTTTTAGTCTTAAGAAATTGCAGAAGATTAGAAACTTGTTTTAATTATCTTTGAGAGGTTGATTGATAAAAATGTTTGAGAATATTCATTTCAAAGTAGGATTAAAGACATAAAATGGTATTCTCTTGCCAAGAAAGCAACACATTAGCACATTAATATTAAGTATAACCTTCCCTTTGGATAACGCCAGGTAAATTAAAGTTTTTGTTTGTATAAAGACACTAGGCTAATGCTTATTCTTAGTCAGTAATAGTGTTGGATGAGAGATGGCCTCCAGTGAAGTCCTCATTTCAATGCCTGCTTCTTCCTGATGCCTTTATCGCCTGATAAGAATCCAGAAGAAGAACCCTCTTCCTTTGGGAGTTTCCATGAAAAACAGGGCCTCCCACTTTTCGGATATCCATAAAAGATATATCGAAGTTCGTGAACAAATAGCTATTTCAAGTCTAAATACCAAATATTGTTCTCATTGAACTTTTATGATTTATTTATTTAGGTGTGTCGCAATTTTAATAACACTTCTCATATTATAAAACTAAAAGTTGGTATAGCCACCTTATTATAAAAGTCCGTCACGCAGGGGCTGCGTTAACTAAGCAGATTTCCCACGTGAAGTTATACAATAGAGAAATTTCGGAATAGAGAGTCGAACAGTTACGGGAACGGCCCGAACTAACTCTTGACGGAAACTCAAGACTAGACCCGAAGTTAGCCGATCTCATCTCAGAAGCTGAAAACCGAAAAATGCAAATATCTCGGTTAATATTCAAGATACAGAATAAATGTATATAACATTATTTATAGTAAATTCAATTTTCAATAAGATTGATCCTATATAATTTTTCGATCCGACGTATAGTAACGGAGATATTTTGAATTTTCGAAAATCCTCCCCTCTAACCCCCCCCCCCCTCCCATTGGTCCGATTTCAGCCATTAACGAACTTGATCTTTATTTTTACATGAAACGTTTAAATATCGAGTTTGGTAACGAACAAACGAGAATTGCGACCGCTAGAGCGTTAACAGACAATTATATATATATATAATTTTGAACGGACCTCATTTTCGTCATCTCCTGGGTAGGATCGATGGACATTTGAAGAAATTTTTCGAAACTCGCGACATGAGTACGACCTCAATAGCTGATTTCCCTTAAGGGAAATCTGCTAAAAGAAAAATATGTAATAATATCTAGTCATAGGTCGTAAGGCACGGTTACATTTTCTCCAGTGTATATTAATGGTAGCAGATTCTAATTCTTTAGAATAAACGTTTTAAATGTAGATGAAAAGATGTGTCTGTTGGAGGTGTTTCATGATTATCGCGATGTATGGGCGCGATAGGTTGGTGGGTAAGTTATTGTCGGTTATTTGTCTGCAGTCTGTAAGTAAGTGTTTGATAATTAGTATACTCAGTATACATAAAGGTGGTTCAGTTCTAGTCATGAGGTGTCCGTGTGTTATCCGTGAATGGCCGTGCCTCAAACGAGCAAGAACTACTTCTTCTCTTCTAGTGTCCCGATTAGTTGATTGCCATTCACGAATAGTGTCTTTTATTTCTCGTAGTTTTGTGTTCTACTTCCCATTTTAGGCTGATTTATGATAAATACAAATACGTGACGCACTTGGGAAATCTGCTTAGTTCACGCAGCCAGTGCGTGACGGACCTTCCCTGACAGCAGAATGATGAAAGATTTCAAATCTTGCAGAGAGCAGGTCTAAGTGAGAGACGTTGCTTGTAATACAAGTAAGTCATGAACGTAAGTGACCAAACTCCTGAGACCTTAGCTATAAGTAATTGTATTTAGAAGCCAGTTCCGCAGGTTTTAGATTCACTTAAACGCAACAAAAGTATTCCAGTCCTTTAACATTAGTTTATGTTGATGCCGGACTTGTGTTGTATACGGAGCCGAAAATTAGATAGAGGAAAATAAGTGGGGATGTAATGGGAAAGAAGGAGTGTAGGAGAGCTACGACAAGGTACGTGGTCTGAATAGAAGTGGCGGGGAGCTGACTGCTGGGAAGGCTATGACGTGGAGAGCAGATAAAACTAGAAGGGGGGGGGGGTCACGTTCTCTGAGTCAGGCCCGTGTTGCCGGTTCTACACCCCGGCGTTTCTCCCCCTGGCCTCGCTACGGCCTCCCCGTCACTGGCAGGTGAGCCTCTCTCTCAGATTCACATCGGCTTCTTTAGCATACTCTCATTAATAACTCACCATTACAAGTATTTGTTTATTCCTTCTTGAGGAGCCTCTACCTCGATGACATAACTATCTTGTTCGGAGATGTCTGTTACTTAGGAGGCAAACTGGAAACCCTGACGGATATGGTTTATGCATACTAAACTGGCTACGCATTGCCTATTTGCTTGTAGAGGAGAACTAGATATGTCGAGTTACCATACTGCCAGTTGTTGAGTCTCGATTGCCCCCTTAAGGGAAATCAGCTATTGAGCTCGTACTCATGAAGCGATTTCCGAAAAAGTTTCTCAAATGTCCATACATCCTACCCAGGAGATAACGAAAATCAGGTCCGTTCAAAACTATATGCATACACACATATATTTGTCTGTTAACGCCTGAAAGTAGCAATTTTTGATTATGCGCTACCAAACTAAGTGTTTTATTTAAGTGTTATATTAAAAATTAAGTTCGTTAACAGCTAAAATCGGCCCAGCGGGATATTGGGTTTGCAGGTGGAGAAGTCTGTCGAAAATTCTTAATATCTCCTTATTATGCGTCATATCAACCAATTGTATAGATACACTCTTATTACAAATGTAATTTTCTATAAATGTTATTACGTAAGTTTTTTTCACTATCTTGATTATTAACCGAGATATTTGCATTTTTTAGTTTTCGGCCTTCGGTAAACCCCCACTCCTGCTCATGTCATATTAACAATAAGTTGTTATGCCATGAAGCACTTTGTTTGGAGCCTAAATACTAAATATTGTTGTCATTGATCTTTAACGTTTGGAAACAATTACAAATACGTGACTCAGGTGGCAAATCTGCTTAGTTAACGCAGCCCCTGCGTGACGGGCTTATGTATAACGTATTCCAAGTTCACAGTATTCGGAAGACTTTCTTGTATTGTCAGTATTTCCTATGAGGTTATAGTTTTCGCCTCAGCAGCAGATATTTTCAGAATATCATTTAATAAGTGTTTTGCACAATTTGTGTAGTTATTTTTAAGGTTGAAATACTGTTCCCATTTCTTTTTCGTTCTTGGAATGATTAATCCTAACTGCACGAACATGCAGTTTTAAAGTAGGCGCCATCCTATGGGCATAATTTGGTCTGCTTTAAAATTATGATGAATTGTCACTGTAATTGAATTTGCTGGATCGGGTTGTCACTCCTGTGCCAGATTTTGAGGTTATTGAAGCAGTTTTGCCTCACAACTCTCCACATTAGGGGCCTAGCCCATGGAATTTAATGTTCAATGTCCTCTACGAATCAATGTTCAGCCTCGGGATAGGCATGAACATGTTAAAACTAGCATCATACAAAACCTGTTAATTGTTTGTTACACATATGACTAAGCTTTCCAGACTACATACACATTTATGCTGTATGAACTATTTATATTTAGGATTGTCTATTGTTACATTCTTCCTATATGGTTTTAAATATTGATGGATCCCTTGCTCATATTATCTGTCATTTGCTTGGATCATTAAACGTGCTACTCATTTAGCTTAGGAGTTGGAATGATGATAAAAAACATTTATCAGTATAAAAAAAAAACCTTTTGAAGTATGTGATTTGTCAATGTAATATTTATGCTCATGCGATACCTTATCTTTCGAGAGATTCAGTTTCTAAATGAATATCCACGTGGATTGAAAGAAATACAATAAATACTACTTGTAGTTAGAATAAAAAGCATGGCTATAGGATGTTGCTACACATCAATCTAAAAGGAATAACAAAAATTAGCTGTCGCGTTGTAAGAAATTGCGACATTACTGAAAGTCAACATAGAATATTTTAATGCTGCGTGCGTGTCAGAGAGTTTTGTAATTATAGCTGCTCTGTATCTATTATTACGGTCTAATGAGAGTCGGTGAGCACTGTTGCCGGATCTACGGGGGCCCGTTATGAGCTGGCTCTCATTCTCCTCCCAGACCAACACAGTCACTGCTTTATTCCCCCTCAACCGGCAACACCCATTTTATTATATATATATCTTACAATGGCTCTCACATTCCAAACAAAATCCACGCACAACACACATGTCTCAACAAATTGCACAATTGTCAAAACACTATCCTTTCCTTATACATTGATTTTTCCACGTTTGTATGCTTTCTTGTTAGTTCATCGAAATGTCACAGACTTTAGCAAGTATTCTTTTACCTTTTCTCGCCGTTTGTTAAAATCTCTCAAGCTTCTTATGAGCATTCCCTCGGCAAACGTTGAGCAGTTCACTAACCTTAATTCCTAATGAATATTGGGAACAAAATCCCCATGGAATTGTTCGAATCGTTAATAACTTGGCTATTTTTGTTTTGATCCCATCCTCTACTGTATCTTTATTCCTTATTGTATAGAAAACGTTTTAAGCATACTTACTTGGGAACATTAATCTTTGAATATGAAACAAGCAATAGGTTGTAAAATGTGTTCGTAGCGTTATCATTGGTGATTTCAACTTCAGATTCTTGTAAATATTTTTAATCAATTATATATGATTCATTTTGATCTATTCCATGTTGCCATCTTTCAGGTAACTTTTCAATTCCGTCCCCCAAGAACTTCTCAGATTTGTAAAACTCTGCATGTGCGTTTTGCTGTCCCCGAGCGAATTAAAGTGTTTCTCGTTACAAGAGATTTGAAGAGCCCGAAATAAGTGAAAATCTGTTGGGGCAAGGTCTGGTGAATAAGGTGGGTGGGGATCATATCTCAGCCAAACTCCAATAACTTCTGCTGGGGCTGCTAAGACACCTGAGGACGAGAGTTATCGTGATGGAAAACTATGCCTTTGCTTTTCTCTTACATTTTGAGCAAGCATACTGACTGCTTAAAGATAAGGAATCTCAGTTGAAACTGATGCATAAAAGCACCTTACCATTTTTAGAATGTGTAAACATGATTTTATAAACACAGTGAGGAAATATGTACATATAAACGTTACGAACTTATTTTACAACCAATAGTAAGGTTTCTGTAGGTGATGCTATTTCATCTTGAAGAATGCAGTTTTCATTCATTAAAAATAAATTGGGATTCGGGGAAGAAATGCATCTTCCTTCTTTCGTCGTCGCTTGACGTTCTATTCGGAAATTGAATAGCTAGTTGAATTCAAAAGCCTTAATCACTGTGACAAGCCTTGGTCTCTCTAAGGCTGTTGAGGGAAGCATTTCTATGAAAGATTTAGCTCTTGATTTTCCTTTTAATATTAATCAATTCAACGTATATTTCGAAGTCAGGTGACTTTGTATTAGATGCTTCAAAACATCAGAATTAAAATGACAAAATTTTGCGTCATGTTCAGAAGTATGCATTCTTAGGAACTTTTATGAAATAGATCATTTGTCTGGTCAATACAGAGTTCAATAGTGCTGTTCAGGCAACCAATATACATACTTCAGTGAGTAATCTGAATTCCCACATTGTAATTTGCGTTCCTGAACAGTTTAACTGACTCGTGCTAACTGCGTTGTAGCTGAGTTTGAATATTCGAGTTTTATTGGGGCGAGGCTCCATTATGGTGCTCACCTGGTGATACTCGGTGTGCCGACGGCCTTCCGCCTTTTCTGAACTGACTGTACTAGCAATCATTGTGAAAGCTGAGGGGCAGTAGATCGGGCAACGCCGCACCCCCCACTGTTACCCTTCCCCTCCTCACCGCTCCCCCTCCCCCTTCCTTCTCCTTTTGTGTATATTTAGTTTGGACCCAGCCGAAGCCAGTGGAAGGTATTCGTCCAGCCGAACCGAGTTCTGGACTAACAGTTCCACACTGTACTGTTCAATTATGTTTTGTTTCATCATAAGGCAAACGCACTACTTACTTCTTCTAACTGCTCATCTTCAGATCAATTGACAATATATTCTTCAAACCGATCGATAATACGGGCATGAATCGCCATTCGGAAAGCTTATTTCTAATTGGCTCAGAGTATTCCACTGTGTAAAGAGATATGTTTTCCAAGTGCTGTGTAAGTATATCCATGAACCAGCGTCCATCTTGTTCTTCGTTTTTGGTTGTGAGAGGTTTCTTCGCTTCCCCAACGAAAATAAAACGAAACCACTTTGAAGAGGATAACACATCAGTTGGATCTCATGTCAAGAACACTCAAAACCATCAATCGATAATGCAAAACTAGATTTCTACGAAGAAGAAAATTAATAATAAACCTATCATCAGAAATTGGGTTTGAACAATGCAAGGACACACCACAATCTCAAATAATGTATTTATATCTCGGTTTATAACAATGTGAATAAGAGACAATAATAAGAGGGTGGGGCCTGTTGACTGAAGAGAAGGCACATGCTCCGAGGTATAGGGCTTCCTGGTCCGCACTGAGGAAAATACGCAATGCGCAGTTGCCGTCGGCTAGTGGGGGTAAAACCGCGATGGCCGCCGCGCATGCTCACTCCACTCAATGGGGTGGGGGAAATGTTTAAAAAATAGCCCCCCTCCTTCCCCCTGAGCTTTTTGTGTAAGGCGAGCATTGTACAGGCAGCATCTCTCTGAATAGGAGTTGCTCCCACTCCTTGCTCTACTAACTCAGCGAATACTCTTTCAATAAACTGCTCCAACCATTTCCTTCAAACCCCTTTCTCAGATTTCCTCATTACCAATCTACAGGACCTTTGGTATCGTTCATCCTTTCAAAGGCTCTCTGCCTTTTTCTTTTTTTGTGACGAAGGAGCTCTTCTGCTTTTACTATCTAACATAAGATACACCTGTTATGCAACAATAACTTCTTTCAATCCTTAACTTGAACTATCTACTCTTCTTCTGAGAATGTTTTCTGGTTGATCTGCTTACAAGATATTTGTTTAAGAGCATTCCCCTCTATTGATTATTGGCCTCGCAAAAATAAAAATCAACTTGTATTACATGAAGAAAATCAATATCTAATAACAAAAAAAAAAAACTATAAATTACACTTTGATAAAATAGTAAATATTTTTAAGGAGTATGAAGCGTATAAATTATGATTCACAACACTTGACGCATAACAATTCATGGTGACTTCCACACACAAATTTAGAGCATGAAGAACACCCGGCATTTGTTTTACTGTCCCTTCCTCTACTGCATATCTCGCAGCGCTGTTTTAGCAGATTTCCCTCAATGGAAATGAGCTATTGGGGTCGTACTCACGACGCGATTTTCGAAAAAAGTTTCTTCAAATGTTTATTGATCCTACCCAGGAGATGACGAAAATGAGGTAGCAGAGGTGGGGGGTGTGCAAGTTCAGATATGAATGATTGGCATAGTGTTGTTTGGCGCCTGGGCTCCATCAGACCACGCGCGACTGACTAAGGGTCAAGAGATTTTACTAAATTGATGCTATATTATGTTAGAATGAATGGTGAATAGATGTAACAGGATCGGGGATACGTAATATGACTTATGCACAATGTATTTATTTACCAATTTGTGCGTTTCCTCAGCTAAGGCGACTGAGAACGAAAGAGATCTTTATATTATTGAGAAAAAAAATCACTGTAATAACAACGAATTAAAGAAAATCTTTGGTCATTTGAAATAACTAATTTACAAACGACATAATTCTTGCAGGAACTACGTACCTCACTAAAACATTATTATTCAACTAAATCGAATAATGTTCCTTAGAGTTCATTTTCATGTACTAGATTTTGAGGGAAGGCCGTGGTAGTGTCGCGGTAAAGCTCTCCGTACTAGAAGGGTTGTATGTAGTATTGACAGACTTCACCCGATAATTGGGTTTCGTGAACAGGTAAACCTGATTTTCACGGGACCGAACAAGGTAATAAGAGGGTCACAAGGATATGGAGTGGTTTCCCATTGTATTGCTACTGATGGGTGGCATCAGATGATCCAGCAATAAAGGCATCATGAGGAAAATTCCATTCACACCAGTAAAGGCATGAGTGGAGAAAATTCAATGCCAGAGTTGTTAGATAACCATCCCTAGGTAGCCTGTTGCCTGCATATGCTGGGAATTTAGACAAGGAGGTCAACTGGATAGCTTAGGAATAGTATATTACATTTGCGGTTTCAGGGATTTCCGATTATACATCTGTCGGTCATTGAGTTCTCACTCACCATTGTAAGAGCATAGATTAGCAAACTGCATTAATTAGTAGCTAGCTACCTTTGGTCTGGAATACCACAACAAAATGGTAGGAAATGTTACAAGCTGATCTCTTGACTCTCACGATTGTTTTCAAGTCATTTTATAGTTGTGATTTTCACGGTAACGAACTAGGGATTGGAGAGGGCAACAAGAACATGAAGTGTATTCCTGTTGCCTTCTGGATGAGTGATGGAAACTCCACTCGAGGTCAGAGTTGTTAGAGAGCCATCACTAGACTGCACTAATTTACCCTCCACCTTGCACCAAAAAAAATTTGTAAGAGACTATGAGGAGAAAGCCCATTTGAACTACTTCTTAAAAGTATTTTTCAATAGCATTTGTGTAACAATAGTGGCAAGAAAAGGACGCCGTCAACGCTTTTCTATTTCGAAAAGAATAAACGCTTAGTCCACAGTGTATGCAAGACGGGGATATAGAAATAGAAGGAAAAAAAAGTCCGTCACGCAGGGGCTGCGTAAACTAAGCAGATTTCCCACGTGAAGTTTTACAATAGAGAAATTTGCCTACTAAAAACAGTAGTAGTAACCAGTCTCTAAACCAATTTCACGAGAGCCGAACAGTTAAGGAACCGGCCGAACTAGCTTTCGGCGAAAAGTCCTGAATAGAACTTCAGCCGATCTCAACTCAGGTTATCAGGCACACGCTTAATAAAAATGCAAATATCTCGGTTAATATTCAAGATAGTGAATAAATGTTTATAAAATTATTTATTGTAAATTTAATTTGCAATAAGATTGGTTCTATACAATTTTTCCATCCGACGCATAATATCGGAGATATTTTGAATTTTTCAAAAATCTCTCCTCTAAACCCCTCCTCCCACAGGTCCGATTTCTGCCATTAACGGATCTTTCCTTTATATAAAACGATTAAATATCCAGCTCGATTACGATAAAACAAAAATTGTGACCGCTAGAGCGTTAACACACACACACACACACACACACACACACACACACACACACATATATATATATATATATATATATTTACTATTTTGAACGGACCTCATTTTCGCCATCTCCTGGGTAGGACCGATGGATATTTGAAGAAAGTTTTCGAAAATCGCGTCATGAGTACAACCTCTATTGCTGATTTCCCTTAAGGGAAATCTGCTAAAAATGTCCAGGGATTGTAGGTATTGCCCATCGAATGAAGTATTGGTTCGCTGTAAGATGGACACAGTCATTCTCTGTTTTCAGTACACATTGTGACTAAATTTGTTAGCCCTATTATTCTTTCAGTCGTAGTATTTCATAAATTATATGAAATAGCCTTTATTGTACAAACAAACGATGGATAAATAAATAAAAGAAACTTTAACAAAAAAATAATAACAATAAAAAATAAACTTCTTCTACATACATATATATATATATATATATATATATATATATACATTTTTATAGTGCCTAGTTTGTTCGTACAAACCTTCCTCCAAGGAGGAGTAATGGTCAATGGTCTACACTTGCCTGGAGACCAACCTCACTGGGAAGCGAGGTTCTTTGAATGCATTAACAATAATTAAAACAATTTTATTTATTAACGTCTTCTTTATGCTCTTACACCTGATCAAGATGCGGTACATTTAGTTCTCTAGCTAGGTAGTAAGACGAATGCCTTACATGGCTAACCTGAGACCCCGAAAGCGCTATATCGTCTGTAGTTAAGTTTCTCGGATCACATACATTAGTCCCACCAACTCCCATCTTTATGTAGAGCGAGGTTTAAAAGGATGAGTAGCTAAAATTATTCCAGAATTATGTAGTTTTCCGAGTTATGGATGTTAGCTGTACAGGTGATGTGGGTAGTTCCTGTATGTGACTCGTTGTTCATTCTTTGAAGGAATCTTGACAGGATCATTGGAGCTGTAGAGGATACAGAGAGCGGCAGATGATAAAAATATTGAAGTGTGTTTAATATTGGTTGGTTTGAATAATTTTGAACCTTCTGTTGAGAACAGGAATATATTCTTCTCTGAATGTTGAGGAAGTCGGTAATATGGCTTTTGGTTTAAGAACTTTATTACAAAAAGTATTTTATAGCAATGAAACAATTGTGTTCATCAATAAAAATTGTGTTGACAACAATAGTGGCCTACATCAAGTAGGTAATGGAATTCGGTATTGGATAACTTATTTTTTCCCATGCATGTTTATTCGTAGGAACCATTATTTTACAACCCACCATTATTATCATGTTCGCACTTGTTGTTATGCTCCTTGTTTAAAAAACTTGCTTTTGAGCAACTACCCCTGGGAAATCGAATCTGGTCGAAACTGGTTCTTGTCCCCCAAACTTACTCAGTCTATTTTTCTGGTCTCAAAGCTCGGATTTCAGACGAAATACACCATGTGCCTGAGGGAGTATTAGTATTCCATTATATTTCAGCATTGATCAGCACATCTTTTCAGTTCTACTCCTATCTGGATATTGTGAGTTGCAATCAATTTTAGGTATATACCGTTAACCATACCGTTTTGACAATGACTGTTTTTGTTTAGATGTTAACATAAAACAGGTTTACCAAGTGACTTAAAAACATTTAGAGATAAAAAAACGTTAAAGGGGTTTCCGTGTAAATACCATACTCATTTATGCACTGAATATTTCATTGCTAGTTTGAAGATAAAAATATGCATTTACTGTGATTAAAGAAAATTCCGTCACGCAGGGGCTGCATAAACTAAACAAATTTCCCTCGTGAAGTTTTACAATAGATAAATCTTCGTACTGGCAACACAACACCACCGTGAATGTTGAGTGAATAAATACAAAAGGTAATGAGAAATCTTTCATTCAATTTTAATTACCTCCCAACGGTAAGCGTATGAATTGTAAAGAAACAGGTCTGCCAACCTCTCACAGTTGAACAGATAGATAGAAATCTTCACACCAAAAAGAAAAACAATTACTGAAATCTATCTGAATATAACTTATTTATTTTATTGAAAACTATTTACTATATCTAGTACTGTAATTTATAATGAATCACAATAATTTCTTTCTTTATCACCTAATAACGGCTCAAAAAAAAATATATAAACTCCCGGTTCATCATAATAAATGCATATTTTTCTATTGATCCAGGTTATTGACATTAGGAGAGAAGAAAGTATTCTACGAAATTTTCAGGCTCAAAATATTTTAATTAGCATGTACAGTAATAGTTGGAGAAAAATTTGATTTGATATTATTTATTAACGTCCACTTTTTGCCACTTAGGCTAATTGGGATATGATAGACTTCATATTCAAAGGAAAACTGGAGAATATTTTATTACTAAATAATCTTGTTATAATAAATAATGATGCAGGACTTTTTACGTTTGACGAAGCTAGAGGAAAAATCAATATAGACTTTACCATTACTAACACACAAACCTGAATACATTCATTTCGGAATGGAAAATTTATCAGCTTGAAACATTTTCTGACCATCTCACATTGACATAGTATATGTCACGCTACCTAAACAACAATCCTGCAAGTAGTACACGTAATACAAGTATACTTCTTATAATACAGAAAAATGTTGATTCATTTTTAAAAAACTATATGCACAACCACGACATAAGACTTGGCCTTATAAATATGGATTAGAACAATTGAAATCGATATTCAATAAAAAAGGAAGATGGTGTATTTAATAAATCCATAACAGAAACTTTCACGTACTTATTAGACAGATATATAGGGACAGATGACCAGCCATTAGATACAGATTATTATAAGATACTCAAGACAAAAAATACTCTCCCTTAGAAAATAATTTTCTTTTGACCTCACGACAAATTCAGGCAACAATCGATTCCTGAAAATCCAGAAAAAACGCTAGAAGTTGACGGATTATCTTAAGAAATAATAAAATGAATTTACCTTATACTGCCTAAATATATTTCAGGAATTTACATAAAATTCTTCAACATAGGGTACTGCCCAGAAATGTGGAAGCTAACGAAATTAATCTTTATTTCTAAATCTAGCAAGGCCATAAACGGCATAACATCTATAAGGCCAATAAGCTTAATCTCTACCAGACAAAATTTTGAGTGAGGCTCAATAAACCAAAGGCTTTCGCACTATTGAAGCACAACCAAACTGTTACACGCCAACCAGAAATAGTTCTTCATAAAACACCAATATTTATTAACACGACATTAACCCTTTAACAGAAACATGTTTTTATTTCAGTAATATATTCAAATACACCCTTTACGTTTCATAGTTATACAATACAATAATCCATTCTTTTGTTTACTCATGTGTCTTTTTATCATATGCTAAATACAATGTATCGATATACCACTATTTCATTAGGCATTAAAGGAGCATTCGATAGTGCATGGTGGCCATCTATCCTTAACTCTCTTCATAAAAAAAATTAAATGTCCTAAGAGTCTATATAACATAATTAAATCGTATTTATGTAATCGCCGTTCGTATCTTATTGCTGAGAATTTAAATATCTCATAAAATCAAACAATCGGAACACCTCAAGGTTCTAGTTGTTTTCCATCAATATGGAATTTGATAATAGACCGACTTTTACAAGAAACTATAAATTAACAAGTACAAAATGCTTTTGTCGATAACATAATAATTTTAATTAAATGAAAAATATATGAACAAACTCAGGCACTGATAAAGGTAGTACTAATAAAGAAATGGGTGGACAGCAATAAAGTTCATTTCAATACTGTAAAATCTTCATGTACAGTGTTTACTTGGAAACGAGTCAATCATAAAATATAAATCGGAAGAATATGATATAAATATACAGGAATAAGAAATCACTCACCAAAACACATTGAAATACTTAGGAATACTATAGGACTCAAAAATGAACTGCAGCTCTCAGATTCAAAATTTAAAAATAAAATTAACGAAACACATAAATTTATTAACTCTTAGTACTAAGATGACTTGGGACTACAGACAGCCACTTTACGAACCAAACAGACCAAACAGCCATTGAACCTGCAATAATTTATGACATAGAAATATGATACAGTGATTTACAACGACAATATAATTTAAGTAAACTGGAGAGAGTTCCATGATTGTTGGCCATCAATATAATAAAAGGATAATGGACAATTTCATTCAAAGCCTGCGAAGTGGCAAAAATAACCCCCATATTTCCTCTTGCTAAATACCACAACACAAATTATACATGGACAAAATAAACACTGACCCCATATACTCAACTAAAATCGAAGAAAAAATACACTATTCTCAGTGGATCTACTCCCCCCCCCCCTATATCAATAAAGCTTAACCTAACAAATTCAACTGACTTACAAATATAGACCGACGGAAACAGAGTCGGAGACCGCGTAGGATGTGCATTTGTTGTGTTCAACAACAATCAATGAAAACATATTGACGATCTTACAAAATGCACAAACAATTAGGCCGAAACACTTGCAATTTTAATAGGCCTTAGCCTACGGACAGTAATATAACCATTCAAAAGCTCATTAACACGAACATACATGAACCTTTAATTGAACAGTGTAGACGACTACTCAACGACTTACTTTCAGAGCAAATAACACTACAGTTCTCTTGGATTAAGGCACATGCCTGACACTACGAAAATCAAATGAAAGAATAGCAAAGGAAGCTGCAAAAGACGAAAAGATACTATTACATTGCAATAAAATTTCATACAGACACGAGATGAATATAGTACATTCGGATACAATTGAATGTTGGCAAGAACGATGGGACGGAGCAAACAGAGGTTTACGGTACATTTAAAAAGCTTTGCTCCAAAAATGGATGACTATTTATTCTGTATAAAAACGACAAATTACTACAACGCTACACAAATCCTCACAGGGCAGAGAAACGTACTTACACAGATTTAAAATTATAAATACAAACACATGTCCTAACCATAGTACTACGGAATAGACTGTTGAGCATCTAATCTACAATTGCTCACTAACCACATCTCTTCGATTAACATTGCAACAAGAAATTATAAACTGAGATGGAAAATTGTCAACAGAACAAAAATACACACCATTCCTAAAATATTACTCAAAACACATTCTACATGACGATAGATACAATAAATAAAGTAATGAAATAAATAATCTTGTCCCTTTGCTCCCATTGGGTAACATCAATGGAATGGTTAATAACTGGATAATTCCTGGGATTTAAAATTTTCAATCTTTTATTTATTTATTTTTTGTTTCTAACGTTAATTTTGTATAAATGTAATTTAATTATTTTATAATCTTTTAGACGTTATTAATTTTATTGACGACCTTTTATTTTGGTGCGGGGGAGGGCCTTTGGCTTAAGTTCGTACCCTTGGATGAACAATATTCACAAACAACCAATTATTTGTGTTCTCAAGGACTATTTATTCAAATTATTCTGAGGCATCTCGGCGGGCATAACTTCCGTTATCGCATTGAATCTCTTAATTATTCTAGCTATCTGCTTAATTGTTGCAAACTGAATGTGTTACATATGCGATTTTCAAGTTGTAAATTTTATAGACAGCACGCTGTTACCAAATGTATGTTATATAATCTTACATACTCTTATAACATACTAGTTAAGGGTTTTATTCTTAGTATTGAATATAAAAAGTGAAATAGTGAACTAGAAGCCATTATAATCCATTTAAATTTCCTTTTTTCTGAACGTTTTCAAGGTAATTCAATGCTCTTTGCGTTAACATTTTTTTTTTATTGACATTAATTATACCTTTAGAGTAGATTACAAGTAATTAATCCAAATCCTTCATAGTTTTTAGTTGGCGGGTTCAATAAACTGCAATAGTTTTTATCTGTGCATGTGAGTGTTATTGAGAGGGCATGTGTCTCGGAGTTCAATGGTATAATGAGAAGAGCCCTTATCTAGATGGCATTTTCTCTGCCTTCTCAATCGTATAAAGCTATTCAGAGCAAGCTTTCCATCCTCCCATAAGAGATTCATTAACTTCTTTGTATCCGACCGAGGTCTTCCTTTTCCTTTCTCCTTTTACATTTGCTTTCAGCAACACAACAGGCTTTTAATCTTCCTCTTTTCATCTCAAAACAGACACACATGTAACCTATTGGCTTTCAAGTGTCTATGAATATGTATGCTGGAAAAGTGGTCGCTTATTACGAACAGAAATGTCGATTTTCTTAGCACGTATGGGAAAGGAAGATCTCTTGATGACATTTTCAGTACATATACTAAGCCCGCAATACAGATATGACTGGAATGCCAGTGTTTCACGTGGGTGCCTGTATGCCTTTCTATTTAAAATTATGTTTTTCATGAATAGGCTATGCTTTCAGATTGCGTTGATGAACGGGTACTAGACGTTTTTCTCTCTTTCAAAATCTATTTTCTTCCAGTAACGAGTTTCCAGAAGGGGTTCAAATATAAACTTCAATTTCCAATATCAATGAATTGTTTATGAGATGTAGGTCCTTTTGTTTATATATGACCCTGGCAGCTAATTAATTTTGGAGTTGATATAGTTGCTCTCGGCTGTTCAGAAAATGACAATTTCTAATTTTCATCACATATATATCTTAATACGATTGACTCAAGTTAATAATAATGTTATTATGAGCCTCATATCTATTTAGAGCATTATATGATATAACTAAATTTTCTTAATATATCAGAGTGTGAAAAGATTATATAACTATTCCAATTTTATATAAATTTTTAGAGAAAAATAATTGGGAGATTTCTTTCTCAGTGAAATTTGGTTTAAAATTTTGTATTCAAGTAATCATATTGCAATGTCATTACGGTGATTGCAGTCACCAAGCAGAGATAATTCTATGCATTGATTCTAAGGTTACCGCTATTGACCTAATATTTTTCAAACAAATTAATTGTGTTTTGTGCTATCGAGCAACTGTAATACTATAAAGCAAACTTCAATTAAACGGATCTACCTATCCCAATCTACAAATGTTATAAATTGGTTATTCGAGAATTTTATTCTTTGAAAGAAAATATAATCCAGGAGCAAACAGATTTCATGATAAAAGAACAAATTGCAATTATTTATTGAACATTCGATATCCTATTGATACCAGGAAAACGAAGGCTAGGCAATTGGAAATCTGACTCCCAGAACGGCATTTAATCAAGAATAATAATAAAACCCGTTGATCCATGAATGCTGGAGAGTTTTGTTTCCAATTTCAACTTCAAAATTCGTTTAAGTTCTTCTTTTATATAATAGTTAATCTAAATTGTTTAATTTTAAGTTTTATAATATCCTACTTCTGTGGATTCCCCGCACTATTCTTTCCTACTTTTGGTAGAGTCCCTTTGAAGTTTCTACATGGGTGTGTGTTTGCTCAGCTACTATTCCTCTGCCCATTTTTTTTTTTTTTGGTTTAAATGTAGTTATTTGAGTGCTATGTATACAAATTTAAGAATTTTACTCACGAGCCTATATTCGTGCAGAATGAATATTTATTTATTTGTCTTCTTCGAGGTCTTGGGCTAAGAAATAAATTTCCGCCCTTGAATAAGCATTGGTCAGTAATTGGATTGGAGACCGGCCAGAGATATTATTCGGTGCCGACTTCATCGACGGCAAAACATCGACCTAGTTCGATTTTTGCAGATCAGCCTGTTTTAAATTAAGTTCAGTTATTGATTTGAAAACAAAGTTTTTGTTCAGCTGTGTGAATGCATGGACGGAGCTCTAGATTTTTGTCATAGAGGTGGCCAGTGTAAAACCCGGGAATATCCTCTAAATGTTATTTAACTGTATGGTTACCGGACTAACGAGGACTTTTTTGGAATATGTTTTCCAAGCCCACAATCTCAGCATCTTGAAATAACTTGAATAAAGAAGTAGTGATCCTAGGCCTGTAATGTCACCACAATATGGCAAGGTTTGTGTCACTTGACCAAACCAATCATACACTGTTGAGCCAACGATTTTCTCTTTTTCAAAAAAAAAAAAAAATACTTAACAAAGTTTATCTAGTAGCTACCGTATATAAAATTTAACACTTTATTTCGCCTTTCCATAATAATTAAGAAGTAAAAAATACATAAGTGCTTCTTCGTCTGACTGAATGGAGTTTGGGAACTGATTTGCAACTTTCTATGAACAAAAGATTCCTAGCCCTAATTGTGCTCTGTGATTCAGAGATCCGTCCGTAGCGAACTTTCCAGATTGCCATAATCGAGTTCAGAACGGCCTCGTAAGGTATTACACTCTATTATTAATTAGACTCTCTCAGGAACTGAAAGACTTTTCATCTGTTATTCTGAAATCTTGGATTTTTGGCAGGTGAGGACAAAAAAAAATCGCGTTTCATGATGGGCACTGGTCATTCTTGATCCAAAACGAGAAGACTACCACGCTGAGTAACACGATGAAATTTTGAGCGGTAGTTAATGCACCGTTTGATAATAATTGCCCTCTCGACACAAAGAAAGGTTTTGCCCTAGGAGCTGTTTGTTGAAAGCCATCCCTAGTTAGACTGAGGTCATCCATAGCTGAGGTTAAAATGTTTTAGTTCCCAACTGGCACCTCCTCTACTCAACAGAAATATATCTTGATTAAACTATTTTGGGTAGGTACATTTATTTACATAGCCGGACATCCAACGATACTGCTAATATATTGAAATTAATATCACCTTATAAAAATAACTTTTTCCATTGACATCAGGGCTTTTTTCATTCCCGGTCAGGGTCCGTATGACTGAACAATGCATGATAGCGTTGTGGTTAAAGTTGTCATACAAACATCATCTTGTAATATGAACATATGTTATATATTTTTAGGTTATAGTAATATGTGAACACGCACATGTTATTTGCTTATTTTAACAGATTATGAGACTTCGTTTCAATTGGAAGTAATGTGTTAGAATGTGGTGTGAAAATGATAAAGGTAGAAGCCCTGGACAGGGGACAATTATGATACATGGGGGTGGATATGGAAGCTATTCTACTTGAGATATAATTAATCGTAAGTCAATCAGCAGCTACCTTTCCATGTTTAGTCATGTGGTTCCGCAAAAAGCGGCAATCAGTGACACTTCATCAACAGAACCGGAGTTTATGGCATCATCAATGGCTGCGACTACTTCTCAAGGATTTGGGATACTGTCAGGGGGGTTGCTTGAATGAAGATCAAGCACTTAGAGGTCCGAAGGTTGTCCATTCGGGATCTTATTAAAAGAAAAGAAGTGAATCTCAAATATTGTCCTTCAGAAAAAACCGAAGCAAACTTATGGACGAAGCCACTGTTTCGTCGGAAATTTCATAGTCTATCATTAAAAATTGGAATATCCATTTATTAAGGATGCTGTTGAGGCTAAAGTCGTGATAGCAACATCATCCTGTAATATGAACATATGTTAAGTATTTTTAGGTTATAATAAAATGTGAACACGTGGTGTATGCTTATTTTAACAGATAAATTTAGGGATAACACGTGTGTGACAGACTTCCGACTTCGTGATGAAATGTCTTGAAGAAACTGAGGAAAATCATTACTAGATCCATAGGATATTTTTAACAGCCCATGGATTATATGATTCCTGTTCAGATGGGCAATATTGAATCAGGAAACAGACAGCCCTTGTCAATTTGTTTCCTCCTCATTCTGTGCTAAAGGATGACATCAAAATACAAAACCTAATGATAAAAACCAAAAATAAATTCTTCCAATTTAGGGATATTTTATTTATTTATTGGAGCCTGGCAGCTTTGGCGAAGTTGCTCAAAATAAAACCTTCATGACATAAAAGAATCACAAAATAGAGAGACAACACAAAAAAACAGAGGTGAAACCAAAACAGAATTGGGAAACAAATAGAAATAGAACATAAAAGACGGAATTAATAACAAAAACAGAATGAAACACAAAAACGGAACTGGAACTCAAAAACGGAAATGGAACTCAAAAACCAAAATGGAACTCAAAAACCTAGAATGGAAATCAAAAAAACAAAAATGAAACACAGCATAGGACGAAATAAATAAACAAGGTAACAATCAAAAGCAAAATTCTAAGCTAGGTACAAAACTGAAAATCGAAACTATTGGGTTACATTGGATAATAGGGAAATCACTAATAAAATATTTAAATATTGAATAAATAAATAAATCAATAATTATAATAAAATTGGTTTATAAAATGAATAAAAGAAATTTAAAATAATTAGGGTTTAGATAAAATATGAGCTGCTACAGGTGACTATTTACATAAAACACAATTCTGACATATTTAAAAACAATAGGGCAGTTTAAGAATATTTAATTACATATTTTAAAATTTTTAATGTGTGTGCGTGCGTGTTTGTGTTTGTGAGACCTATTTAGTTTTTGTTTCAAAGTTATCAAGTTTTCTTTTCACTTATTTATTTACCACCTATTTTTATTTCTATGTTGTGTTCGTGTTTCTTCTTTCTTTTGTGTTGCGTTCCCTTAGTTTTGTTCTATATATTATTTCCTGTTCAATTTTTTGTTATTTTGTTTACGTTGTTTGTTGTTGTTTTTTGTTTCTGTTTTGTTTTCCCCCACGTCTAAGAAGAGCAAAGTCGCAATAGTTGCGGAGCTCTACGTAATAAATAAATAAATATTTACATAAAACTCTGCACATCCCTAATACACACTCGAGTGAGAAAAAACTCATACACACACACACACACTCACCTCGCTTGCGCACATGTAAAAGTAAATTATGAAATTTAATTTAAAGCGCAAACATTAAATGTAAATGAATTATATTAGTTAAATTTTTGTGTATATGTTGATGTCTTTTAGATGTTGTAGTATACTGGGTATGTATTACCTTCAGTGAGGAATTCATGTAGGTATTTATTTGATTAGAAAATATAATTAAGATTCTTTTAATTCTAGGCCTCTATTTACGTTGTTTTAAACTCTGTCGCTGGGAATCTATTTCAGTTGTCTTTTGCGGCATATCTCCAGCGGTGTCTACGTTGTGGTGGCCCACGATATTTCGCCGGTCTTCCAACCGGCTTCTTCTGGTGGTCATGTTTTGGGTGTGCTTGTGGCAGCTCTTAAATGTCTATATCTTGGACTTCATGGGTTTATTTTATCCGGCATCATTGGTATCTTCGAGTGGTTTATGAGATATTATAGGTATTGTTTATTAGGTACTACTACAGCTGTTGTTGTGTGGCCTGCCGGTTATTACAGCTACTACAGAGTTGTTTATTGGGCATTACAGGAGTTGTTGTGTTGCAGGTATGGTCGGGTGCAGTCGGTCAAGCTGCTTGGTGGTCGGGGAGAGAAGGACGAAGTGTGCGCTACCGTGTCGTTTATGGACATCAAGTCGGCCGCCAAGGCCCACCACTCGGAGCAGAAGCTCGACGATAAGGTCCTTACTACCGAGTACCACGAACCAGCTGCAATACCAACCCCTAACTACTCCAGGTTCCATCTGTAAGTACTTATTATAGTAATTATCCTTCTAGTAAGTAGTATTTATACTTAAGATCAAATTCTTAACATTTATTTTATCCTAAATTAATGCTCTGTGCACTAATATATACATGTAGTATGAAATGAATCATGTTATTATAAAATAATAAATTCCTTCATGCAGGGGCTGCGTAAACTAAGTAGATTACCCATGTGATGTTTTACAATAGAAAAATCTGCCTACTGACAACAGTAGTAGTAACGAATCTCTAAACCTATTCACGTGGGACGAGCAGTTATGGAAACGGCCGAACTAGCTGTCGGCGGAAAGTACCGAACATAGCCGACTTCTGCCGACCACACACACACAATTCTAGATACAGAATAAATCTATAGAACAATGTTTATAGTAAATTTAATTTCCAATAAGATTGATTCTATACAATTTTTCGATCCGACGCATAATAACGGAAATGTTTTGAATTTTCAAAAAAAAAAAACCCTCCCACTGGTGCGATTTCATCTTTTTACATAGAACGATTAAATTTCGAGTTTGGTAACGATCAAACAAAAATTGCGACCGCTAGAGCGTTAACAGACATATACATATATATATATATATATATATATATATACACACAACCGCAAAAAAAACCGGACACTTAGATTTAGTCTTATAATTTTGTTAAATACTTAATATATATGTATATTAATCTTTTTAATTAAAATAATTGGTTAATCTATAGGTTATTTAAACAAAATCTGCCAAAAGTGAATAATTTTTAATGATTATTTACAAAAAAATACAAAATAAAAAAAAAGAAATAGATAAATTAACAAATTAAAAAAAAAAAATTAATCTTCATTTTTATTACAGTGAATGGTAGACTTTGCTACCCCAAGCGTTTCGGCAATGTAACGTAAGCTCCGGCCTTCCATCTAAGTTTGAAAGACCCATTATTCTGGACCGAAATAAAAATGAAACATTAATTAAAGAAATTGCTTGGTTAATAATTAGAGATGTTTAAATGTGCAAAAAACTACTTACAGTTTAGAATAGATCAACTTCACGACAAATAAATCTAATCTGAGTTTTATCTAATTGTTTACTAATCCTGAAGGGATTAGTTCAATGGACTTAGACTCTAAATTCTCTGTAATAACTAGAATACCCACATAAAGAAAATTGCTGAAAATTAGCTTTTAATACGACAAAAATGAAGTGTCCGGTTTTTTTTTTTTTGCGGTTGAGTGTATATATATACAATTTTGATCGGGCCTCATTTTCGTCATCTGGGTAGGATCTATTACATTTGAAGAAATTTTTCGAAAATCGCGTCATGAGTACAACCTCCATGATTTTCCCTCAAGGAAATCTGCTAATATTAGATGATAACTTCCATGTAGCCTGGCCCGATTAACCTAAATGTATGTTATTTTTGTAATAAAGAAATAATATTTTTGACAACGCTGCAAAATAGGTAACTTATGAAGAAATATTTAAAACTTGAATGACTTTCTGAAAGAATGTTTATGGTTTAATAAGGAGCTTCCCGCCTTCGCTGTAAAAAATATCTTGCAAAAATATTGGTGTTAGAACAGAAATACTTTGCCCCCTATATTTTGCTGTTATAAAATGTCAACCCTATTTATTCCGGTTTGATGTTCAATCAGGGCCGTCGGGTTAATAATATCTCCTTTGATGTCAGGTAATCTTCGGTGAACTATGAGATTATCGATTCAGGTGGGAAACATTTCCTAACTGTAATTCCCGAGTCTCAAGTATTTTCTGGGTCCTTCCTAGCCTTGGAGATGTCAATGGCAGGTAACAGTTTAGGCCCGACATATTTAATTAGTAAAACACCCGGATGATGAAAGCCTTGGTTTGATAATAAACGTGAGTGGGTCATCAAGGATAGGAGGGAGCCACGACTGACAGCTATAAAGGGATATAATCCCATATAAAACATACTCTGAAAACAGGAGACGCGCAAAAAGAGTACTTTGAAAATAAAAATATAAACTGATTCTCTAGGGGGTGCAGGACAATTTTTAGAAGGCAGAAATTCAGTCTAGATGAGTTAGAATGTCTTCTTTCTTCAAGTGATCGAAGCAAAGGTATGTGGGTCCGTTAACATTATTATATTCTGAAACATCTCAGTTGGTGCCACATCTCCAAATATTGACCCTTTGCATCAGTAAAAAAATTTAAATACGAAAATTCTACGTTTATAGCACTTGTTCCCATTGACTATAAGGTCTGTCAGCGATCATTGTTCAGAGGTTAGTGAAGAGATTTGAGGTGATTCTGGGAGAGTATGAGACCGGATTTCGACAATGGGTTACACCTTCTCTATGGGACAACAGATCGAGGCTTATAAGAACGATGTTAATCTGCATCTGCTTTTCATTGACTCCAACCTATATATATATATATAAAATTGTAACCTCTGTCTGTACATTGATTTTTTTCGCTAAATTTCACGATAACTTTTCGTTTCACATGTCATAGACACCATATCTGCATTTTGTTTCTTTCGTGTATGTTTGTTTGTTTGTTTGTTACCTTTTCACGCATAAACGGCTGAACCGAATTTTATGAAACTTGGTATGTATATTACTACTAACCCTACTTAGACTTTAGGCTATATTAATTTTCTCTGAGGCGAACAGGAGTGGGGGTTATAAGGGAAGCCTGAAATTAAAAATAGCGATATTTCGTTTTCTATTGGTTTCTCGGTAAATATGCACATAACAAAAGTTGTTTATTTTGTTATTTAGAGTAACTTTTGTGATATACAGTTTTGTCGTATTCCTAAGTATAAATGAGTTATACGTTAAAACTTTAGCGGGCACTATCGGCTGAACCGAACTTAACAAAACTCGGTATGTCAATTAGCATTAATTCCCCATGATTATAAGTTATATTAAAATTTTTAGGTTCGAACGGGAGGGGGGTTAAAAGGGAGACCAGAAATAAAAATTCACCATATTTACATGTATAAAAGACGGGAAATATAAAAAGACTGTGAAGCCTTATCGAACATATAATTATATTATTAGCAAATCCACGGCAAAGATGTGCATCAATCCTAAACACTGGGACGGGTAAATGTCAAAATATTGTGCAATGTAAAGCCTGCTAAAAAATACCATCACCATTCAGCCTCAAATGAATTCCCGGGCGAAGCCGGGTATCTGAGCTAGTATATATATATATATATATATATATATATATATATATATATATATTATATATGATATGACGGCGTTGTCAGATTAAAATTGTAGGAGGCATTACAGTCAATTGGTATCAAGTTCATCTGAAGTGACATTTGTCGAATCGGATTCCCTTGTAGAGTCAGACCATTGCTGATAACTTAGCTGATACTGTGGAAGGCAACGAGAAATGCGGTGATTAGTAGTCGATTTAAAACGGTGTGAGTTTATAGGTGCAGCTAGCATACACTCCATTCACTTAAGATGGAATAAAAAATACATTTAAAATAGCAGGATCTATTGGCTCTTGAAATATGTCTGTCTTATGGAGTCTACAAGAATTCTTTATACTTCTACTAGCGAAACCGACATGCGTTGTCCTGTATGATATTTCAAGCGATCAGGATATTAAATTTAATAATATTATGTATAAAACAAAAACCACTTTTAATAACACAAGAAACAACTTTTGTTATGTGAACGTTTGCCTAAAAACAAATAGAAAATGAAATATCGCGAATTTTTTATTTAGGCCTCCCTTATAACCCCCACTCCGTTCGAACCTAAACAATTTAATATAGCTTATAATTATGGAAGAATTAATGCTAATTTACACATAGAGTTTTGTTAAGTTCGGTTCAATCGTTAGTGCCCGACAAAATTGTTAGCTCTCACTTTAATTTTTTAGCGTATATGTTGTTTATACTTTGTTATACGACAAAAGTGAATATAACAAAAGTTACTCTAAATAACAAAATAAACAACTTGTATCCTGTGCATATTTGCTGAAAAACTAATAGGAAACGAAATATCGCTATTTTTAATTTTCGGCCTCCCTTACGACCCCCACTCCTGCCTCATCTACCGGGTTGCTTTGTGAATCTAACCCATCCGTGGCGTCACCCAAACGCATACAAAAAAATACATTCAAATCGGTCCAGCCGTTTAGGAGGATGTCAGTGGCATACACACGTACAGTAGAATTATATACATAAAGATAAAGTTAAATATACAAAAAATGATAAAAATGCAAATGGTTTTTTGTATTTCATTTGCAAGCAACATATGATTTCTCCTGCCCAATCCATCAGATCAAGATTTACCCTAGAATATGATTTCTATATATTTTTATTATAAACAAAAAAAACTTTACGAATTTTCTGAGTCTCATACGCTCTGAGAAATTTGCAGTTTTTTATTTTTTTTTTCTCTTTCCTTTACCCTCCCCTCCTTGATTGAATCGATGTCAATCAAAAGGGAGGAAAAGGTACACAATTAGTTGTTAGAGCAGTCCTAAATCTACTCCTAATCGCTTATGAGCCATAGGTGTATATACACAAGTACAGACGTCACACCGAATGTAGTACAAATCGAATAATTCCTTTGAAATCTGAACACTCAAATTATTCAAGATTACAATTCTTCTAAGCCTCTGATACTAAAAAATACTTCACAGAGTGCAATAAAATGTTCCAAGAAAGCAAAGTATAAATATTGTTTAATTTAAATTAAGTATGAACAAGAAGAAGCAGGAGGTTCTATAACAAGTTGAAATCCAGAATTATTAGAAAATGAAGGGTTTTCAAGGCTTCATATTAAGGACTGGAAATGCTTTGATGAAGTAGTTTGATATTCTCAGGACTGAGACTGGGGGATTCATTCTCAGTTCAAATTATCTCCATTATACTTAATTATATTTATTTAAATAAAAGTAAGTTCCGCCTTCTAAAATTAATTCTCTCCTAAAAAGAATTATTTGTTTGAGTTATCTTGATAATAAGCCAGTATTATGTTGACTAAGCTAAAAAGACGGCTCACTTAAAAGTTCCTGCTCATTTCGCATTTATATTTTTTTCAGTTCTTTATAAATAAAGACACTGGTATTAATTAAGAGAATGAAACGATGTTACTTAAATTAAATTGCTTTTTAAAGCTAATATTGTGAGATGTTTATGAATTGTCCGCCATTTTTAAACTGGATGTCAAGTAATCGTTATACCTTAAGAATAAAAAAAAAATAATAAAATAAAAATGGCGGATAGGGAAGGAAAGTCCTGAGAAATGAGAATTATATTTTTTACTTAATCCAAAATCAGTTTTACGGAAGGAAGATGATTAGGGAAAATTAGCCTTGACCTCTTCGCTTGAAAATCATGTATATTCATAAATTTCTCTAAGAATGACTAAAACCTATTGTGTTTTCTTTCGGTTTTGTGATTTTTGCACCGATTGACCCTTTTTTACCTTCCTTAATTCAAGAAATATAAACTAACTAAATGTTATCAGAAGCTAATTTTTCTTAAAAAGTTTTCATTTGTTTTTGGAATTCAGACATCAACAACTCCGAAATAACACAGCTGAATTTAGAGAGATTCAGGAGTCTGTCTACATGTCATGCCAGAATGTACTATAGGTTTTCATTTTTAAACCAATTCTGAGTCTTTTTTTATTAAATTGATAATTTACATTGAAAATAATTTGTTTTTTCTTTTACCCCTAGGTTCCATTCCTAAGGTCGCTTCGGCCACATGTCAACTATTTTCACATGTCTACATACCTAGAGAGAATTCTCTGGCTGTCACAGCTAGTGGAAGATCCTATGCAATGATATTCATTGTTTTAGTTACCTCCTGTTTTTTTTTCCTGTTTTACACGAAGAGTATCCCTCTAACGTGGGAGTTTATTTAAATGTTGTGTGCTCCATCCTTTGGATACTACACACATAGTATTTAGTTACCTCGTAATGTCATATTTTCTCCTTATGAGGCTTCATGTAGACGCAAAATTAGTTGAGAAATAAAAATGGTTTTAATAATTATTTGATGTTTTTCATTTCTGTTAACCTTTGATTTTTAAATAGGTCAAATTTTCCCAACAAAAAAAATGCATTCCAAGATTCCATCCACATGGGCCAGATCGTATGAAGGTATAACGTGGGAATTTAAATTTTGTGTGCTCCATCCTTTGGATACTACACACATTTCAATGATTACATTATAGTATTTCGTATACAATAATTAGTTATAAACATTTTAAAAACAATAAAAAAAAATAATAAAAAGAAAAAGAAGAAAAAAACATATGTAAACATATGTGTATATACAGTAGGTTTATTATTATTATTATTTATTAACGTCCACTTTTTTGCAACTTAGGCTAATCGGGACGAGTTATCTACAGGTTACCACCCTTTTCTAGCCAGGGTGGGATTTTTAGGACGTTATTTAATGAATTTCGTCACTAAATAATTTCCTTTCCCCAGGCAAGAATCGAACTCGCCACAGTAGGTTTAGATCTAGAAAATGTTGCCCAGTTCTTGAATAAATGCATTTAATCCCTTGTTGAATTTGAATAAAAGTTCTGGTTTGTCCGTCAAGTTCCATTTTGTAAGGTAATATACTTGATGAGTTTTGTTCTTGGTCCGTCAAGTAATGTACACTCATATCAGAAGTGGTCACATGTCTGTTCAGTCTCATTGTTACATTTGCATGTATTTGTGTTTGTTAGTTTAAATTTGCACAAGTAACTTTTTGTAGATCCATGCCCTGATATAAATCGTATTTGTTTAGAATTGTTAAGTGTTATTCTTTGTTTCTGGAATATAGTTGGTATGTACTTATGTAATTGTCGTCCTTTAGTAGTGTTTTTCCATCTTTCGTCCCGTTTTTTTATAAGGTTCGTTTCTCAAAAACGAACCCTCTAAATTTATATATTATTGGCCTCAAAACATGCTTCTTTATGACATATAGCATGCGCGAATAAATACACCTGGTGAGATGGCTAATGTCGAGTGTCGTATGATCGAGAGACATGAATGGAATGACCAGTTGTTTATGGTTTGACCTTCCACCAAATCACTGAATCTGAGATTGGATCAATAAGACGGCCATTACGAGGAAGTACTTTGCCGTCGGTTGCGTAGTCATGAACTTAAATGAATATATTTTCCATGAAACTAGGCCGAGAATCTATTTCATCTGTTACTATATGGAACAACATGATATACCTTGTACAATATATCTGTATATATGCAATATCTATTATGGTGTATGCCTAATCAGCGTATGGCGTAGCCGGTGTACTGTTTGTTATCTTGCATGTAATGTGTGCTTCCTGGCCATGTCTGATATTGTTCACATGAAACTCTATACACATATAACCCGATATTACATGACCCGTTCAAACAATAGCTTCTGTTTATGTACCTATATACGCCTCTCTGAACTTGCTAGTCCTGTCTCTTCCACCTCAATGGCCTTTACTCCGCTACGTGTATTTCTTGTTTTTCTCTAATTAATGTTGCTAATTATCACGTTATTGCTAAGGGAATCGTTAAAGACTATATAATTATTATAAGGGGTTTTATATAATTTTTTTTCTCCAATTTGTCATCCATTGACAGTCGCTACACGACATTCAAAATAGAATTAACAAGCCCTCTTGAATGTGGGAAATTAAACAAAAACTACTAATGATGCTGCATAGCTGAAACTTTATTGAAAACAACTATTATTTTAAGATATGGTATTAGCCTCAGTTGCTTGGATTTTAATAAAGTTAATAAAAAAAACGATCAGTCGAATGACTCGTCCTGATTACCTTATCTTATTATTGGTTGAAGATGGTTACACATATGTTGGATACTTATATTGGAGGCTATAAGAAAACTCTCATATTGGTTGCTTTAAATTTGCTACTTGCACTGGCTGTTTCATGAGTGCTAGTCATTTTTGTTCAAATTGTGGCAATCGCTGCTGCCAGTTGCTCTAACCCCGTTTCTAGTTCTTGTAAAAAGACGAAATCAGATAAATCATTTAGAAGGATAATTTAAGATAATTTCGGTTTTGGTTTTTTTATGACACGAAGTATCCAACGATATTTGAAATGCATTTCTAATTCAAAATCCATGGCAGATAAATGGTGGAAGTTGCAATTAATAAATATATAACAGTTTTGCATATAAATGTCATAATAATTAATTTGATATTAATTTATATATATATATATATATATATACATATACATGTATATAATGGGAAATATAGTTTGAAATGAGTGTTGGCACCTGGGGTGGATTGGCTGAGTTGAGGAATAATTATTGTAGGGTTGGGCAGCGTGTGGAGGGGTCGAGGCTGTCTATATCGACCCCTTACACTCCGCCATCTTCCACACCTCCCCCACCCACCCTCTCCCTCCCTCTCTCTCTCACACACACTCCTCTTTCTCTCTCTCTCTCCTCACTCTCTCCTCTTTCTCTCCCTCTCTCTCTCCATCTCTCTCACAATAAACCCTTTTCCTAATTTTTACCCCTTTCTATATTTTATTATGCCACTCTTTTTCACTGGCAGGAACATTGTAAGAATTGATTTCCCCTCCCTCTATTAGGGCCTATGGTTATATATGCACATCGTACATGGAGAAGGACAGCCCCCCGCCCTCCGATGGAGTACCTCTCACCTGTTGTTTGGATCGTGACCTAATTGCGAGTTCATTGATGGAGGGGATCTAAATGGGTGTGGTTGATCCATCTATCATCTTCTGCCACTTCCTTTCTGTTTAATGCGCTAGTATTACCCTTACATTAATCCATTTATCGTCATATACCATTGGCGATAGAATATCATTTTTACAAACAGGAGACAAGCCAACTATTAGCTGATTATATCCTTACATTTCCAGTCAAATATCTACAGTAAAAGAGCCACAGTAATCAAGATCAGAAACATCCATGGCGAACAAAGACCTCTAATGTTAAAAAGCATTGCCTTTCATCGTGGTTGGTGCTATGTTCTACCTATTTCTGCGCTGAGTTGCTAGGTAATAATTAGTCTATTCGTATCCGTTCGGTACTAGGTTCGGTTTATTCTGGACCTGGGGTTTTGGCGCACTTTTATTCCACTTTGCGGCGGTTTGTTGTTAGCTGCTAAGTTTTTTGCACAATAAGCCACTGGAAAATTGTTAGTCCTTGAGTATTGGTTTCTACCTATTCCTACAATTGGTGTGTGGAGTATTATATTTTCGATTTGCCTTCGGTTCGTTTTCCTTTCAAGCTATTACGAGCAAAACATTTTTGTGCAACTAGCTGTTTTACGGGTTGATACAAATGTTTATAGACTAAATAATCCCGTCTGTTTTATCACTGAAAATATACAGCCCTTCACTTGCTTTACCCGGATAGGACAAAGTAGCAATTAATCAAATATTAACGAATTTACGTTAAGAATTCCTGTCAACCGTCAATGAAATAATAATATTACTCCGTTGAAATAAATAAAAGTCCGTCACGCAGAGGCTGCGTAAACTAAGCAGATTTCCCACGTGAAGTTTTATAATAGAGAAATTTCAGAATAGAGAGTCAAACAGTTACGGGAAGGGCCCGAACTAGCTCTTGACGGAAACTCACGACTAGACCCGGAGTTAGCCAAACTCATCTCAGAAGCTAAAAACAGAAAAATGCAAATATCTCGGTTAATATTCAAGATAAAGAATAAATGTATATAACATTATTTATAGTAAATGTAATTTGCAATAAGATTGCTTCTATATAATTTTTCGATCCGACGTATAGTAACGGAGATATTTCGAATTTTCAAAAATCCTCCCCTCTAAACTTTTAGCCATTAACGAACTTGATCTTTATTTTTGCATAAAACGTTTAAATATCGAGTTTGGTAACGATCAAACGAAAATTGCGACCGCTAGAGCGTTAACAGACAAATATGGACCTCATTTCCGTCATCTCCTGGGTAGGAATGGACTTTTGAAGAAATTTTTCGAAACTCGCGTTATAAGTACGACCTCAATAGCTGATTTCCCATAAGGGAAATCTGCTAAAAAAATGGATTATGTCTGCATTCCCCGAAAAAAAAATACAAACAAAATAGGAATATTATAATATCATGTTCTAGTTTAGTTTAATATAAATAAATAATAAAAATGACTACTATATAGTTGACTAATGCAAAACATTCATTATTGAATAAGCACACTAGACACAACTATGTTTTTCAGTTGCCCATATGTACTTAATATCACTTGCCTTGCTGCTGGAGGATATATTTTGAGTCAGATCGGTTGTTAGTCATGGGATTCAAAATATATTTTAATAGAAATGTATATTTGGGAAGAATGATTCCGGATAATAATTATTAATAGCATGCCAAGTGCAATATAAGTAACAAGTCAGCTGCAAGAGTAGCTCTTATTCCACGAAAAACAAATATTTCGTTTCCGTCATGCGATTCGTGTCTTCTAGAAGGAAATAAGGTTCTTAAATGGTTGAATGCCTGCATGTCATTATTTCTATAGCACGACATTCACTCTCCAATTACCCTGCCGCCGCAACTAACATTTTTTCCGTTCATTTGTTGTTTTTTTTGTTTTTTAAATAGAAAGGGAATATTTGTATTATCCGTATGGTGGATAAGAACAGGTCCACTCAGGGGCAGAGATTCATTCATTTTCAGCAGGCTCACAAGACATGGGAGACTGGCACATTAGAGACTCATAAATAGCACTAAAAGTGAAGCAGGCCTGGATCGACTGGATCCATATTTAAATAAGTTGTGGTAAAGATGTTTCCTATTTTTATTCATTATTTTAACATGAAAATAGACCTATCACTGGAGATTCAACTTGCAATTATTCCATTATTTGACTTTTTAGCAGCTATCAGAAATAGGATTATTACAGCACGAATTAATTAAAACATAAACCTAGCTGGGTAAATTGAAGCTGTAGTGTAGAATACATTCCGTTATTTTAAAATATAGCATTCGTAATGCCTGTTCAATCATCAATTCGAATTGAAGTCATTATTTTCCTGAAATAAGTTGCATCACCCGCAGTCGACATCCATACACCGAAAGGACAGCTACATCAAATAAGGGTGGGCCCTCAACATTAAGCTAGTCAAGGAGAAACAAAGCGCTATAGTTCCCGTGCAATATAAACAATTTGAAGAACATGCATCTTAAGACACCCACCTGCATATATATATATATATTCACGCGCGCACGCTCGTGGGGTTTAATTTGTACGTGCACACATTTGCGTTTAAGAAAAGTGATTTATTATGTTTTACAACAATACTAATGCCATATTTGTATGTAAACATTTGTTCATGGATTACATCATTAATATTTCCAAATATCTATTATTTTCCGAAAGTTTTAGGTATGTCGTATTGCTTCGTATTCATAAGTTACTTAACGGCAGCAACTCGCAGTTATTTTACTGGTTCAAGAGGCGATCCTCCATTCAAGTTAATACCGTGAATTTCCTTTACTTAAAACGATTTTTGCATGTAATTGATGAAAAACTGCGAAATACTTTTCTTTATTACAAAATATTTAAGCAACGTTTCAAGTTATTTTCAAGGAACCATCAAATGTCTCTTAATCTTCCTTTTAGTTGTATGTTCCACTGTATCCACCCCGTTAAAATTGGATGATCCTTTGATTTAGGAGTTATGATGTAGCTTCTTAAATAAATATACTTTGATTTTATAACTTTTTACCTGGAGACGAATAAGCTATCAACTAAGGCTAAAAGATGAGAACTCCTTTAGCATGTAAGAAATGATTAAATCTATCAATATGAGAGAGTTTCTTTTGCAAACTCGTTGAAGTTTACGCTCTTTGATTGATTTACTTTTTTTACTGAACTACTGTAGCCTTCGACTTCAAAGAAGATTGGCAAAATCATGAGCGTACTTGATTAGAGCTCTGTCTGCCTCAATGAATATTTGTTCAGTCTGAAGTAGCTCCATTTGCTTCAGGACAGCTTAAACAAACTCACTGAATGATAATTTTAAACCTTTAGGTTTGGTTTTATAACTGTCCTGCAAACTCAGAATATGGTTCGAAAATGGACTTCATCGGATAAAGTATCGATGCCTGAACTACTAGACTGTATTCTCAATATATGATTTGATTTTTCCCTCAACCACATTTTCAGTAAAAATTCAAAGTCTGGAACCCACCAGAAAAACCCCAGTGTTTCTGGGTCTCAATCGGCTTTTTCAATAAAGTGACTGAAGTACACCAGCAAAATATATTTGGAGTTCCAATGTGTTATATACAAAAGGTAGTTATTTGACTGGTTTACACGAGTTATGATTGGACTTCATCAACAAAATATGTTAACCACGCCTCTGCTAATTATGGTTCGGCGAGTGTACTGAATCGGCAAGATAAGTGGGAACAGTCAAAGGTTAATACTTTAAACTAATAATAATGTTTACAATAAGGCCAAGATCTGGAACCATATAAAGTTTTGTGTTCGAATAGAATAATGCGAGCAATTATTGGAATAGAATCCTTTTATATAGATTGGAGTACATAGTAAAATATTTTTCGATGTCTAAATTCTTCACAGTTTAGTTCTTTGGCTGTACATGTCTTCATCTACAAAATATGTTTTGAATTGCATACGCAAATTATGATTCGGTGGATAGATTGAATCCAGAGTATAAGTTTCTACACAAGTTTTAGACCTCATAATATGCTTTAATATATGACTAAGATCTTCAAGCATACAAATTTGTATGCACATAAAATCGACACCCTTTTCATCCAATTTTTAGTATTTTGCGCTAATATAAATTTCATGTCTGTTCTATAAAAATATCTTATTAACTCTAATCCAGGCATTTGAAATTTAGAGCACAATATAATACACCTACGTATAAGGAAAGATTTTTCAATTAACTTGGCAGAAAAGAAATGTTATATAAGAAGTTGGCGCTCTGTCGCGGAGGACTTGTTTTTCTCCCTTATTGATAAATGACGTGACCTATCAAATTTCTCATTTAGAGGACAAAAATAGAACCGATTGCATAATCCCTGTAGGTAGCAGTTAATAACAGAAAATGATATCTCAATCTGTTGCAGGCTTTCCAGTATTAAATTAAACCGTCAGTTCCAGTAACTTTGTCTTTAATGTAATACATATTCTGAAAATCTGAGGTGTTTTTAAACATACTGCCCTACTTTTTTAAACACTTTCATCAACAACTTTTCTTGACAAGTAGACACGTAACTTATTAATATATGTTTGGTAATGAAGCTGAAGTTCAGATTTGATCAATTCGATTTTTCCAAATGCTAAGTTCTATATTTAAAACTCTCTTGATTTTACTCTTATTCTGAGGACTCGGTTTTGTTGTGGTACCTGAACCTGTGGAGTCTGTCCACTCATATTTCCTATTGGAATTCAAATGTGTATACTCTATATAACAATATAAAATTTCCTATCGTAATTACCATTTTTGTTAGAGTGGGGGATTTTGATAATTAAAAATATCTCCTTTATTATGAGTCTTATCGCAAAACGTTATAGAACAATTCTTGATAAGCTATTGATGTAGATGAGATTGTTGTCGGGGCAATCAACTGCATGGTCATTAGGCCCTTCCATATTTTTGATGTACAGTTTATTTGGGACCCTTGTTAATTTGTGTAAGTAAACGTAGTTAGTTTATATATTGTCTTTACATGATAAGCTATTGATACTATTTAATTGTTGTCCTATCGAGTTTTTGTTAACTCAAGAATTTAGCGAGTATTTTGTACTCTCTTGTTTTCAGTCGTCGGTAACCACCTCCCCCGTCCCATTTTCCTCATAATGTTTTTCTTAGAAATAGAGAATATGTGGTTAAGAACACAAGTGTGTTAGGCCAGTACGTGGGGAAGCTACCTTCCATACATTCTTAGAATTAGACACGAAGGCTTAATTAAATCGTTCATTCTCTATTAGTTATCTAGGATATGAAGGAATATATATATATATATATATATATATATATATATATATATATATATATATATATTTCTTTAACATTTCTTAATTGCTAATCAGTTTGAACGGCCAATGGTACTCTACCAAAACTATTGATTAAACGACTGCTGTTCAATGAACGCATAACTTAAGTTCAATTCGATCTGACAGTCGCTGCAGAACAGACAGACATGCAAATTCCTTCAGTCTCTAGAGCAGTATTGACTTTTTAGGGGGCTGAGGGCCAAAATTGAATTTCTAGCCCTGCCTGACGGTTGATGGGATATTTGGAACGTGCAGGTAGTACCATACCGGAAGGAGCCTTCCTCTATTTCCTCCCATTTCCACCCATTTCCTATACTGTTCAATTAGAATGACTTCCTACAGGGGCATACTCCGTTTCGCTTCCTCTCGCATAGTGTTTTCCTTGAGGCGCTCACTCTTGCCACTCATTCCTTGTCTCTATTTATGATAACATTGAATCATTTTCATTGCTTTTGTATCCACTCAAGCATTTATAAAGACTTAACGTTTCATCATTCGCGTAGATTATTTTGTTTTTATATCGTTGAAGGATAGTTAATTGAAAAAGTGTGTGTTTTTTAGAACTTTCAATGAAATGGAATCTAGAAAAAATTATTTTGTTAGGCGTGAGGGGATGACCATACATATTGCCAAACAAAGTACTCCGTTTCGAAAACCTTGGGTATCGAGAAAGCGAGATATCCAAAATTACAATATTATATAATTATTACATTACATTATAATATATAATTGTAGTATAAAGGTTTATTTTATCTCAGTTTCCCGTCTTCCACGTTTAACACTTCATTACATTTTATTTTTGTCGTACTAAAACCTTAGCTACAAGGTTCTATATTATTTTGAAAGGTTGTTATTAAATTATTTGTGTAAGGCTAATCGGAATTGTTTATCTACAGGTGGCTTCATTTTCTAGCCCTTGCAGATTTAGGGTTTTAATAAGAGAGTCCGTCATTACATACATTCCCTTTGCCTGGCGTAAATTTCATTTGCGTGGGAATCAAACTCTCGACGCTCATTAGAATGGAGTCACATATCTATATTTAGTCATAATGGTTGTCAAACATGAAATTAATCAGCTACATCTGCATTATACAGTTTTCGTGTATTATTATCTTCATAGAAAAATATTAGTCCTTTGATATTCGAAAACTTTTATGCCACACTTTAGAATTAGTCTTCACGACTAATATAATGCCTTTGGTGTTGGACCTCTCCTAATCCTTGTCTGATATACCTACATATATACTATACCTTGTACCCAGCCAGAATGAGGTGGAACTTTATAATAATGTGGTTGGTAGGATATATGGCCGCCCCTTTAGGTGTAATGGTGCGGTTGTTGTTGGTAAGAGGCAGGGGATTGCCTCGAGTGTTGAGGCCCGTAGAGGTCGTATCAGTTAGCCAGCCTCTGTCAATCCCCGCTTAACACAATCAGCCTCTCTCTCTGTCTGTCCGCTCTCTCCTTTCTCTTTAATTTCCTTCGTTTTCTTTTTTAAAATTTAATTCTTCTTAACAAGAATGTGTCTTAAGTTTTTTAAGTTTTTGTGCTTTACTGCAGGTCATATAACTAGCCCTATTAGATAAGAACTAAAATAATGCAGAAACTGTCTGCAACAACGGATCAAAGGAAATAGAATGCCACACCTCTAACTGATTTCATTTAGTAGAAAACTTAAAGTATTCCAGATAAATTTCTCTCAATCCTCAGCACATTCTCGAAGATGGCTTTAATAGAACAAAACGGACAAAATCGCCCTTGAAAAGAAACAAAAATATTTCAATACTTCAATATGCAGTAGTCCTAAGTAGTTAAGTAAGTTGTTTTCTTCAATTTTGTCGAGTAACCTGGTGATTGCCAAAGTTATGTAACATCTGATTCTCCAATTGACTGTTCGCATCCTTGATGTGTTCTGAAGAAAAATAAATAATTGATGTTTTCAATAAATCATCTACTCTATGTTATTTGACATTGTTTGTTTTCATAACGGAGATTTTTTTCTCTCACATCCTATGTATCCTAGTCCACAACGACATCACCCATGAGTCAGGTGGTCTCCCATCTACATTTTCTGTCTCATCCTATGGATCTGAGTCCTTAACAACATTACCTATGAGAGAGGTGGTCTCCCATCTCCTTTTTCTCTCTCATCACGGATCCGAGACCACAATAACATCAGTCATGAGTCAGTTGGTCTCCCATCTCCTTTTTCTCTCTCATCACGGATCCGAGACCACAATAACGTCAGTCATGAGTCAGTTGGTCTCCCATCTCCTTTTTCTCTCTCATCACTGATCCGAGACCACAATAACATCAGTCATGAGTCAGTTGGTCTCCCATCTCCTTTTTCCCTCTCATCACGGATCCGAGACCACAATAACATCAGTCATGAGTCAGTTGGTCTCCCATCTCCTTTTTCCCTCTCATCACGGATCCGAGACCATAATAACGTCAGTCATGAGTCAGGTAGTCTCCCATCTCCTTTTTCTCTCTCATCCTACGGATCCGAGCCCTTAATAACATCACCTATGAGTCAGGTGGTCTCCCATCTCCTTTTTCTCTCTTATCCTACGGATCCCAGACCATAATAACATCACTCATGAGTCAGGTGGTCTCCCATCTTCTTTTTCTCTCTCAACCTACGGATCCGAGTCCATTACAACATCACTCATGAGTCAGGTGGTCTCCCATCTCCTTTTCAGCATTCTTGTTGTTATATATCATTCTACTCTTCTTTTTAATGAAAATTAGGTATCTCTGCATTTATAGAATGAGCAATTAATTACATTCGATTTAGTAAAAATAAGTTACTTGTAAAAATCTTAAGTTTGGAATATTAATTACTGAACATTATGCAGAATAAATCTTACTTTTCAACACCACCTGCAACTGCCTTATTCCTTTTGTTGTGTTGTAAGGTTTAGCTACCTTTTATAATGCTAGAATTTGTTTGTCATTACCATAAGAACTATATTCAGTAGAAGATAAGTACAAATGATGGTATGCGAGTCCTACTTTTTAGAGTGATAATATTTTTTTTTATAATTAAATTTTATATTCAATATATACATATATATATATATATATATATATATATATATATATATATAATATTATATTTTTGTGGAGCATACATAGCCTTACATCCATTATCAAGAAGGGACCCATCAAACCGTGTGTTTCGCGCCTCCCTCCCCTTAAAAGTAATAAATTACTCAAAGCTTAGTCACATATGATTGGCATTGGGTAGTATTTTTTTGGAATTAGTATTGAATTGAGCATACTGAAAAAGTTGAATAAAATGTTTTAGCTTTGGTGTTGGAGTTAGAATGTCAGGGTAATTTTAAATTCCCCGAGTAATAATTCGTATATTTTACATGATAAAATTACTCATATAATTTCTAACGCCTGTTTGGGGATTATTGCATCGAAAGTCATTTTCTCTTTGGCTCATGCTGGGGTTATATTAAATATTTAAATTAGCAGTCTGCCAGATGGTAGAACATCAGTATATTGCAAAACACACACACACAACACTGGAAGTATTGATGTTTTTCTCATGTATGAGCTAAAATTATTTTTATCATAGCCAAGGTCTTACCATATGGCGCCCTGTAATAGCCTACTGCCCTAATGGGAAAACTGTAAAATGAAATATAATATATTTATCAATCGTTCTAATTAATTGGAATTCCATTAGGAAATTTCAAGTGATCTACTAGTCCATAGAGATTTCCGATTGTTTGGTAATCGATTTGACGCAGAAGGAAAAGTAGAAACGCAGTGGGCTACCTTGTGGCTGACTCATTTTTTCGTTCCTGAGAAAGTGAGGGAACTTCCTAATTTCTCTGGAGTTTGGTCATTACCTACAGTTTCAGTCTAGTTGTATCTTTTTTGTAGCATTTCCAGTTTCTATTTTTTTCATCTCTAATTCTAATTTATTCATATATTTTTCATCTATGATGTTTTTGTCTGGTTGACCTTCCTGTTATGGATCATGAAAACTAAGCGTTAGTACTCTTATATTTGTGTAGTTTTTTCTTGTAGTATGTCACTCCACTCTGAAAGATGGTAGCAATGCCTTCATCTCCCATCCTCAAAAAAAAAAAAAAAAAAAAAAAATCAATATTGCTTTGCCAATGCAAGCTATGGTCTTCTTTACATGAATGCCATGTTAGTAGCAACTTACAAGTTTCAGTACTCAGCAGTCTTGTATCCATTTCTGGAGGCAAATTTTGAATGATCATGATGAAACGGTGAGGAAAACTCAACAAAACGAGGGATGGATACGCCAAAATAATTTACATTTATCATTTTAATCGTGAATTATTGTTTTACCATTCAGTTATTGTTTCGTGGAAACTAAAACGACTCCTTTAGCACAAGTCGTCAAGAATGGAGTCTTGGAATATGATAAAACAAATTTGCCGGAATGTAATAGCATATTCTGGGCAAAAATTAACCAATACATCTGTTGACTTAATATGAATCTTCTGTTTTGTTGTTTCTAGTAAGTAGTTTCGGATTGAAAGAAAATAGACTTTAGAAAGGAAATATCATTCCATTTATTTTTAACGTATAAATTGCTTTACTTTTACATATTTTAGACGTGCTGTTATTTCTGTATGCTAAAGTTCATTCAAAATTCATTAAAATAGGAAAATCTAAATATTTGTAATGTCTGGAATAGTTTACTAGACTATTAAACAGTTTCGACTGAATGTTTTTTAAGGGAATTTATGTCATTAATATGAATATAAGGGAATGCATAAATTCTATTTCCGAAGTATTATAAAATAAATACTATTGACTTGTTTATTAAATGTTTTGGTTTTAAGTTGGGACTTGTAAAACACATCTATCTACAAAGTGTTGGTATTATATAGCCCAATTAATGAGAAATATGAAACGCAGAACCATTATTATAATTATTACTGTTATGAGGGTTATGGTGAGAGCTGTAATTTATTAAGTTAGAATTAAGAAAGGTCGAGGTGACTTGAAATGAAATTAAGTTTTGTAACCATGGTATTTATAAAGCAAAGGTTCGCGAATATCAATCTTATTTAATAGATATTTAATTGTTTGGAATTCCGATAAGATGCACAGATTAAACGAGACTACGACACATGTTTAATCGTAGTGAATAAGTGTCGAGTTCATAATATCTAAAATTAATACTAAAGTCTAAAGTGAGTTGATTCCTCCTATGCAACTTAATAGTTTCGCGGGCTTAGTATGCTTGGGCGCCGTGACTATTACTTTATAATTTGTAAGATTGAATTTCTATTATTTTTTTGTAATTCATACATTTATTTCTTTTGATACATTGGTATCGAGTGTTTATTAGGCTGTAATCTATTGTTCTATAATCAAACTAATAATAAACAATTTTCGTTCTTTGTCGATGAACTCAATAGCTGAATCAAGAATGTAGTTTGCATAGGCTATTGTATTACTAAATTTTCTGTTGAAATTTCCAGTTTAAAAAAGGGTTCATAGTAGGCTGCCCAACCCTTTCGTGGCGGGCATTAGTATTTTGTATTTATTAGGTAGTGTAAACATAAAACAATTCCGTGAGTAATACATTATTATTCGTTCAGTCTAAAGAAATCTTTTTCATACTCTGTAAAAAAACATACAAGTTCTTCTTGGGCAGCTGCGAATTATAGAATGTACTTTTGTGCCAATGTTTTTAATTCTTATTTACTTATTACACTTTTCGTTTGTTATCAGATTGTATTATTTACGAATAGGTAAATAAAGAAAGGTATCAACTTATGATGAAGAAATAGTCTATGATGAAAATTAAGTGTCTCTAAAGTAAAAACTGCTTATAAGCTGGGGGAGATGGTCCTCGGCCACCCCATCGGGTGATTTCTTGCAGTTTACAGCTAACCTTCTCAAACTAAAATGAGTGAAGATATAAAATAAAAAAGTGTTAACTCGAAATGCAATTACATGGCATATTATGATTATTTTCTTAATCCCGATATTTTTACTAGAGTTTCTCATACTTTAATCTACTGGAATTATACGACTATATTTTGTACTCCCTTTTTTTTGTTAATTTATAAAATGACTGTCTCTTAACGCAATTTTTAATTTTTAGGAGATAATTTTATATTTCAGTCGGATTGGTTTATTAGACGGCGGATTGTGGATTGTTGATATTTGCTCTGGATGATTGAGCGGGAGGACTCGGTATTGGCTGAACATGCTCCCCGTGTTGATATTGAAGGACATTACGTAGGCAGTGATTGGTTGTCCACTTTCAAACAGTCTCTACCCTTCGGCCCAATCTATTCTTGTGTCAATAACCTTCCGCTCGGCTAACTCCTCAACTATTCTGCGTTGCTCATTTCCATCAACGAGGTCGTGATATGTCTCAGTAGTTGTTCAGTCTGGTGGGAAGCGAGGATAGAATTATTAACATCTACTCTAATTCCCGCCATGTAAAAGCCTTCCCAAATTGATTTTTTGTGTGTTCAATTTGTCAGGGAATATGCTATTCCTTGGTTGCATTTAATGATCTACGCCTGGAACCAAGATAACTATTAGATTCCCCTAAATGATGAAAACACTTCATATGCATTCAATTGTGAGAGTTTTAGTACCGGCGTATAAATGTTTATATTAATTATCACCTGCAACTCGAGACTCGTTATTTAAAAAGAATAGGAAAGATTATACTGTCTAGCGACAGTATAAATCCGTCGGTAGATTAAAATCAATATCATCAAAACCTGTTCCTATGCATTGGAAGGCAAATTGTCGTTTGTATCGTAATGTACGATGAAATTCGAAATTTGTGTTTCCGCCCCCCCCTCATTTAATAAATTTTGTTGGTTAACGTTGTTAGATCTACAAATTTAAGTACAAATATATAGTCCTGATTTTTTTTTGATGATAGACCTATTCATCCGCACGAATTTGAACGAACAAAGAATGCCCAAAGTGATAGTCTGCCCAATCTGGTTTTTTATGAATTTTGAAAGAGCTGTGTCAATGAAATTAACAATTGCTTAATTTTATATATTTATTTTAATCAGTCTCTTTTATTAAAACTGGTATTTAATTGAATCGTGGAGTTGTTGAACGTTCAGACTGTTTCTGAGGACATTTTGTTGATTCCTTCCTTGTCGTCTTTGGTAGAACTGAGACCCATCTTGCCCAATAATCGTGCCGATCAATATCGTCTTTTCCACTTATTTTTGGTCAGCCTCATTTGGTCGTCCTCTTAAAATTGGTTAGACAGAATAAAACGGGTTACCCTTTTGAATTGCTAAAATGTGAACACCCTGATGTTAGATCGAAAGGTAATGAAACATTGGGCAAGGCTTCAGTGGCGTGTCCTCTTAGATCTGAATCACATTGACTCATACCCGAAGTTATGGAGTTGGTCAAGTGCTTCCTAAACATTGAGTTGTTACACACTTTGATCAAAAGGATATTCTTCATTTTTGCTTACATTTTTGAAAAGTTATAATTTATAAAATGTATATAACAGGTACTAGATATTACCAGGCGATGATAACCTTGTAGTTTTTCTCCTTAAAACCTTATGAAACAAACACACGATACCAGGTAGTAAATTCTTATTGACACACATTATTTATACTTGATAGTCTTAATACTGGATTAAATCCACTAATTTCCTAATGATTGTTACTATGTACGTTGTCAGGAAATAAAATAAGAATTCGTATACCGATTTTGTCATTTATTTAGTGGACGTTTTCATGTTTGTTTCTCATTAGTGTCTCCCCAGGCACGTTCAACAGTAGGTGGCCTTTCATTTACATAGAAATGCAATTTACATTAAGTAGGCCTGTTGGTTTTGATATAGTGACCATGTTCGTAATAAACTAAGAGGGTCATCTTCATCAGTTCTTTTATACTTGTCTATACGTGCTTTACGTTAAAAAAAAAATATCAATTTTTATATCACATTTAGTGACGTTTGTTTTCCAGCAGAATTTATGTTTTATTTATCAAGTACTACTTCTTATAAGTATTTGCCATAATTTATAATAATAATACTGAATATAAATGCGTCTGGCTTTGTGTGTAAAGTTTGTCACATTTATATGTATGTATTGGTTTGGAATATTGACCGAAATCCAACGGCAGCTCTTTTTCAGATACTTACAATTACCCTACTGCTATCATTAACTGTTTCATGTTTAGGAACTGTCAGTAATTGTGTATATGCAAATGCTATAGAGCGGGCATTGTCAATTTGTTTTTTGGTAAAACGTTAACGGAATGCTGAGTTCATAAATATCCCTGAAAACTTGTCTCTAAATGATGTCCACATGAAAGGATTCACTGGTTGCGATAACGAAATATGAGTGTTTTCAAATTTCGTTATATCTTCGTATTTACATGCTTAAAATAAGATGAAGAGAATTGAATAATATTTGTTTTCTTTTTTAATTTTAAATTCTTCTTTAAATAAATAATTAATATTCCATGAAAAACACTTTAACCAGAATTGGTTTTGTTAAAGGCATGAATATATAAGTGATGGGTTACTTCATCATCTTACCGTTGAGAAAATGGAATGAAACTTTTCTCATTCAATACTTTATAACGTTATTATCAGTTGGTAAACAATGTTGGTGGACCTCGCAGACTATAAATAATGTAAATTTATGCCATATTTATTATAGTTTGTGGGCCCAAGCAGAATTATGTTCAACATTTCAGTATTGATTGAGACCTTTTGAAGTGAGGAAAATGCGAGTCCACGCAAACGCGAAGAGTGGATCTCTTCTTTGTTTATATTCAAAATGGTGGATATTGCATGTAGCCTTGAATAAATTCTCATCTGCTACGAATGTCATTATAGAAGCTTGGAAATTATTTTGATCCATTTTAGGGCATTTCCTGCCGGAGTCCCAATAATCGCCGAGTAGAGTTAAAGGGCGGAGAGCGGTTAAAGCGCCGAGGTTCCTGGAGGGAGTGAACGACCCCAGAAAAAGAGAACAATAGCGTCCTTATATAAGGGGGCAGAGAGAGTGAGAGAGAGAGAGAGCGTTGCGAAACCCAGCTGGTACCTAACCTACTTACCCATGGTCAGCTTGTTTGATTCCTCTCTATAAACACACCTGCGCCGGCTCCTCGGATACTCCATATTGCCGGCTTCACAGATAGTTTTACCTCATGGATGACGGAATCCTGCCCATTAGCTTTGACCTATTCGTTCTGTGCCCTGGGCTGTGTCCTTTGAAAGGGCGAGACAGTTGAGTGGTCGCCCATTGAGAGTATGTGCCACCATTGTTATGAATTGACTCCTCCCCTTGATTAATTTGTTCTTCCATTAAATAAATGTGATGTAGTGAGTAAGGTTTTCTTTTTTTGCTATACCAAATAAAGAGTTAGTTCCACAGCTGTATTTTCTGCTGCCCTCATAGTTGTGAGTGGAGACAATTGCTACGAGTTGATGAATACAGCTTACTATACTTAAGAGCTACATTTCGCATTTGGACAGACGCTGTATTCGATAGTCTGCCAGTGACAATAGTAGCCAGCTTTGACAACAGTTCATATATGCACTGGTGAAACTAAACCCTTAATTTATATACCAAACAAGGACTGAACAATTGTGTCACATTTATTATTTATTTAAGAAATTCATATCTTAGAAAAAAAAATACATTTATGGCCATAGGACAACTGTAAGGATATAACTTAAACGCGTAGCCACTAAATCATATTTATGAACCCAAATAACGAACCACTCTCAGGAAGGAAGACATCCTGATTTTACGTAACTTATTGTATTTTTCAAGATGTGAACTCCACACTGTATGTTTGTAATTTTTCCTGCTCCTTATCTAAAATAATTATTGCTCTGAGGAAGGATACCATTGCTTTCAAGAGGGAAGACCGCTTGTAAGAATATTTCGAAAATGAACTTACTTTCAAATGAAATACCGGGATATAATTAAAAAAAAGAATAAATATCTGAAGTCTGAACAAAAATTTGCCAAAACGTCTTGAATTAATCATGAAGTATATGTATGTGGCCTCGGAAATGGCTATTAGATAACAAAGTGATTGCATTAAGGACTCCAACTAACTACGTAGAATTTTCTGAGCTTACACAGATGAGGACTCCCCCCCCCCAACGGTCATTAATGAAGTCGAGAAGTATACCATTGAAATTGCAGCCTTTCAAGATGCGAGGTCTCCCGAGAATGGTGAAATCACTGTTGCCGGCTGCACGATTTTCTACAGTGGTAAGAATGAACGTAATCACACAAGGGGGACTGCCTTCATAATAAATCTTAGATCCAGGAAGTCTGTCTTAAACGTCAATCCCATCAATGGCCAAATTAGTTTGTGAAGAATAAAGGGTCGTTGATATAATACAACGATAATAAAAGTATACGCACCTCCTGGGGACAAGAAGGATGACTTCAAGCATGAGTTCTATGAACAATTGTAGTGAGTTTACGATGATATTCAACGGTATGACTTAAAGATAGCACCAGGGGATTTCAATGCTAAGATTGGGAGAGAACCTCAGCTTCGGCCAACAGTAAGAGTACATAAATAGCCTTCATGATACAAGGTGCAATAATGCAATTAAATGCATTAGTTTCGCTGCGGCCAAACATCTGTCAGTTAGTAGTACTTTGTTCCCACATAAGGGTATCCATAAATATACTTGGTCTAGCCCTGGTGGCAGGTGGAAGAACCAGATTGATCATGTACTGCATGTTGAAAAGCACCGAAGCTCCGCAGAAGATAAAAGGAACTTCAGGAGAGTCGACTATGAGCCCATCATTCCTTGGTTAGAATTAAATTCAACGAACGGTTAAAGAGCACTCACAAGACATAGATCATGATGCTAAAGAGGATACGGTGTGTAGAGCTCGATACACAATCACTGTATAATTAGAATTAGCCAACAGGTTTGAGACACTTAACTTAGATAGTTCCCAAATTGATGAGCACTGGGCAGCGATCTGGAATGCAATGATAGAGGCATTCCAGATGATTGGAGTACAGGGAACACGCCAGTCGAAGAAATGGTTTACTGAAGAATACCGGAATGCCTTGGAAGAAAGAAGAAAGTTAAATATCCTAATCCTTGCAAAGGAGACAAGGAATCATGAGATAGATATGAAGCTGCTCAAAAAGTAATTAATAAAACTCTCCAAAAGCCAAACGACGATTCCTGTCTTAACGAATCCAAGACATAGTGGGCAATCGGCAGAAGTATTAAGGTGTGAGAGTTCTACGTTGATATTAGAAAAGAAAAAAGCAGTTATAAAGGGAGACCACTCAAATTAAAAAAAAAAAATAAATAAGACGGAAACAGCGATAATGGAGGAAGTGCTGGTGATTTGGAAGGAGTCCTTCCAACAGTTACCGAATAGGGGGAGCTTTGAAGTTGATGATGGTGGAATTGTGGTTGAGAAGCCAGATTGATCTCTTGGATGTGGAGATGACATTCGACAAAAGCAAAAAGCGAAAACCCCCTGGGATTGACGACAGTTTCTCTGGCGAACTGTTCAATGGGGGTGGCGAGCAACTGATGAGCTGGATACATCAGGTAATCCTAAACATCTGTAGGGAGGAACGCATCCAGGGCGAAGGGAACACAGGTCTCATGAATTTGTAAACTACTGAGTAATCGCACTGCTTCCAGTTGCCTACAAAATCCTGGCATAATGTTTTATAGAATGATCCCGTACTACGGAAGGGCCTTAGGGGATTATTAGGCAGGGTTCAGAAGATATATACGCCCTATTCATTGAATTCAAAGCAGCTTATGATTCAGTTGATAGAAGTGGTCTTTGGAAAATAATAATGACAGATGTGGGATTTGTAATCCCCATGGAAACTTGTAGATACGCTGTCTCAGGCCGGTTCATTGATATCAGCGACAAGAAAGGTAGGCTTGCAACTAAACCAAGAAGAGACGAAGTACATGGTACTGAGTCGTAACCGACATCTTGAAAGCATCTTGAGTATACGGGACCTATCCTCCCCAAAAGTAGAAAACGACAAATATTTCGGAGTTACAATTACCTTCATTATTGAGTTACCTACATCAACGACCAGCAAACTGAACTCGACCGGACAATAACTAGCTCTGTTATCCGTTTCTCGCGTCTTAAGATCAAGGAAAATTTCAAGAGCCTTGAAACTAAGGGGTCTAAAACTCGATCATCAAACCTGTACTGAGTCATGTATGTGTATGAGACATGGGCGTTGAGAGGTACCCTGGAAACACAGACCGAAAGATATGAGCCTGAGGTTCTTAGAGCTATCCTAGGTTTAATGTGGGATGGTGACTTAGGATTCTGGAGAAGAAAGACAAGAAAAAAGGGAGCATGTGACAAGAAGTAATCTAACCTACTCCCTATACCATAGAATAAATGCAACAGTGGCAGGTGCCGGGTTAGGAGGGAGACCAAAGATGGTTTCACAGAGTTATGAAGGATATTACGGAGTTCCACTTAGTGGACTGGAAAGCCATCTCCCAGGATGGAAAGAGGTGGAGGAGACTTACAATTGCGGCTAAAGATCTCCAAAGCCTGTAAAGCCAACCGACAAAAAAAAAAAATACGTGAACGTGAGAGGTGACGAATTCTTTTAATTTTCCTAAATTTTAGCGGAGGAACCCATTTCCAAGAATAGTACTCGTGTCTGTTTATATATCCATATAAGATCCATTCCGTGTTTGTTGGTTCCATAATGTGTTGCATGCCGCATAGTAAACATTGTACTAATTTTTTTTATTACCTTCAGATTAACTGCTACCCAACCTTTGAGATTCCAATCTGCAAGAGCTTTCTCCTAGAAAAGAGTTAATTTTTCCACCCTTTTCATGGCATGCTTTAATGTATTGGATTGCTGTAGCAAGGGATAATATGTACCAAATTTTTTTATTACGTCAAGAGTGCAATTCCAGTCCTATTTTGGAAAAGAGTTAATTTTCCCGTACATACTTTTACTTAACGAGAAAGAATTATTTTTGCCTCAAACAGTTAATTCTGCCCTTCCTTTTCTCCTTGAGGTAGCTAATAGAAATGTTTCAGTGATGACGTCATCATAAAAAACCAATGAGATTCTTTTAAGAAATACATATTACATGTTATGTAATATTTATAACCTTTAATATTTAATTTTGTACGCTATGGCGCCCTTTATCTTTTGAGTGACCACAGAAAAATAAATGTTTTAAAGCTTTCTACAGCAATGTTTTTTTTGGGGGGGGGGAGGGAAAAGGTGATTGAGCGTTTGGGCCTAAGGGGTAAGTTTATTGGGAAGGGTTCCGTGTGAGGAGTCTGTAATTTTATGTTGTAATGATAGAGAGGTAGGCCAGAGAGACCTGTACTTCAGGTAGAAAATCAATAACAACAAGGACATTCTCCCTTCGGCTTTTAATACTCACACCCCTCCATAAATCTCTGTACCCTCACTAATATCGGTTAATTGTCAATGAACAATAATCTATAGTGTTATTCCTAACAACTTTATCATTGTTAATTATTGTTTCTAAGACAAATATGCTACACCTGCTGGATGCTAAAAACGAGGCGCATTTTGAACTTGTTTCTCTCCTTTCATACATTTGCGCAATAGCAAAGACTCGACATGTCTTATCTTATGACATTACATTTGCAAGAAAAGTCTTTACGAACTGAATATTTACCTTCTGGCTATTGAAACCATAACCAATAAGGCGTTCTGAAAGAAATATGGACATATGTTTTACAAAGTAGACAAGAGGATATGAAAATGGGGGGAAAATAAACAGAAGTCAATTTCACCTGAGAAAATGTTAATCAATTCTATTTTTTTTTCACAGTAATTAATGTGGACCTCCTTTTAATCATAAGAGAAGACTGACACATACTGTTTAAGATGCACTTAATTAATTTTGATTTTTGGACTTCTGTTTCAAGAAATTGTGTTCGCTTCAACTTGCTATGTGAAGGCCCACTTCTTTGATGCCTTTTCAGTCAATATGTTTGACTCATTTTAGCTCTTATAATTTTTTTATTGCTAGCACTATTAAAGTAAAACCCGGACTTGAAATGGTTATAGCTTAAAATAATCTTTTTGAATATTTCCTAATCGTATTTCTGTTCTTGGGTTATGTTCGAGAAAAAAATAATATTTCTTTAAATGATAATTTGCGAAACAAAAATAGTTTAAAATAGTAAAACTATTAGCTTACAAGAGTGTTACAGAAAGTATGTTTCTTTTTGGGTCTTCATGATATAAAGACTACGCCTTAAAGTCGCAACAATTGTGTTCATTCAGAAGCTCCTCTTTTCATCTTTTTATACCCACCGATATCCATTAGATGTTTGTCATAATTCTTTGGAACGTCTATGGTACTTAAGAAGGTAAAATAAAAACGGATATGGTTTGCCGCTGACTCCTATCCTAGAGAGTTTTGCAAAATTTAGCTGTTGCTGAAGCAACCACTCACTACCCCAGTTACCCCAAGTGTGGTTGTATTCCTACAAACCAGGATTCCTGACCCAAGGACTGCAGTTTAGACCGACACAACGTTGCCCCAGGTTCACCTCTGGGAGGTAAATGTACTAGAGGTGAGACCCTATTTTTGGGAGTGAGTTTAAAAATACTATCTAAATTAATAGATTCTTGAATATGTTTACGTTGAAATGATAAGTCTTCTGCCAGTTCCATTTGTCTCTGAATGGCTGCCCGAATTGAAATTATTTTTTATGGCAATTATAATAATGGCACATTACTGTTATAGATTGGTCATTGATTTTAGTTATTGTTGTAATAATAGAACATCATTGAATTGTCAAAATAAAATAGAGCCCCAGGGCTCTGCACACTTATTTATTCGGTAAAAATGTATTCACGACCATGGTTTCATCTCCAGTGTTTTAATGTATGACGTTTGCTCACCCGTATTGAATGGCGGATCAGGTTACATTAAGCATCGCCTTCAATATTCACTAGTCAATTATGAATATTGAAGATGAGACTGATATCCTGAATGCCGCTTTGTCGTGTAGTAAATATTGGACTATTGGAGTATTGTGGAATACTGATTTATAATTATATATGTTTTATCTTTTATGTTGTAATCAATCTCTTAGGCCATGGACACAAATAAAATATAATCGATTTACAATGATTGTTATGAAAGCTATATCTTCCGGGCATTTGTTGTGGGAATTATAGATAGGACAGTGATAAGAGCGTAATGCAAGAGGATTATCGTTGTCTCCTAATAATATGGCGCCCTATTTCGTAACAAATAATTAATATTGATATTAAAATGTTAATTTTTATTTGTTAATACCCACTTTTTGCAAAAGAAGACGAGGATTTTGACGAAAGAAAACGGGTTATCTACTGGTTAGCATTCTTTTCTAGATAAGGATATTATTTAGTGAAACCTTCGGGGAATGAGCTCACGACTCAGGATCTACCAATTTCATTAAGACCAAAGCCTTAACTCAAATGGGTAACCTATAAATATTATTCCTCAGCAGTTATTTGTTGTGCATGTAGCAAACAATACTCTAGAGAGAATCTCCTTGCATATTTTATTTTTGGTAATACTAAAACTATTTTTTCTCAGGATGAATTTTTTCTTTCTTACAATTGACATTTAAAGACACAACTGTAAGGCCGTTCAAATAATATACTGCCTGCTTCTATATGGAAATGTGTGTAAATATCTTCCCAAAAAGCGTCAAAAATAAAAATTTGGAGAATCTCTTTACTTCCGTCGAAATACATTTTTAAAAATCATTTCCTATTTCATATTGATATCGATATGCATTTTATAATGGTTTAGAACACATTATATGTCAATTAACAGATTTGTCTTGATTTTGTTAAATAAATAATAGCTTTTATGGGCTAAAACATAAATGTAAGAATCCAACTTCAAATATTTACATTTTCTATTCAAAAACCCAATTAATATGTAAACATTTCCTATTATGTTCATTTGTGCACATTTTATTGTTTAAATGTTCGTATGTTGTGCAATTGTTCACTATCAGTGGCATCTGATAAATGAAGTGTCATTTTTATTTTTTATTTTTTTGTGAATACGCATGTACACTACCCGTATTTGGAGGGACTGGCAACCCCATTTGATCTTTATGAATGAAGGAATGGCAGTTCGGTTTCAACCCGGAAATTCATGTCTTATGAATATATCTCTTGTAAGTCGTTGAAGGTTGTATAGTAGAAAACTACTCGATCCATCAGAGACCTTTCAGAAAATGCCATGCTTCAGTCATAGTATATATTAATACTGTTGGAAAAATAAAAAAAATACACTGTTTCAATCCTTCTCCAGTTTTTACTGTGAAAGTACTTGTTGTAAAAGCGTTTCATTGGTTCACCCACCATCTTCGGAGTCTTTGTGGATTTTTGATAGCTGAAGCACACAGCTCGGCCAAAAGATAGCCGTTATTATCACCATCATGGTGATAAAGATTAACGAATAAAATATTGATGTAGTTTTCTTTCATGCCTCTATTGCTTGCCGTTCTCTTCCATCATTTATCTTGATGCTCTGAATATGCGATTCGAATAGCTTGATCACATCCTCGTTGTATAATAAATAAAATAATAATAATTTATCTTACCTATATTTAATACATATAAGTAAAATGAATAGGAACCCTGTATAGAAATGTGCCGTCATTTCTAGACTCAGTTGTAACAAAAATAAACAGTATAATATTTGGGTTTCCATAAATAAATCAAAAAGAATTCATATTTAGGTTTATACCGGTTAAGTGATAGTATCTCAACAGATGCATTATCCATATTGTGACTAACATCCATATTCCTGAATTTTAGAATTTTGTCATTAACGATGAATACATTATATTATAATCTAATTTTCAATGTACTAATTTTTTTTTTTTTTTCAGGTAAGTATCCAGTTCGTTCATTTCATCGCAGTGGGTAATAGTCATTTATTTTATTTTTTAAAATAATCTTAAATCCTTTTTTTTTTTTATTTCAGCTAGAAAAGGGTGGTAACCTGTAGACAACCCATCCCAATTAGCCTTAGTTGCAAAAAGGGGACGTTAATAAATAATTTAAATTTAATTTATTTTTTATAGAATTAGCAGTATTGTACACAAATATAAAATCATTTATCTTTTCATTATTTTATTTATTTGCCACTTTAATTCTTCCTACTAAGATTTATTATTTATATTCATGTACATATAATTAATAAAATGTAACTCACTGTATTAGTGGAGCAGAAACGATCACAAATCTAATAAATAATTAAATTACATCATTAATTATTTCTTCTACATCAAAATGTAATTAGTTAGTAGTTTTTCTGTTATGGGCAGAACAGTCAGGATTTTTTAAATAATATGGTAAATATTTGCATTCCCTTCAATATATTTTAGGTTGCTATACCTTTATCAACATTGGCGAATCATGGAGTCATTAACTGGAGTCGGTAGACCAATCCTTTTGAAGAATATTTTTAATTTTTATACTTTCTTGTGGATTTTCGCTGATCACAGTTTGTATATTAAAGGTGTCGTGTTAGAAGTAGCGTGGCCTAATATTAAACCAGCCAGAACAACTTCAACCTTACGAAAGTTGAACCTTTTAAATTGTGCAAAATTACTTATATTGATTTTCCAACTTGTCTATTTTTTGAAGTATCCTTTAAAATGGAATTAGCTAAGGCGTGACGATGGTATTCTAATAATTAGACAACTATTATGAAAAAAATTATTAACGGACTCTATGCAATACGTTGGATTAAATTTTATATGCACCAGCTGTGTGCTGATATTGTCCATCGTGGAATTTGTTGTGTTTACAATGCGTTGCACAAGATGGCGTTTCATTGATTACTCCCGTGACCTTTCACCCTACATGACCTTATGATCTGCCCAGTTCATTTTCCATTTAAATTTCTATTAGGCATTATTTGATGTCATAAGTATTCCTTTAAAATTTAGTGAATTGGTCTAATGACCTACTGATTTAATCATTCGAAATTCATGCCTAATTTAATTATTTTCCCTTTAAACCCCCTTAACATCTGGTCGAATTTGACAGAAGAGAAAACTCCCTTAGTTTTACATAAAGACTTTAACATCGAGTATGGTAATGGAAAAATGAAAATGACGACCGCTAGAGCTTTCAAAGATGCCTATTAGATAGAAGAAGATTTGTTTCCATTTATTTTATATTTCACTTCCCCCATCTCAATTTCCTAGTTCTCATGTTGATAACATTACTACAGTGGTATTAAACAACATTTTTTTTTGTTAATTATAAAAAAAAAGCTCTGAATTTCTGCCAGGAGTTATTTTAAAATTTAAATAGTGCTAAATGTGAGATATATTGGTAATATGGCTATAAATATCATTCTAGCATGCTCCTTGTGCATACAAACGATTAAGATATGGAAAGGAACATCGATAACTAAAAATTGAGTTTTGAATTGACAGACCATCTAAGGAATATGAGGTTATTTTACATTTATCTTCTCTAAGTAGTATCTTCACGCTGGATGAGTCATTCATTACACCTTGCAATCCTTAGTTCTGAGAAGGTTACTTTGTGAAATATAGAAACTCAATTGCTCGACTACTTCTGTAGCACCTATAGGTTCTGAGAATTAATTGATCTCTCATTTACAAATTTTTGTTATGATATTAGCAGATTTCCCATAAGGGAAACCTGCTATTGGGAACTCATGGCGCGATTTTTGAAATTGTTCTTTAAATGTCCATCGATTCTACCAAGGAGATGACGAAAATGAGGTCCATTCAATATATATATATATATATATATATATATATATATATATATACACACACATACATACATACACACATGTTTGTTACTGCTCTAGCGGTCGCAATACTTATTTGATCGTAACCAAATATAAGTGTTTCATACAAAACTAAAGATTGGGTTCTTTAAAGGCTGAAATCGAACCAATGGTAGTGGAGTTTAGAAGGGGAGATCCGGTATTATACGTCGGATCGAAAAATTGTATGGAATCAATTTTGTTGCAAAGAAAACGCACTATAAATATTGTTATATACAATTATTCTCCTCAATCTTTAGTATTAACGGAATTATTTGGATTTTTTAGTTTTGGGCCTTCTGTAAACCCCCACTCCTACTCTTGTCATATTAACATAAAGCTATTATACTATGAAGTACTTTATTTGAAGCTCCAGTACCAAATAATGTTCTCATGGAACTTTTATTGTTTTGAGATAGATGTTAATACGCAGCCCCTGCGTGACGGACTTTTTCTTATTACATCAACAATATTGTCTCATGGTGAAATTGTATGGTATTCCCCAGTCATAGACGGAAATAACTACATGAATTTTTGAGAGGGCCAATGCAAAATTGTAAAATGTCAGTGGTACCTGAGTTGTGGGTGGAAATGTCACTACAGCTAGAAATTGCATCACGAGAGTTCCATTGACAAATTTATCTCTCAGCCTAAATTTAGTGCTGTGCTAAGCCGCTTTAAACATATATATTCCATTTCTCGTCGTAGCTGAATGTAATTCTTGTTAAGGTAAGCATTTTTAGAGGATTCACCTTAGGGCATTTCTTAAAAAAAAGATATAATAATAATAAAGCCTTTTTATCGACAGGTGAACATAATAAAGTTGCAATAACATAAACAAACCAAATATCTTTTTCCACCATGATTAGACAATTAGTTCAATTTTTTTCATATAATATTCTTTCTTTTTTTAAATATTTCACTGTCATGGCCTCCCTAATGGGGTAAAGTCTAAATCCCCGCGGTGGACAAACCTATTGGGAATTGTAGTTGTCGGCTTCTCATATTTCCTGCCACAGATCCCGGGTGACTTCAGTCTTCATCCAACTAACTTCTTCAAGCTGTCTGACCATCTCTTCACTTCCTCCTGCTATTCGGCGATGCAGTGACTAGTTTAATCCACGTACTATCTCAAACCTAGTCGCATGACCCGCTCATTTCCATTTTTAGGATCTTGAGAAGCAAGCAACATTCGTCGTTCCCGTCTACTTTTTCTGACATTGGCCACACACCTTTCAATTCAATGCTACCATGCTTCCAATTTAATTTCTAGTATCCTGGTGCGTAAAGAGTTTTGACATTCATAGGTCAAAAATGGCAAAACACAAGGATTAAAAACTTCTCTCTTCCATTTCATTTTAAATTTCCCCTTCATGAGTTCCAGGGTCCGAAACTGCTTCCCTCTTAAAGCAGTCCCTCTTAAAATTTTCCGGACGCCATTTCTTGGAAAGAGAAGAGCTGCCCTACACGATGGCATAATCCATAAGCTGGTTAGTTATTACAATCACGCTTTCTCTGCATTTGCCATTCATTAGCATGGTTTTACTCAGGTTTGGTTCAGCCCTAGTTTTCTACATTCATTGAAGAGACTATTCACCATTTCTTTTAGGCCCTTTAACGCAATTAGCGTTAAGTCATCTGCAAACTCTAGGTTTCCCAGTAATTTCCCTAAAATGTGTATAACCTTTTCTCTCCAGTTCCAGCGTTTTAGTACAAACCCAAAGAGCGCTATGAATAGTACAGATGAAAGATTGTCCACCTGTCTAAGTCCTTTATTAAATATATGTACTCTGCCTTGTTCTCAAGGAAGGCTTTATTATCCTTATATAACTCTTTTATTACTTTAATATAATTATTTTCTGTTCTAAGTCCGCATAATGTCTGAGGGACGCTATAATGTAAAACCCTATCGTGGAAACCGCTATGAAAAGCCTTTTAAAGTCGACAAAACTGAGTTGAAAAGAGTATTCTGTAGATTTTTCTATTGACTGATTTATTGTTTGTCTGTGACAGAATCCTTTTCTAAATCCAAATTGCACGGGTGAAGTTTCTGTATTTAATTGATAGGAAATTCTTTCTTTTAAAATATTGGTCAATACTTTTAAAATTCTGGCGCAAAGAGGGATAGCCGGTAGTTCTCAGCACTGTCTCGTTCACCTTTTTTTTATATATTAAAATAATTTATGATTGCTTCCATTGTACCGGAATTTTCTCATCAGAGAGTATTGCATTGGAAAAATGACAATATTTTGAAACTAAATCTCCGCCTGCCTTCAACATTTTTTTAGAGATTACTGACATCATTTTTGACTTCTGACAGCATAATTGAGGGGGACATTATTGCATCGTCGTTGTCATATAATTTCTTAAAGAATTATGTTGCCTCGTTTACTATGCGTTTTCTATTATCAACATTTGTGTTAATTTTTTATATAGAGTATTGCCAATGTTTTCTTAAGCTACTTCTTTATTCACTCGCCAGATATCTACATTATAATCTAGAATATTACTAAATGATATTTTCTTCATACTTGATAATGCCCATTTTAATATTTTTTTAAAAACATTCTTAGTAGTGATGAGTCTTTGCTTTATTAGCTTCTTCTCTTCTCCTTTTCAATAGAAGTTTTTAGCTTTGTTTTTTATATTAGGTTGTCTACCTAAAGCAAACTCTTAAGTCCCCATTTTTTGTGATCCCATTTTAAGATATTTCTATCATTGATGGAGGATTTTCATGTTTGGAGACTAAATAGTGCTTTATATTTTCTCTATAGTTTGCTGTATCCTCTTCACTTTTCAGGTTATGAGTTTTATTTGCTATGAAAGGTCTTTTTTTGTCTTTTTAGAGAGGAAAGTCTCCACTCAATAGCCTGTGGTCTGAGAAGAAGTCAAATCTGATATCATTTCAAACATTTTTAAAATTTCTATATGGTTAATTAAGATGTATTCAATTTCAATTGTTTGGAGAACACCAGGCCCATTTTTCCTTCATATTTTTATTATAGTATTTATTTTCAATTTTAAGACAAAGGCAAAGTTTATCAGGTTGCAATCCCCTTCATTTCTCGTACCTCTGGTTTTCCATTCCATTATTCGTTTACCTATACTCCCATTGAAATCGCCAACTACAACAATCAGATTATTTCGTAAAAAATAGTGCACATTAAATCCTGTGATATTGATATAATGCTCAAAAACGAAGATATTAATGATAATGTTTCTTTTACCACCTTTACGCACACAGGAATGCAGCCCGCATACGGGTATATCTTACTATATTTAATGAGTATAATGACTTTTTTATTATAAGACTCAAATTGTAGACTTTACGTGGTTATTAGAATTTCAATATTCTTATACGTCAGTATTTAGGACTATATTCTAATTATTAAAGCATTGAAAGTATTACAATAAGAAATTCTTTAATTATGCAGGTTAGCTTCGGCAGTGTGGTAGCTGCTTTACTTTTGATAAAAAACTTATTATTTGATGAACTTTCGCTGTATGAGACTCGCCCCCTCCCTATGTAACAAAGACTGGACTGATTTATATAGTCTTCATTCATCGGACATTCATGACCATCCCTGCTTTTCAGGTTTATTTCTGTTTTACCGTCAAGACTTGTGCCAGTGTAGGTAAGGTGTTTGTGGGCCTGAATGGCTGGCCGCCCTTGCCCCTAAAGTCGTAAAAAGTCTATTTTAGTCTGAGAAAATGGACTCCTTAGTACCCTCAGCCCGTCGTCTTCCCACGGCAGTTGTAGTCGGGTTTTTGCACTCCCTTCCGAACTGTAGTTCCAAAACTTTAGTTAGCACGGAGTAAAGGATGTACCAGTTAGGACTGCCGATGAAAGAAGGGTACGTGCATATTATAGTGCTCTCTAAATGCGTGATAAACAAATTTGAAATGGAATACTAATAACCGCCTTGTTTTAAAAAAATGAGTATTCTCCCGAAGATTTTACCTCCTTAGTTCTTACTTGGCTCAGTGGATCTCTGATCAAAATGGATGTTTCAAATCAAGACTTTGGTTCTTGTGCTGAGTCATGGGTAGGTATATCCTATTCCTGGACATTATATTAACCATCCAAAGTCTAGTAAGGACAGGCTAATCTTATTGCGATAGTGAACTGAATTTATAATCAATTTCTGGACTAATTTCAGTGTTAAAATGTTTTTCTTACCTTAAAAGGTACCTTATGGTCCTTTATCAAAGAACATTGGGTACATTTGGAGGACGTATTAACCCAAATTATAGTTAGCAGCTAATTACATGAATACTTCTGTTTGAAATTCTGAAATGTGCCTGATTTATGAATTTATTTCAGTGGTCCGTTGCTGGGTTGTCAACGCCTAGCATTGCTGTACATTTATTACAAGAGAGTAGACATTGTGAAAGGTGATTGGGGTTGTATGTGAGGGTGAGAATGTAGGTGGAAGGTGTAATTGAGAGAAATGCCGAAGGGTTGGATCGGGAGGAAACCTGTGTTAGAAAATCCACCGCCATACTATGGTGAGGTTATTGATTCGGCTCCCAGCCCCCCCCCTCTCTCTCCTTCCCTCTTTCTCTCATTTTCTCTCTCTCTCTCAACCTTCCAGCAATAGCCTTGAGGAGGCTCAGTCATATTGCGTCTTCTCATACCACTCAGCTTTTAATTAGCGACTTTTTATTGTCTTCGCAACATTTGATGGCCTCCCCTCGGAATATGCTTCCTAATGACAAATTTTAACAAATAGACTTTTCAGCATAAATATTTTCTTTCAGTGATAATGTATCTAGTGTAGTCTGCTCTTGAAGGTTACATTTCTTTGTACAATGACGTACTAGTTTATTTCAGATGGAAAGCTTTATCTTTCCCTCAGAAACAGTAATCGTAATGTGCATTTGTATATTTTCGAGAACTTATTCGTCTTTGGTTTTCATAAATGAGAAACCTGACGCACTACTAACTTAATAGTTTCTAACTTATAGAAATATTAGAGGAAAGTATCGCTGCCATTCAGTCTTAGCAAATAGTCTCTCTAATTGGCTCATATTACTCCATTTATGTATTGGTTTCAAGCCCTGATAAGGTGCATAAAAGAACCGTAGCTTTTTTGTGGCGTACAATGGTTGGCATCATTGATTTGCTCTCTGTCCCAGCCAGGACTATATTCTAATTATTATATTCTAAATTAATTGGTGAGGGGCTTCCTCTAAAAAGGTACCATCTGGTAATATTTACCAGTTTGTTTGCACCATAAAAAGGCCTTTTCTAAAGCAATCATTGCTAATGCCCAAACTGATCAAGGTCCTAGCAGATGAATGGAGTCAACACTCACTGAGAAACAGTAACATCTGTTTTTTTTCCAATTTATTCCTATATATGCTGTAAATACACAAATAAACTCCATAGAAACATCTAAAAAAAAATGTTTGAGTTCATACAAATTCTTATCTCCTTAATTAGAAGTACTTCCTCTAGTTTATCGATATGTACATTTATAGTTTGTCATCTTTATTGAAATGTCCTCTTTGTCAGCGTTGAGGGCTCTATGGATTAGTGAATAAATACCTTAGTTGGAAGCCGAGGAGTGGCAGAATAAATTCGATTTATCTCATTGGCCTCGTTTCTACCCGGTCCCTTCATTGCATTCTTAGCATATTTATTATATAGAAACTTTACAGTTTTATTAATATCGGTGAGTTGAACATTTTTTTATCTTTTGTTAAGCCATTGTGTGTTGATTAGCAGTATATAAAAAGGCAAAGACTGTTATTAAGTACAACACTTAATTTCTGTTTGTTTGTATTAATTCCATTAGAGTTGAAGTTAATATATTTGAGACTTACTGCATCTATTCACTAGCTTCCGCCCTCAGCGCTCTCTATTATATACATAATCAAAAGTTTAGTATACACACGGTTTTATTATGAAGTTCAAGAGATTTTAAATTTAAATCGTTAAAAGTGACATCGCTGTACCTGGAATTTTCCAAATTTTGGAAGTCGTGACCTATTTCATTTTTACCACAGAACGTAATTAGCGGAGTTTATGCCTAAAGTGCTTTCCATTCTTAAAATTGATAACATCGAAGAAAAAAGATTGGGGAAACTGGCTCATGTTGAAAACTCATAAACCTAGAATGTAAAAACAGTTTTAAACGAGGTAGTAAATACGTATTTTCTTTTGTAACCCTTCTTTATAGTGACTGCTTAAAAACAATAACTCTTTCTATTCCACCAATCAGAATTCTGGACGAAGTGGTTTATGAAATGCCTCATAATAATGATGGTCCAAAACTTGTTTACAGTTTTCTATAAAGCAGGATGTGGATACACTATATTTTTGCATTATAGTAGCTAATATTTCGAGAAATTGGATCTTTTAAAATATTTGTTATCTTCATAATGGCAATCGCAGTATATGCTTGATTTTTTTTTTCTCCGAGTCAAGTGATTCAGATCAATAAAATTTCATAATGATTATTAATACATTTTTACAAAATTTGGATTCTAATATCTCTGGAAAACAGTTTCAGAAAAACTTTTAATTTGTTTTATTCATCAGAGATTTTAGCTTATTCAAGAATAAATGGAGAGAAATATTTTTGGGAAAAATCACTGGGCACACTAAACTTCTTGGAGTATACATAGCTTGGCGTTTGTTCCCATGAACAGGAATTCTACATATTTATTGGAATAAGAGAGTCAAAAAGTTGTTCTGATTATTCCCAGTTATCTTCGGTGTGAGACTATCACAGGCATCTAAAATTGTGGAAATAACGCTCGAGGTCAATATGGCATAAAGGCCTAGTCATTATGCAAACTGCAACCTGAAACTACTCTCCTGTTTGGCAGTGAAAAAAAAAATCAATGCGAAACATTTATTTCGATGTAAGTGGGCTAAAAAAGAATTTTGAAGAGTGAGTATCTGACCTTACTTTGGTTCCTTCATATAAGTAATATAGAAAAATATGCGGACTTGTTATCAAAACTCCATTGGACAACCATCTCTAAACCCTCAGGAGTCCATATTTATAAATGTAAGATTATACCTGACATTCTTATCTAGGACTATCTAAATATGTTAACCCCGTTTTCGGTTAAGTGCTTGATTCATTTCAGCATTTTTTTTATTTCATGATGTTCCATAAATTATTTGGGAATAACATTTTATTTATCTATTTACTTATAAATAAGTAAATAATAAAAAAAAGTTGGAATTGAAAAAAGGTATAACAATTGAAATAATTTCAAATCCTTTAAGAAATGGTTTCATACATGTTCCTTAGGAAAGTACAGTTTTATTTTAATTCTTACATTCAAACTAAAAGTCTGTCTGCGTAAATCAAACAGATTCTCCATGTGTATTTCTAAACTACAGAACCTAATTTTTACAAAACTAAATCAAGCATAAGACGAAATACAGCTTTATTAATCGGCTGACTCACAGATGATGTCTGATGGTTAATATATTACACCTCAAATTCCGTCATTTCCTTTTAAAAAACATCTTGTGCACAAGAATTGGAATCAAAAATGTATATAAAATATGCATAATATGCAATATCTTAAGGTGAAAATTTATAGTATGTGCAAGTGAGGAGAGGTTTACTGAAAACTGAATATTAGGTAGCACAAATAACTCCGTAAACGTTGGATTTAAAACATAACAAGAACACTAAATTCGGCAGTTATTAATTCGTTATATCTGAGAAATAAGCAGTTAGACGAATTTATGTTTAGAATTGCTGTAATCTGTAAATGAATTGATATAATGATTTCTCGTCGAAATGTAAAATAATGTATAATCGGAAGCACTAAAGTATACATTTATTGCCTTCGAATTAGTCATATTTATAGTTTTGTGCTTGAAGCGTTGAAAATATCTTCTGGACCAAAATTCTTTTTAGTGATCGGATTTCAGAAATGAAAATTTGAAAATGCATAAAACTAGCTTAAAATGTATTCTAAACACAGTTCATTCTTTACATTTTCCCGACAAAATCAATATTAACGAATAATGTTTTGTCGTCGAAGTAAACCACTACTTCAGAGGGTGTTAGTAAAGTATTATATTAACCATACTCGTTCCCTTAATACATATACAAACAGTTTCCCAATTCTATTTAGGAAACTCGAATCAAGATAGTGGAAGATAAAATTTCATAATTCATAAATTCAAATAACGATTTAGGGCCAAAATTGTTATTTTATAGACAATCTGTTCTTTATATTTTTTCGATAAAAGTAACGTTAACGACGATATTGATTTATATCTATTTTCTCATCAAAATAAATACCCCTGCCTAGCTTAAAATTCGGATTCTTCTTTGTGCCTTGGGATAATTGACTCATAAATATAAAAATTCATAGAAATCTTCCGTGCCCCTTTTGAGTAATTGAGCAACAAACGGGCTGACAGGCAGGCAAGATTTTCAATTATGGTGTCATTGTTTTTACAATAGTCTGAAACGTTAAAAAAAAATTATCCCTGCTGAATTTAAGTAGAAAATCAGGCAAATCTTAGAGACATGTTTATGTAGATTAGTAAAATGAATAAGACTAACTGTCAGAAAGCTTGTGTGCTAAACTATTAAAAAAACCCTTCAAGTTCTCAATACAGTCAGCACGTCTGACATTTAATGTTTTATGGAAATAATAATACTAATCTAGCATAAGGCGAAAGTCAAATTATGAACTAAGCAGTGAAAAGATTGGTTTCATATTTTCAACAAATAATAATCAATACGCTCTTTCAATTCGTTCAAGAAAAGAACAACATTATGTTAATGTCAGTTACTTCCACAAAAATCATGGATACTTAAATAATTCACAATTTAGTCATGGATATGGTTATACATTATACTATATAGCTTCCCCATTCGAAAAGTCTTGTGATAAAATGTAAAAATCCTTTTTTTCGGATTACTCAGGAATACAAAATGTGGGTCCTGACAAATATTTCGGGTGAAATAGATATTACTGTTGTTGTAATGGCAGTCGATGGACCTGGGCAAGGTATATAGTAGTGTGAATCGAAATAGTGTTTGCCATTAGGTATTTAGACTGTCCATTTATATTAGAGAGAGAGATAAGTCTGTGTCGGGTGGGAGCGTGTTGATGTCACACCTATGGATTAGTATAAATGTTAGCCGAAAGAGACTAATGGAGAAGAGAGGTCACGGAGTGGCTGCTGGAGGGAGAGAGCGGCGCGCGCAGGTGGAGGGGCCTCGGGTAGGGGACTCCCTCCCTGCCAGTGATAAGAGTGAAGGAGTACAGTCTACGTCTATGCGCGCTTGGCCTCTCTAGACAATAGCAGAAGCTCTAAGTGTCAAATCAGTCAACTCAGTGCGGTTTTTGACTTCAATTCGGTCAATAGCCAGTGATTTCTCAATACTTTTCTGTTACTTTGTGTGTGGGAGCAAGAATGGCAGACATAGAGGGAGAAGTTGGAGCCTTGGTCTAGCCAGCCGGCACGGAAGATCACGCCCCAAGCCAGATTGGTCAACTAGTATCTCTGGTCTCATGCTCCTCAAAGAGGTACCTTACTTGCTTAGCTAAGCCCCATACCCCCACTCTACCTCTAGGGCGGCTCTAGGGTCAGACTGCCTGGCAACCCAGAGGTCAGAATTTCACCTACCCCCCTCCCCATATACCAAGCCCTAGAACTACGCCATTTAATGTACTTTTCATACACTGCTCTTCTCTCAGATTTAAACACTCATTCATCTTCACTACATATACATGTTTAACAAATAACTCTACATTAAAGAAATTTCACTGAAATGCACTACTTATTCGAATTCACTTATTTACCTTTCAAAAACATTTTCTACAGTGCTTAATGATTTACAATAATGAATTCTTATCTTTTTCTCGTGATTATTTCCAGAAGTGAATTTTTTTTATTAAAAACTGGACTCGAAGCTAATCCTACTTGAATACATGAAATTAAAGCTTGAAACGTCATATTTTTCACTCATCTTTCTGTTTCCTTCTTGAGATCGCCTTTAAGACATAAGTTTGACAAGCTCTCTCTCTTAGCTCTTAGAGGCTGCATGAGTAGACTAATTTGCAAAAATAAATGTTTAATTTCCTTAATAAGCTTGTTATTATATGTTGTAATGAAAAATGAAAGATTTTCTCTGCCCTCTGTAAAATTATGAACTTTTGCTTTCATTTATTCATAAAATGGATGTGAAAAATTCTAGTAACAATCTTATGATAGTACATATAAGTTTTTACATTATTTTTATCTTCGTAATTTAATTTCTGACTATCTTTATGAATGAAATCTTACTGTAAAAATCTTCCTTACCATTTAATTGCTATAATTATTAATGCATCTGAGTGTTTTGATTCTGTTTTCAGTAGTTCTATATGTTTGTATTTATACTGCAGATACATATTTTTTTATTTATACATTTTCAAGACATTTCAGAGAACCTAAATTAAATTTTATACAAATAACAAATACATTAAATGCTTGGAAAATTCAATAGCCTATAAAATAAAACAAAAAATAAAAAAAAAAAACTAATTTTTACTGGAGTCATTAAAATAGAGAATCATTAATCCTTTAAAAGACCTGTTTTCAGTTCATCTGTTGAATGTTGTAAGGAAAGTAGTTTTTCAAAAGACTCAGTTTTCATGATTCGTCCTAGGGATTAATTATTTAGAAATGCAGAAATTTACCTATGTGATTCCACTTTAAAAAAAAAAAAAAATAGTTTTGGATACGATAGATTAAGATTAGTTCATTCTTACAGCTAAGTTCCAAAATTATTTTGTTTTTTAATAATTTTTTTCTGTAATTTTATACATTCTAAAATGTTAGGATTCTGCATTTCCCGCTACTACGTTGTTAATAATTTATGTGTCAACAGAGATATGATCACGAATTCATATTTTACTTTCATTCTACGAAGTATTAATTCAGTTAGAAAATTCACCTAGATAAATAACTCTTTACGGATTTTAACATTATTAATTAAATTTTAATTTTAACATTTTGTTTAAAAAAAAATGCCTACTTGAAAAATTAATTATTTTATTTTCAGTCGTTTTGCTGTTTTTATATTTATTATGAAATAATAATAAAAAAATCTAAAATTATAAGTATTTTACTTTAGGAACAAATACTTTATTAATAATGACGTGGTATCTGCCTAATTTATTTTTCTTAATTTCAAATGTATTGTTTATACTCAAGAACAGTTCAGTGTTCAATCTCAGTGTTTAGAGGCTTTTCAAAAGTACAGTAGTCCACGCATAATAATGAGTGGATTATTATAGCTGCATATTTATGTTAGTTTTATTATTTCATTAGCTGGTGTTTTTCAGCCGACTTATTACCATGATCTGGACTTCATCAAGAGTGTTATTGGAAGGAAGGAAATATAATGGAAACGATTCGAAATTTTTTTTTTTTCCAATGAAGTTGTTAGATTTCGAAACAACTCCGGATATTAGATTTCGTATTCCAGGAGCATTCATGTTTTACTTTTGAAATAATAATTTACTCTATACTTAAGGCTTATATTAAGATATTAAACAAGACTATGTACTTACTACTAAAGCTATTCGAAACAAATATCTGAAGTCAAGGTGGGACTAGAGAAATATTCTTCGCCGAATAAATTCCCTTGCCCCTATGGGAATCAAACAAGCAACTCAGTTATTGTGTATTAAGACCAACGACTTAACATGATTTACCTGAGCTCCTGAAGTCTAAAATGATATCTTAATATTGAAATAAAAAAAAAAAAAAAATCATTATTCGTGTTATGGGAGTTAACTATAAGGGATGGTCCTTGGGTAAGAATAATCAGCGTTGGTTATTTTCCTCAAAATCCTAGTTTAGGTTTGCATTATTGAAGAGCTATGTATCAATATAAATCAGATCTTCATTCTTAAATTTTTATTAGAAAGTTATTTTCAAAAATAATGTTCTACGTTTCGTTCAGGGATATCAATGAAATTTTTGGTATTGGTATAAAAGTAAATGTCATGGCTACTACCACAGTCAAATTGAAGATAGTGGAGGTTTACTTCCAAATAAAATTAAAAATTCGTCATTACCCCCATTTTTAAATTTATATTAATAAAAAATAAATAGTAAAATAATATTCATAGAATAATGCTTTTAATTTTGAAGCTTATTTTATTAAATTGACTAAGCATAGCATTTGTGGAGTAATTTGTTTCAAGGATTTTAACAAACCGAAACGTCCAGGTAACATTTAGTAAAAGGGGGAAGGGCCTTTTTAGAATCAATTCACCGATATATCTGACACACAGGATTTACCACATTGTAAATCCCAATCATTTTATTATACATCGAGGAAACTCGGGCTGAGCCATGAGATTTATGTCGTTGTTATTGGTTAACCTAGAGTCTTGAGTTCGATTCCCGCCTAGGAAAAGGTAAATGGGGTGATTTCCTGTTTATACTATACTCCCTTAACGATATGTTGTCCTAAATTGGATGTTTAAAGAAATAAATAAATATATATATTTTTTCTCTTTTGTGGGGAAAACATGTTTATCCCAACTTGTCTACAACAGGTAATGTAAGAAGCATACTGCTTCACTGAAAACGCCCATGAGCACAATTCTATAAATGAACTTCCAGAAATCTTTTTAGCAATAGTCTATGTTAACACAATTATTATTATATTTATGAATACTAATGTTTATTTAATCAAGGAGTATATATTGACGTTCTTTGTGGTTGAAAACTACAATTGTATTTGACTTATTACGGTTACTAAAATTTTAGTCGAATTGAGATAGAAATGAACTTTCTTTCAGTTAATCTGAACAGTTTATTTCCCGATACTCGAATATCCTTCGTATGCCTCTAATTGTGAAAACGTATTTTCTGTCGATATTCTAACAAATTTACGGAGTGGCTGGAAGTTTTAACATTAGCAAAAGCTAAACATAGCTGGGTTTATTTTAAAACTGGGCGTGGCTGCCCGACCCTGTGGATCAAACATGGTTATTGTGGAAACACACAATCAGTCCTTTTTAGGATTTTCTCATTAAAATTTAATGAGGAAATTTAGCGAGGGAATTACAGTGGCATTAATTTGTTTATATGCATTCCAGGAACTTTACCGAGCTCACCAGGTGTTTATGAATTTTGCTGCCACTCTTCTTTAAAATTAAGTTTATTTTCCTTCAGCACTAATATTCCATACACATTATATTCTAACTATAGTAACAGACTAATTATAGGAGATTATTTTATAGAGTTTGTCCATTTCGATAACCTTTATTCTTTTAGTTGACAATTTGACGAATAATTTAAATAAATTCGAGGTTTTTATATTGACAATACTTGTAATGAGTATATCATAAGTTTTTATTACTAATTATGATAATGAAACCTTTACTCGAGGACCAATGTTAAGATTTGGAAAACTTAGCTCCAAAATCAATCCTCCCTTGCAATCAATCATTCAATCTGAATGTGCAAAATTTATTCGACATTTTCCATCAAGACCAGATTTTAATTTTTATAAACGCGATTATACAACTAAGAACCAGAAATGTATTCATGTATAAATGTTTACTGTGAAACAGTGATTCTTTCTTTAAGTGGTCCTGAATGTAAACATTATTATTCGTCCTACAGCTGAACGAGATTATATTTAATGAAATCATTTTAACGTCCTGATAAATGAGAAAAAAATTAGAAAATTAATAGTGAATCAGCTTGTGAAATCCCCTATTGCTTGTCCACAAAATCTTACAGTTCAATAACACTTCAATCGTTAAAATGAATATTTAATTCTATTGATCAATTCTTTCAGGTGACCATTTAATAATGAACTTCATTATGCATGAAGATATTGATATAAAATTCACTGAATTACCTATGGAATGTTCGTCACTGAGATTCGAAGTGTACTCCAGGTTTTACACTAGACCGTAGATGCTCTTGTGAAATCCTTTTTTACAAAGGAATTGGCTAAATACTTATGTAATTTATTTTGGAGCGTTCGCAGCGAGGCGATATTGCTCATCAAATAGAACAAAAAAAATAACGTATATAAACAAAATGCAAAACTGAAAATAGTAACAAGAAAAGATTAAAAAATACAAACTAATAACGCAAACAAATAACAAAACGCAACTAAATAACAGAACTCAACAAAATAACCAAACTCAACTAAATAACAAAATGCAGACAAATAAAAAAACTTAACTAAATAACAGAACACAACCAAATAACAAAATGTAACCAAAGAGACAAAAAAAAATTAACAAATAAACAAAAACAAAAAATTAAATTCAAAAACAAAAAATCTTGTGAAGAAAATAGATAATTAAAAACTATAAAGACTAATAAAATTACGTAAACTATTATACTCTTTCAATGGTTAAAAACAAGACTAAAACCAAATAAATAATAATTAGTATAAATAAAAGGAAGATTAAATTTTCTAATATCTAAAATATTTACAATCATATGCTCTCACTTCCTTTATCATACACACACACACACACACACATACACGTACAGTAAAACAGTTTAGCTGGAGTTTAAAATATTTAATTTAAGAAGGATTAAAAAGGATTTTAAAATGTAATACTTCTAAATTTGTGAGTACATGTTAATGTCATATAAAAATGTTGGAGTATTATGGGAATGTGTGGGCTACCTTCAGTAAGTAAGTCGTGTAAGTCATGAGGGACCTTAAATACTCATATAAGCGTAATCACACGAATGACCAGTTCAACGTAGTAATATAAATTACATAGCCATATATTAGAAGTATGTAGAAGTAACTCCATAATTCTAAAACATTTTACATAATAGGTCCTGGAAAAGCATGGCTACAACATTCCATATGAGTAATATTCATGTCATACAGTAAAAAAATAAATAGTTTTTTTATGTTCAAATAGTTAGTAATAACGGATAGTAATAATTTTCATACAATTAATGTTGCCTTAGTCTTGTTAAGGTGGTACTGTAAGGCTGGGTATTTAAGTGCTCATTTGTTTGGTGCATAATTTAGCTGGACGGTTCTCGGCCTTCGAGATATAACTACTTTCTGTTCTCTAAATTGAGTAACTACGTAATAATCAAGAATCTAACTTTAGCCTCTAAAGTAAATAACGCTGAAGAAATCATTCAATTTTTTAGTTGAAATATTCTTCATTGTGACTCGCAAGAAAGATATATTATTATCGTTTGGATTCATATGTGTGAACCATTTTTCGTTCGTGTAAGTTATATAGTTTTAATAATTTAATTATTTTCTTTTATATAGAAGAACTGCTACATTATTTACTGATGGTAAAATTTGGAATTAGAATGTTCAGTCCATAATTATTCTTAACAGCCATATATGAGACAGTATAGTAAATAAATGGAATGCTCTTGGAGAACAAATAATCATAACTTCGATTTCAGGAATAATCGGAATTTATTATTTGATAGAGTTACTGAATGAAATTGTTGTTGTCTCGTCTCACTCTGGTTACAACAGGCTGGTGGCCCTACAGTGATACAGTTGTACACAATATATTTTTTTTAAAAATACATGCATACATTGGACCTTTTTAGAAAACTCCTTGATGTTGTAGAACAAATATTTTGTATTTCTTTTTAAATCTGCAGCATTCTGCATAATAAAGAACATTCCTGTTGTTGAACTTCCTGGGTCGAATTTAATAATTAATTAATACAAAAAAATGATTTAAGGTTTCCTTGTTAGCCTTCATTATAATGGATAAAACATCTAAAACTCAAGAGCTGGATAATCGAAGCAGATTTCCCCAATGCTGGAATTTCACACAGATAACATCATCCCAAAGCCAGTCTTTCATGTAACAATTGGAATGAATCCTATGTTAACAAGTCTTGAAATTACCTTCTACACGAGATATTTTTTCTTTTAGCAGATTTCTCTCAAGGGAAATCAGCTATTGAGGTCGTACTCATGACGCGATTTTCGAAAAATGTCTTCAAATGTCCATCGATCTTACCCAGGAGATGACGAAAATGAGGTCCGTTCAAAATTATATATATATATATATATATATATATATATATATATATATATATTTGTCTGTTAACACTCTAGCGGTCGCAATTTTTGTTTGATCGTTACCAAACTCGATATTTAAACGTTTTATGCAAAAAGACAGATCAAGTTCGTTAATGGCTGAAATCGGACAAGTGGGAGGGGGGATTTTCGAAAATTCGAAATATATCCGTTACCATACGTCGTATCAAAAAATTGTATAGAACCAATCTCATTGTAAATTAAATTTACTATAAATATTGTTCTATACATTTATTCTCTATCGTGAATATTAACCGAGATATTTGCATTTGTATTAATTGTGGGCCGATAACGGATGGCTAGTTTCCCGCCAAATGCTACTTCGGCCCTTTGCCGTAACTGTTTTGCTCTCGTATGGAGATTTCTCTATTGTATAACTTCACGTAGGAATTCTGCTTAGTTTACGCAGCCCCTGCGTGACGGACTTTTATTTTACCTACTGCAAAGGACGAAATTTCAAACGCCCTGTATACAAACATAAGCTGATTTCCCTTGATAAATAAGCAAAAAGTTAAAGCTATTATATTTCTTACTGTTACCAGCTTCAGTAGTTATGGATTTTTTAAACTTGACTTTCACTCAGCGTCTTTCTTTCAGTTTGAGTAAATTGAGCTTATCGCTTTCCCATAAATCATTTCCCGTTCTGTTTTTGTTAACATGTTGTGGTTTTGAACATTCGGAACAGAGATTAAGTCATTATTGATATGATTAGTTCTTCAATGAACAATGAATCTTCAAACATTGAATAGACATAATTATGATTAAGACTATTAAATATACGTTGTCTTTGAATAGGTGGCTTTGGGATTTCTTTTATTGAGATCGTTTGCAACAAAATAGAATTAATGACTATCTGATTACATCAACAGGCATTTTACTCAAATTTCACATCATTAAATATAATAATCATTATCGGTTCTTGAACAGTTATCAGCTTTCATAAATTGTGATTGGTGTCGTATTACTCACGATTAAGGGGCTCTAAATAATTTCACTTCTCATTCGACTTAAATGTTCGAAATAAAATTAACCATTTATTAAAATTGATTCAATAACCATCCGATTACATCAACAGTCATTCCAATGAAATTTAACAACATTGCCCGATAATGGAGTAATTTGAATTCTCATTTGATAACTAACATGATCTTTATGTTTATTGAACGAATATTGATCTATTAATTAATTCGTAAGGTATTATTGCTTCAAAGGTGATTGATTATTTGATTAGAAATATTTCTTACGAGGAAATTTTATTTAACTGCTCCATATTAAAGTCTATTACCAAGTAGAGAATTTATTTCTCGACGCATTCACCGAATAAAATCCCTAAAGGGTGTCCGGTTTGGCTTCGTATGCATAAACTGGACTTAATTTAATAAGTGATGAATATGAACATATTTACATCTATTATTCTCTTTTCATTAGTCAAAATTAATTGGGAAATAATGATACAATCAATAAAATATAAAATGGGAAATTTTTAATCGTATTAAACGAATTAAAAAAACACATAGCGAAACATACAGAGTATTTACGCCAGTGTAACAGCAAATCATAAACTCAGATGGAAGAACCTTAGTAGGCACAATAAAAGAAAACAAAATGTATGTATGAGAATGTGAACTACATTTTTAGCCGAAATTAATTGGAACATGCCGTTAACTTGTGTTTTATTTGCCGGCTAGGATATAATATGTTAACGTTGTAATATAAGAATCTTTGACTGATGGATTTTTATAAAATAAATATAAGTAGATAAGATAAGCTGGATATAGATGGTCCCAGCTTCTACTGATAACTCTTGGGGAGACTAGTTTATCATTCTTATCAAATTCAGGATTTTGTAAGAAATGAAATATTTTACAGAAATTCTGAGCTCTCACTCCTAACTAGACCAGGGCAGCTTGAAAATGAGATGAAAGAGCTGTAGGTCTTGAATTTCGACAGCTAGAAAACTAAATACAACTGTATTTGTAACTACAATAATGGGAATTTTAAATATTCCTTCTTGTATAAACATGACTACACGAGCTACCGAATTGTAATCTATGATTTATGAAAAAAACGAGATGACAAGACTAATTATTTACGCCACGTCCACTTTATTCTGTTAAGGCTAATCGAGATGTTAAGAATAACAATTGGCCATATACAACTACGTACAATACTAACTTCAAAACACTTAATAAAATGCTTCACTGACTGTAACACGTAATGATATAATTGTTTACACATTGCGATAACTGTTCATCAAGTTTTTTTTAGCAGATTTCCCTTAAGGGAAATCAGCTATTGAGTTTGTACTCATGACGGAATTTTCGAAATTTTTCTTCAAATGTCCATCGATCCTACCCAGGAGATGACGAAAATGAGGTCCGTTCAAAACTGTATATATATGTCTATATATATATATATATATATATATATATATATATATATATATATATATATATTTGTCTGTTACCGCTCTAGCGGTCGTAATTTTTGTTTGATCGTTACCAAACTCGATATTTAGTCGTTTTATGTAAAAAGAAAGATCAAGTTCGTTAACGGCTGAAATCGGACCAGTGGGAGGGGGGTTTAGAGGGAAGGATTTTCGAAAATTCGAAATATCTTCGTTACTATACGTCGGATCGAAAAATATTACAGAATCAATCTTATTGCAAATTAAATTTACTATAAGTATTGTTCTATACATTTATTCTCTATCTTGAGTTTTAACTGAGATATTTGCATTTGTATTCTGCATGTGCTCGGCAGTAGTGGCTATGTTCGCACTTTCCGCCGTGACCTCTGGTGGCCGTTTTCGTAACTATTCGTCCCTCGTGAATAGGTTTAGGGGTTAGGTTAACTGTTTTTTGGGGCTAGAAACTACTGGGTTATTACGCCCTAAATAATTTTTTAGGTTTAGAGGTTTCTTACGACTACAGTTGTCATTAGGCAGATTTCTCTATTGGTAAACTTCACGTGGGAAATCTGCTTAGTTTACGCAGCCCCTGCGTGACGGACTTTTTTAGTTTTTTAATCGAGGTCATGTAATATTATAAAGTTAGTCTACAGTATTTCTAGTTATTCTGTTTGACTTGCCTGCGACAAGGCATATGAATCCTAGTATATATGGAATGTTAATTATGAAGTCCTCAATCATCATTGTCTGCCTCTGGCGTAGTCACTTGTAGCCAAAAAAAGGGTCAGCAGACGCTCTGTGTGTTAAATACAGGCTAAGTTCATTTCGGGGATTTATGGGTGGGCTTATTCAAGATTGAATATATATTCTTTATAAGTATAAATTTTGTAAACATTAATTAATTTATAATTATTATTATATTATTGGTGCTCCAAATATTAAATTACATTCCCACCCACTCCAGTTAACCCTCTGTCAACAAGGAGGGTCGGATCCGATCATTCATGTTTTTAATAGGTTCATACGACCAGGACAATAAGTACAACTATTGACATTTTGTAATGGCATTCAATATAAATTACAATCCTTAGCCCCTGATGATATGTTGAATTCCCACTATTATAAAATTGTATTCATTCACAGTATCGTGTACATGTTTTTAATATATGAAGAAAAAACCTTCATGGTGGATTTTTATTTTTCACTTATACCATCAAATTTGAATTACATATTTGTTTTAAATAACTGACCATATATTTATCTCTCAAAATTGAACCAGAAGAAATTTACTTATTTTTTTGTAATTGTTCTCTGACCAAATTATAGTATTTATTAGATATTTATGATTAATGTTGTCAACGACAAAACTTTTTTTATTTATTTCTATACAGTCTCCCTCCGTACACTTCACCTCTTCGGAAATCTCTCCATAAAACTATTTTTTCCATTCCTGAATTGATATATTGGAAAATATTAGGACATCTGAGCTGTCGAAAAGTCGGCAAGATTTAAAATTATTTCCTCCTCGAAAAAAAAAACAACATAATTTGCAGAAGAAACTAAACTTGATACTCTGCAAACCTTGTGAAATCCGATCCCCAGGAAATCCGTTAGGTTTTAATTTCGCGGTATGTCATTTCGTTGGTCTCTTAGTTAAAGTTGAACACTTCAAACCCAGCCTTTAGAACCCCTAAATTTTACAGTTTAGCATTTCTTGAATAAAGTCCTTAAACAGTAGTGATGATTTTGACCACTTATTTAATGTGAGATACGATTGACTAGTTATTGATTTAAAATAAATTCGTATATATTATATTTGATGAGAAAAATCAGGTTTTTTGTTGACTTCAAAGGTTTTGTATTGATTTAAAATAAATCAGAACTATATAAGTAAATAACTTAATTTGTCCAACTGTGAAAATATTGTTGACTTGGTAACGATTCGTTTTCACCGATGTTGCTTTCCACAACATCATGTAATATGAGAACTCGTTGAGTGCCTTTGTCGTGATTTTCTTGAGTTTGTCGTTTTTATTCCATGTATTCTCTACTCATTTATCGGATCATCATCTCTACTAAAAATTATCAGACGACTCGAGCTCAAGTCATTGTAGATGTTTGCAGAATCATGGACCAGGCAGAATCAACTAGTATATGTCTTTAGACCTTCTTAGCATAGTTATTTCTATTGTTGTTCCGTTTTACTCGATAGCTCTTCCTGCAAAATAAACATCTTCCATTATCCTATCTTGAAATCCTTATTTACAGAAGAATAAACAATCTTCTCTGCAGGAATTCTGAAGAACGGAGACACTTTGTTAAGACTTATTTAAGTTCCTTAAGACTGTAAACGTTATTAATGTAATATAAACATTTTGTCTCCTAACGACGCTACGGGTAGAAGGGGAATAATAAATAAAAAAATCTTATTTATTTCAAAATCTAGAATTTGTGATCCATACAAGAATATCAAAAAGTCCATCACGCAGGGGCTGCGTTAATTAAGCAGACTTCTCTTCTGCGTCACGTATTTGCATTTATCTCAAAAAGTAAATGTCCAATGAGAAATACATTTCGTATTTAGGCTCCAAACAAAGTGCTTCATGGCATAACAGCTTATTGTTTATATGACATGAGTCGGAGTGGGGGTTTACTGAAAGCGGAAAACCAATAAATGCACATATCTCGGTTAATAATGAAGATAATGAAAAAACGTACATAACTACATTTATAGAACGTTGCATTTGCAATACGATTGGCTCTATACAATTTTTCGACACGACGCATAATAACGGAGATAATAAGAATTTTCGAAACTCTCCCTCTCCCCCTCGTCCGATTTCAGCCGTTATCGAACTTGATCTTTCTTTTTGTATAAAACGATTATATATCAAGTTTGGTAACGATAAGACAAAAATTGCGACTGCTAGAGCAGTAACAGACAAATATATATATACATATACAAAGTTTTGAACGGACCTCATTTTCGTCACATCCAGAGTAGGATCGATGGACATTTGAAGAAAAATTTCGAAAATCGCGTCATGAGTACAACCTCAATAGGTTTTTCCATTAAGGGAAATCTCCTAAAATGAGTCACAAATTCGTGACAATAGTAATAATAGAATTAGTCTAATCTATGTTATTATAATAAACTAGCTTTGTTGTCCGTCGTCCACTGGTTCAGACGGCAATAGTTTCCTGTAGCAATATAAAAATTGAATTACTCACTCAAGAAGTCATGCCGTCATACTCGTCATTTATTTATGAAAAGGCGTGGTTTTATGAAGGCCTCCAAAATAGGATACAGACAGAATTTGTTTCTTACATTTTTTCCTTTTATTAACAAAAATATTGGCGAACTTATGTTTTGGATTCAAAATAAACCCCCACTCCTGGGTATAGTAACAGTGCATAAAATAGCGCACATTATCATTATTCATTCTCATAATACATATACAAAAGATTTTTCAATTCCATGGAAGGACAATTAATTGAACGCCAATAATCTATTTGGCGCCCTGATTCTCGAAATCCACATATTTAAATTATAGGCCATAAAAATTACTCTGGACACAATTTTTCTTTGCATTTTCTCCAATTAAACTAATATTTACACGAGTATTGATTAACCGCGAATTAATCCCCCATAAACAAAAATTCCATTCTCGTATAATCAACACATGATGGATCTTGGCAAGTTGGCTGACGAATGTAAATGTCTATTGAAATCCTCCGACCCGTTTTTAAGTGGTTGTTTAAAAACGGGTGGATAGGCAGACAATATTTCCAATTATTGGATACCATTGTTCTTAGAATGATCTGAATTTAAATAGGATACGAATATAAAAAATGTAGGATGAAGTAAAATTATGTAATTATATAACATTTGGAGTTTACTTCTCCATAAATATTGTGTCTGAATGTATTAAAGTATATAACTTACTTAGTAGTTCTATGACGACATTACGATTTTTTTCTTTGTAATTTCTGTATTCTTTTATGTACATATCTTCAGTTATGGTTAATTAATGTATAAACATTTTCCTTTGTATCTCTGAATTCATTCAGATCCATTACTCAATATTAATGTTTTGCTGATTTACACATATCTTGATGATTGTCCTGGTCTCCCAGCTGAAGGTAAAGCATAATTTTCTACCTGGTTTTATTTCTGGATGTACAAAGTGAGCCTCTTTTTGCTTTATTTGCCTAACCTATTGTCGTCTGTTTCAAGATTCCCTTACAAAGAGGTAATAAAACAAATTACTTATATAAATAAATTTGTGTGTGCGTGTGTGTGTACATATATACCTCGTATGTATACATACATACATACTTACAAACACGTATGTATATATAATGCATATGTATTTACGTTGGCCTAGTTCTGCCACCTGAAACGCATATAAAATATGACAAGTCTGAGACGCACGTCAAAGAAACAAATCCGAGCATTTCATATCATCAATAACTATTTCATAATTATTTGCTTTAGATAAGATAAGGCATATGTTAGCTAACAAAAAAGAACCAATTTACTTCAAAGTGGAAGTTTTCATCGTTTTTTCCCTGAGATATCTCTTATTTTCTTGTGCTCTTAGATTCCCCGCATAGGAATTATATACATCAACTTACTTTGTGGTCTAATTTTTTTGCCAAATGTTGAATGAATTTTATCAAATTTTATGTGAACATATTCTGAACTGAACTTTTGCCTTACCAAAAAACTAAATATTTAAATCATTACCCAAAGATGATTATTATTATTGGGCTTTTTAGGCCGTGTTTACGTTTTTTAATAGGAACATATTTAACCCTTTAAATTGTATAAACTGAACGAAGTTTTATTTATTTTTAATAAAGATACCAGGAGTCAGATTTCGCACAGTTCAAAACCAGGATGTGCCGACATCATTTTGTGTTTGTTAATGCAATCCTACAAGTACAACGTTCCTGCTTATATCTTGAATCTCACCTTATTTATATTGAATGTTTACGCTTGAATTTGTTCGTTTAAAGAATATTAAAATATAGTTTGACTTAAATACTCTTGGCACGTTTTATCATAGTTTCAGCAAAAATCCTGAACACGTCACTAGCTTTGAGATCTTATAATGTTCTTACTGGTCATTGGATTGCCATGTAGGTTGAGGACTGGTAAAATTAGAGCCGTCAATTCGATTACCGTGTGAACAATCGTAATATATTCAGCTTTTTTTTTGGATAACATCTAATGTCCCTTTCCAGTTAGCCATAAAAGCACGAAGTGGAATTGTTTTACTTTCTCAACTGAAATATTTAATTTTCGAGAATTTCTGCATTCAGTTATCAACGGAATTTCTCTTTTGACCCTCTCTGGACCCTTTTTTCGGTGAGATTTAATTTCTCGCATAACTCAATTAACTAGTCTACGAATGTAGAAATATCTTATATAAGACTGTTTTAACGTCTAGTCGTGCACCTCATCTTTTGATCAAAATCTCTTAAAGGGAGGAGGATTTTTTAATAATAAAAAAAAATGCAAATTTCATGCATTAGAGAAATTTTAAATTTTTTTATTAGAGAACCAAAAGATTTCCATTGAACATTTCTTTGATAATTATTAAAAGATACATTATTTTGTGTTCATTGAAGTTTTTGGTCCGATGCTTTAGAAGGAGATATCGCTTATCACTTTCAAATGAAATAATTTTAAATGTAGTGAAGGAAAAACCTTGCTTATTTTATAGAAATACAAAAAAGAGGCCCACATCTGATTTGTGTCTATCCACTATTTAATGCGAAATATATGTACTTTACAAGGTGAGCAATTTAATGTTTTATTAACTCCACATGTATTGGATTCGTTTAGTTTTCAATGTATTTTATTAATTTTGTAAAATAATTGCATGCCATATTCTACTAAATCTAAAGTTAGGACTAAATCACAGTTTCCTCACCAAGATTTTTTGTCGTTAGATTCCAATGTGTCCCAGTGTATTCAGGAAATCTGCATCTATGACCTAATCCGATGGATCATAATGTGTATCCATTTTTTTTTCTTATTTCTCTTCGGAAGATGGTTGTCTTCGCTTGATTTTAATTCATTAACTTATTCATCACTGAAATCGGGATGATTTTTTAATTTCCTGGCCTCGTCCAGATGAAAAATTATTGAATTGTTTGATTTGGAGTGGTATTTTCTCTTTCATGAATTAACGTAATATAATTTATATAAATATGATTGAATAGCTTCCCAATCAGCCTTTAATTGATTGATTTATGTATTAAGTAAATACGGAGGTGTCTTGGAAGTTTATTGTTTGACAGATTTTGGAATGAATGATTTCTGAGATCTATTTCGAGCCCACGAGATACAGAAACATCTGGCAGATCTCTGTTGTAACAATTCTGACAAAATGAGAACAAAATTCTCTGACTGAAATTATGTGTCCTTTACGAGCCCGTACCTTTTTACAGGTGTTCCTTTATTGTGAACTGGTAAATGAGTACTAACTTGATTTCGCCTGTAACTACTTTCTGGTTAGAAATTTTATTAAAAAAACTTGATGTATTTTTTTTGCCAATGACCAAAATGGTGTTTTCTTTCAAATTACCATGCCATAATAAATAAATAAATATGGAATATGGATAAATATATAATAACTATATTTACAATTATATTACTTTTATTTATATAAAGAAATCTCTAAATATATAACACTTCTTACATATAAATATTATATAAAAATTATTCTCCGTATTTTATTTTAATATAAAACGTCTGAAGAATATATTTTTATCTAATTTGTTTGTACTACTCACCTAGTAGCTGACTGCACAAATAAAATACCACCATATTCCCACAATTTACAAAAATATTCAAACGCTAGAACTTTCATATTTAATTGGAAAATCTCTATTTGCTTTATACATGTAAAGTAATATATAATAATAAATTTACTTTTACGATTTTGATATAAAGCCAGGGAAAAAACATTCTTGCAATAAAAACGTCCTCTTGCAATAACTTATGAACATGTACTACATGACGAAAATTACACAAATACACCAATTTAAACAGTTTTGTTTTTGTTATTACCGACTAAATTGAGTTGGTGGAACTAAAAATAAGCTATGTGAAAGTAGCAATTGCAATATTTCGAGGTGCTTCAAGTAACCCATAATGGTTGTTTACTTATGAAAAATGGGGAGTTCAAAACGTTAAATAGGCATAATTAAAAACGTTTCTAAAAATGTTTTCATCCTATAGATCAGTAGAAAAAAGGCAAAAACCGAACAAAAACTCTTTTTGTAAATTTAGTAATTTTTTTAAACAGTTTGCCTCGGTTATGTTCTTTTTGTGGCTACGAAATCGCCAATTTGGGCAGTTTATTTTTTAAAAGGTTAAGAATTTTGGGCATACTCCTTTAGTTTTTTTTAATTCTGGTACAGCATTTGTCGTATTTTCCAATATTATCGGATGGAAGTTATTCTATTCAAATCAAAATATACGCTTGTATAGTCGGAAATAGTTTTTCACATGTGTCATTTATTCATAAGGGTAAAACTCCCACCATTCTTTACAATCGTTTCTGTGGCCATCATTGTGAAATGTGAATGATACACCATGAGAAATTCCCATTGTCCATCACAATATATCAGATATTTTATTGGCTGTATCTAACTTTGAAGGTTATCTTATCGAGGGGGCACGTTACGAAATATAAAAGGCTGAGAGTGCACTTCCTCTCAGCAATGGCGTCTTTTCTTATCAATCCTACAACTTAAAGCTCTACATACTTCCTTCCAACAGTGTGACTGATTCATAAGAGCCTATCGGGCCAGACCTCTTGGCAAGCGATAAGCAAACCGCTCTTCGCTTCCCAATTATAATCTAACCGAATTCCACATTTGGTAAAAATTCCGTCACGCAATGGGCTGCGTCAACTAAGCAGATTTCCCAAGTGCCGATATAACACAGTTGTTATCTCATCTCTCTCCAAGTATTCTCTATTTATATGTAAAAAAAAAAAAACGATGAGTAGAAGGTGGAGAGGGTTACTGAAGGCAGAAAACAAGAAAGTACTAATAACTAGCTTAATATTTGAGTTGCCAAAATATGCATAAAACAACAATTGTAGAAAATCAAAAGTTTCACAAGATTGGTCCTATAACATTTTATGATCCGACTCATAATAACGGAACATTTTGAATTTTCTAATCCCCACCACTATTTCACGTCTGATTTCAGTCTATAACAAATATGATCTTTAGCGTCGACTGAAACGGCTAAATTTCGACTATAGATCAAATAAAGATTTTCGAGTAAATAACGACAAATATAACAAAGGAAAATCTCTGGAAAATCTAACCAGCCGAGATCAAGGTGTGTTGACTAGACTTAGAATCGGACATTCACTACTTACACATTCATACCTCATAAACCGTAAAGACCGACCTACATGGACTCACTGTAACACAGGACTGACCATCAAACATCTCCTGACCGACTGCATACTACGTGAACATTTGAACTTACCCAACGACTTGTACGAACTATTAACAGAAGGTAGCCCACATATAAAAACACTCTTAAACCACTTGAAGACAACAGAGATTTACAACAAACTTTAAAACTCACCTACCCTACTCATTTCTCTGCGTTTTAAGTCTCTGTATAACACATTTTTAATCTTGAGTCTTAGACTTCCATCACCCTCATGTCAGGATTTTTCTCAAAATTTATAGTTTCTCATAGCTTTATTTTAACATTTCCTTAATTTTATTTCCATATATTTTATACTATGTTTTAATAATTTCGAAAACATTTTTTTTTTTATTTTAAAATTTTAATTTAGTGAATTCAAATAAATGGTACTGAGCGGCATCGCCTAGTTGCGGAGCTCTTCAAATAAATAAAATAATTGATGACGTCATCACATGACGAATTTGCAAGTGTCTCACAAAGTAATAGTTCAACGAAAGCCATATTTCGTATTTAACCTAGGAATGAACTGGTCATGATATAACAGCTGGTTTTTACATGAGTATGAGTCGGCTAAGGGCCGACAACTTAAAATATGGAAATATCTCGGTTAATATTCAATATAGAGAAAACATGTATATATCAACATTTATAAACCGATTCATTTGCAATAAGATTAATTCTTTACACGTTTTCGATACGACGCATAACAACGGAGATATTTCGAATTTTCGAAATTCCCCACTCCCACTGATCTGATTTTAGCCGTTAACCAACTTGTTCTTCATTTAAAATTCAAAATGTTGAACGGACCTCATTTTCGTCATCTACTGGGTTGATCTTTATTATTTCCAAATGCTAAAATATGAAGTTTTAATACCTCTAAAGCTCTGGGTGGTATACACTGTGCAAACAAACTACTGGTGAAATATAGCACTGCTGTTTCATATTAATGATTTATATAAATATTTATATTACTACAATTAGTAATATAAACAATTATTTTCAAAATTTATTTAATGAAAATGGTCACATTACATAGAAAAAAAGGGAATACATTAAGGGAAATAAATAATACTAGGAGTAGAAAGAAATGTGCAAATGTACATAAAATCCGAAAAACACCACGGCTTATCAAAAATCCCTCCCCGATGAGTACTAGAGGTATCATGTATTTATGATACCTCTAGTACTCATCTGGGAGGGATTTTTGATAAGCCGTGGTGTTTTTCGGATTTTATGTTGAATTTCTGTTCTGTCTACCTTATAACAAGGAGCCAGCGTGGTAGGAGTGTGTTCTGTAATCAATGTCAAATAATTGGATACTCACTTCAAAAAAATTAGAAGCCCAGAGTGATGAAGAAGTGGTGGATCTGGCTAAAATAGCAAACAGTTATAGAAATGACAATTGCCATGTGGCTGAAAGCCGCAAATAGTAGATATCTTTCTTATCAGCCGTGACCTTCGAACGCATAGAATGATAACCCTGTTAGCGATTTTGCACGCATGGCTGAAGCATGAACAATAAACTGCTTTTCTGCGCAACGTATTCTATTTTGACAAACCTGCATTTCTCGTTTTGTGTTTCGATGAAACACAACTTATAAATTATCACATTTTGTTGGATTCGTATATTTTAAAAATGTCCGTCAAGCAGGGGCTGCGTCAACTAAACCGATTTCCCACGTGATGTTTTACAATAGAGAAATTTCACGAGAGCCGAGAAGTTAAGGAAACGGCCGAACTAGCTTTTGGCGGGAAAGTCACTCGTCTGTTAGCCGCCCAGATTTAATAAAACTGCAAATATCTCGGTTAATATTCAAGATAGAGAATAAATGTATATAACAATATTTATAGTAAATTTAATTTGCAATAAGATTGATTCTGTACAATATTTTGATCCGATGTATAGTAACGGAGATTTTTCGAAATTTCGAAAATTCTCACCCCTAAACCCCCCCTCCCACTGGTCCGATTTCAGCCGTTAACGAACTTGATCTTTCTTCTTACATAAAACGACTAAATATCAAATTTGGTAACGATTAAACCAAAATTGCGACCGCTAGATTGGTAACAGACAAATATATATATATATATATATATATATATATATATATATATATATATATATATATATATACAGTTTTAAACGGACCTCATTTTCGTCATCTACTAGGTAGGATCGATGGACATTTGAAGAAGAAATTTGAAAATTCCGTCATGAGTACAACCTCAATAGCTGATTTGCCTTAAGGGAAATCTGCTAAAAATGCATCTTTAAGACCACCGTTATTTGTCAAATTGTAAGCACAAAACAATTTAAATGATTAGTATTTTTTAAATATTTAAAGATAGTATTCTAAAATCAATGAAATATAATTATAAAATATCTACAAAACAAATACATTTATTTTCAAAATAATATATACCACTTACAGATTAAATGATAACTGAGTAAGCTATATTGTCGATAGACAAATTAAACAAACGTATGTTACATCATAATATTTTTACATTATCATTGTCCTCCTCTCTACTTGAATCATCATAAAATTCTAACTGCTAGAATGCCATGTTTGTAATTTGTTCTGAGGTCAGCCAGTATATATTTTATAGTTAGACAATCAATTCATAGTTTGCACTTTATTCTGTTGGAATAGTCATGTTTTATGTTTATGTTGTCGCGATCTTTGTAATGTTAGTATCGACCAGATTATGTTTATTTATTTATTTCGTGTGGTGGTGTGTCATAACAGGGATGATTCAAATGCTTGTCGTAGTCATAGGTTTTCGAACCCAAATATACTTTTGACATACGGCAAAGAACAAAAATTTGTTGTAAATAAATAACTTAACTCTTTTTTAACTTAACAATAATGATTCTGCAAATGAGTAATATCTATTAGAATCCGGCAATTTGTGTTTATTGGACCATTAATATTTCATCCAAATCACTTCTATATATTTAAAGTCCTTCCTTTTGTAAGGTAAGGGCTATGTTGTGGAATATTTCTTATAGGTCGTAAAAAAAATGCTGCCAGTTAAGTTATAGAAATTGCAGGTCAAATTCTGATGATGAATTAAATATGGGTTATTTTCTACTTCACTATTTCTTGTGAGTTATATGCTTGTTTTTACCCAGATTGTCATTACTTTCTCTCGTGTAAGATAAGATATCTGCCATTGTATCTTATAACTTGCTAATGGAGTCTTATCATTTTAGTATAACATGTTTTATAAAAAAATCGAAAAAAAAAATACAATAATTATTTAATAACTTATTTTTATACAATAATAAATATATAAACCAATGAAATTGTATTAAATGTTTCCTAGAAAATTAGGAACTTAAAAATTATATCAAACTGCTTTCAGAAATTTAATTTAATTCCGTGAACAAGACTTGGAATATTTTCCATTCCGCATTCTATTTGAATATACATCTCACTCAATTTTTTTTTATGAGAAATACTACGGCATTAGAGGAATATTAAGAATCTTTCCATCCGGAGCAGATAACCCAGTTTTGGTCAAAACTAACATGTCATTGAATTTCACGAAAGTTTCTTGGATGAAATAGTTATTAAAATGTAAAAGATTTATTAAATTATTTTTAAACTTTCCATTTTGAGATTGGCCAAAATATATATATATATATATATATATATATATATATATATATATATACTAGTTCAGGTACCCGGCTTCGCCCGGGAATTGATTTGAGGCTGAATGGTGATGGTATTTTTTTGGCAAGGCTTTACTTTGCACAATATTTTGACATTTACCCGTCCCAGTGTTTAGGGTTAATACCAGTTGTTGGCATTTGTTAATAATAAAATTAATTTTTTATGTAAGTCTTCACTGTCCTCCAAATTGTCATATTTCCCGTCTCGTATGCATTATGCAGATTTCAGCTATTAAGGACAAAATATTAACATTGATTTGAATTAGTTTTTCCAGCTGAGGTACCTGATAGTTCAAATAGGAATGAATTGTTGAGCATATCAATATTTCTACGCAAATTACTTGCTCCACACATTGTTCCTGGAGAAATGTATAAAAAAAAAAGTTAATCTAAATTACAAAGTAAACAACTTTTGTTATGTGCATTTTTAGTCAAAAACAAATAGACAATGAAATATCGCGAATTTTTATTTCAGGCCTCCCTTATAACCCCCACTCCCGTTCTAACCTAAACATTTTAATATAGCTTTTAATCATGGAAGAATTAATGCTAATTGACATACCGAGTTTTGTTAAGTTCGGTTCAATCGTTAGCCCCCAATAAAATAGTTGACTTCCGCTTTAGTTTATAGTGTACATCTCGTTTATACATTGTTAAAAGACAAAAATGAATACCATAAAAGTTACTCTAAATAACAAAATTAACAACTTTTGTTATGTTCATATTTGCCGAAAAACGAATAGAAAACGAAATACCTATTAATATATATATATATATATATATATATATATATATATATATATATATATATATATATTCCCTTTTCTTTCATTTTTTCGAACGTCTATTGGCGACTTTGGTTTATGCAACTGGACAGGAAACCCATTCCCAGACTGCAACTATGATGAATACAGTTGAGGAAAGAATAGAAAAAAAAAATTGGAAGGTGAGGTAATTCTGCTAATGGCAGTGTTTAGCTATTTTAATAAAAAAAAAAGGAAAATACAATGATGTCCATATAATTGTGAGCGACATGATGTTTTCCGATTATAGTTTAATTCTGAATTATGGCGTTACTGTCTTCTAGAGTCCTTCAAATATTTTGTATAGTTTTGTTGACTATTATTAATTAATTATTTTAGGAATTTCTAAATTTATTACATATTTTGATCCCCTTATCATAGTATGAGTTTGTTTCTTGTTAAAAAAGATTAATTTGTCTACACAACTTTCGAAAAATACTTTCGTGAAAATTCAGAAAGGTGTTGAAACGAAGTTATATGAAAAATTGGTCTATAAAAGTCAGTTACACGTTTTTAATGGACCCAGAACGATGCAGCTGTTGCCATGCTAGAATCTGGATTTTCCCCTACTGGGATCACTTAAAGGGTTTTCTAGACGTGGCATATTTGTAAATAAGGATGTCTTGGTTTTATTGGTGACACGTTTGTTTCCTTTATTGCATGTCCATATTGTAAAACAACCAATAATCGTGCAACTTTCTTCTGTACGGCCGATATCAATAGAACGTGATTTTCCTTGTTTATTGTTATGATTAAAATTTAATATCAAGAACTCTTTCACGGACATTTTCTAGTAGTATTCCCGTATTGAATTTTAATACGTTACAGATTTGCGTTTTCTTCAGTGTAGAAATTATTATTACTATTATGTTGTGAATAAGCATATATTCGTTTAATAAAGCTTGTTAGTTACATTCATACTAATGAATAGTATCGGTTTCATTTACATCTTGACTCTTCATAGCTTATCAGAATCTTAGAGGGAGCAATTTCCTTGTATCTTTTGCTTTCTCATTACTCTCCGAAATGTGAGCATTTACATAGGTGATTGACCTATTCCAGAGAAGTCGTATCATTTAAAGAAAATGGTGGCAGACTTGTAATTGATAGCAGAATGACATGCCTTTCAAAACAATGTCATGTTTCAGCCAACAAGCAAATAATTGTGGGTCTTGTTTTGATTCGTTAGCGTTAAATTGCAAATAATATGAGATCTGTCTTGTCTTGCTTGAATGTGATGTGAACAAGCTTTTAGGGCTATACCTCAGAGTATAAATATTGGGGGGGGGGAGGATCGACTTGGTTTAAAACAGGGATATATCTAGTTTTGCTGGAACTTTCCTCAACTGACATGCAATTTCCATTCTTTGCTTCCCTTGTTGTGGCATACTACTCTCAATACTGGAACAGCAAACATTTATAAACCACTTTGTTTGAAATACAATATATCTCGAAAGAACTACATTATCAAGAATTAATACAAACAATATTTTTTTTTAATTTATCCCAGTAATTATAATAAAAATAAACGGACGAATCTACTACCTGGTATAATTTATTATTTTTTATGAACTCTGAAATTAGGCTATGTCGCTCAGCATCATTTATTATCTTGTATGACAGTTTTTAGTTTAGGTGGCAGTATATAAAAACCAAGATCTCTTGGACGCTTATTTCTACACTCAACTGATATTTTTCGTCACTCTGGCTCTGTTTTCGGGCTCACAAACTTTTTGGGCTTAACCTAAGAATGTTGAGTCAACTGCCAACCTAAACACTTTTGACATGTGCCTGATGATAATGATGACATAGTTTTATTACTGAGAAGGAGAATTTGGTTTTTGTCGTACCATCATGCCCAGCGACGAAAATGGTTGTTGGGCCTGAATCTACATGTCCATTTATAATTGACTTCTTGCCAATTAAAAATTCGGACCTCTGTTTTAGTCTAAACCTCCTCATGTAGTATTACTGACCTTTCCTGCGTTGTATTTTCTCAGAGTAATTTATTTCGCGAGTAGTAACTTGCATTGTTAATTTACCTTCTCATTTTATATTCAAATATATAATCTTATTAATACTGTTTTGGTAGTATAAATAGTATGTTCTACCCTAATAATATACTAATCAGCAGGGGAAGGTTCCTAATAATTTTGCTCTTGATACTTTAACGATAACTCACATTTCTTCGAAATAAAAGCACCATCTTTGAAGGTTTTATTTTGCGAACGATTTGTCGTTCCTCTTCTCAGCCATTACTTCGGGAAGAGTCGTTGTTGACGATCCCTCTTATGTTAGATATGGAATCTATATTACGTGCTCGAGACTAAATGTAAGATATTGCGAGAGATATGGAATCTAAATAACGTGCTTCCGACTAAATGTAAGATATTCCAGTGGAGATATTCCATTTGTTGGGATCTAGGGATATTCGAAGCCTTTATCCCTCTTGACCTGGATAGCTACTTTTATCCCAAGGCCTTTCTGCATTGTGATCTCTGTCGGTATATATTCCATCGCGCAGATTCTTCAAGTATCTCTCAATATACTTATCGACCACTTAGGTTAGATCCTTAGTTTTGTATTTGGAAGGCATGACGATGGTTTGAGTTCGCAGTTTATTGTCCCTGTCCTTCTCTCATATTCTCATAATAAACTGTTTTGGTTTCTTCGTTTCCTTTTCGATATTCAAGAATTTTCTGTAAATACATTTGATGCTGATGATTTTGCTGCCAGGTATTAATGAAAGAATATTACTGTCATTTTAATGAACCCAGAACACAAAACGTTTTGTGCGAGTGAATATCCACTATCCATGAAGCACGGAATATTTTTCGAAATCTATGTTCATTGACAAGCATAAGCAGTAATTCAAGGTTGTACAATTTTACTACCCCCACTTAAAACTTCTAATGAAGGATACTGCATATATTTAACCACTCATTCGTAAAGTGTAAATAAGAGTTCTAATTCCAATAAATATAATCGTTGGCATACATTTTTATTAGTAATTTCTTTCAAAATATTGCAGTTTTTAATGTGATTACTGCAGTAGGAAATTTACTGATTACTTGAGTATTTTTTAATTCAGTATTTCAATATTCCAAAACAGTCATTTTATCTATTTTCCATTTCAAAAGTCTGAATATATTTGCATTTGAATGAATCACTGACAATTGGAACGAGTTTGAACTTTGTATCCATGGACTTCAGGTCTAGAGGCTTACTTATTTTAAGCTTTTCTCAAGGAATAGGCTACTTAAGATGTTTTTATTATTTATAAGCTGCATTTTTTTGCACATTGTATAAAAAGAAAGGTTGATTATTTTGTATGGACATAACGAATGGACACTTCTTGCTAATATGAAAGCCTTCATGAAGAAGAATAATATCTAATGCATTTAGAGGAGCTAAAGTTAGACATGTGTGTTTAAAAAGTTGCAGTTAATACGCATTGTGGTAACCTAGGTACCTGTTTGTCTAACGGGGGACCACACCACCAGCCAGGGTGAGACTAGGGATTTCATTAAAAATTTATTTGTACAATGGTCAGTCGAACCTGGTTGCTTGAGAAGAAATGGAAAATTCAGAATGATCATTTGGAATTTTTTTAAAGAGCAGGTTGTACGAATTGATAGTAGGGAATGCCAAAAGGAAACTAGAATTTAGAAATAAGTAAAACAAGGGTGTTTCTCGTATTTGGTCAATATTTTCATTGCCGAAGTGATAACAAAAAAGAAAAAAATGAACCAAACATATGCAGATTAATAAGGAATCAATTCATTGCATCAAATTTGTAGACGACATTGTATCGTTGCATTCAGGAGTAAAGACACATACGTAAGAAATGGAAGTACTAATATTTAAGCTAAAGATACATTTAAAACGTCTAATTAAAAAGGCTATTTTTCTAATTCAAAGACCTTTTATTCTTTAAAAATCCAATTTCAATTTTTAGTATTAATATTGTAATTTAATTTCTTTTTTCTATTATATTTAACGCTTTTTATTTTGTTTCAGGTAAGTACACTGCTATTTATTACGAGTAAAGGTAATGAGTTGTTACTATTTATTTCTTATTGTTAAGAGACATGAATAGATTTAAGGCTAGTAAAAAATTAGAATATTATAACGCTCATTGTTAAGAACTGAAAATGAAAACAGCATTGTTTCACATAACATTAAATTATTATAACCTTATGGAATTGACTGTTAATTCAAGATAAGAGACATTTCTTTCTGCTATTATTTCCTTCAGAAAAATATGATGGAATAATTGTTAGTTCTTTTTGAAGCAATGAATATCATTCAATCATATATATACTGATCATCATTCAATATTCTGCTATTTATTTACTTCTTAAGCTCTATATACTTAAAATCCCTTAGTCCTATTACTTTTTCAATCTTTTATTTTATTTAATGATACTGACACACACACACATTTTTGTTGTTACGGGGTCTTCTTTTTCAGTTCCTTAGGAGATTATTTGGGAGTACACACATATGTTGGAAGGCAATCAGGCAGAGGTGGTTTTAATTCATCACAAGGATAAAGTGAGCTGTAATGTGATATATTAGTTTAAGATGAGAATGCTGTGTGAGGTTGGACACACAGACACATGCACTCATATCTATATACATTTCAATTCTTGGAGAATCAAACCGAATATAGATGCCTTTGGATTTATGGATTCATTTTTAGAAAATTATTTTTTCACATTTTTTTTTAAATAGTAGTCAGCAAAAATTGTTGGTCGATATGTCGCAATTTAAATACCTTGGATAAGAGTTTGTGGATTTAGCAGTATCTAACTCCGGAGATAAGAGTAGATAAGGAAACCTAAATGGTGTTTTGTAACCGGTTTGACGTCAGTTTGGCACGCCCTCGGTGATTTTATTTTTGTGCGATTTCCTTGGGAAGCTCCATTTTAGGATTCAGTAAACATCTCTTCATAGCTAAGGAAAATATTGGTTATTTTTAGTTTCGGGCGATCAAAAACTTGAAAGGTATGTATTTTCAAGTCCTGACATTTATTCAGTAGAAGTCCGTCGTCATGGGCTGCATTAATCAAGATTTCCCGCCTCCTGCAATGTGCCGTTTTATTTTCTCCATTTCTCTCTTTGTAGACTTGAAATCTAAAATTTAATTCTTAATCCCATAAAGAGAAAATCTCAGTAGTAGGTTTTCTGAAGATTGAAACGTAAAAATTGTCAAACCTCGAAATCCTCACTTTTCCACCTAATTTGATTTCGGCCATTAAAAAAATGTATTCTTTAGTTTTAAATGAACGTTTTCTGTTTTTTCACCACACGGAAGTTAGAGCTCGCGCTAAAGAATGCGCACATTCCAAGATAAATATTTGTGGAAGACAAGCTACATTTTGATTGTTTTTGATTGATTCGGTTCCTTTTAACTCAGGAGAAATTTAAATGTCTAATTAGAAAACGAGCAAACAAAAACTGTGGTGATGGCATAAATGAACCTTATTTTTGGTATATACTAGGAGGCATCGGTAGACATTTTGTGGCATTTATTGAAAATCTCGTCATAAATACTCTTCAACAAGTTATGCCAGTTAAGGAAACATTTCCTCTACACAATGATAGTTACTTAACGACAACCTAGGGCTAGAATTTACAAAAGTAAACATATCATAGCCACTTCTCCATCATAGATAATTTTATTTAGTGTTAGACCCTTTCAGAAGCTTCTGTTTCCATCTTCATTCCCACCTACTTGGCCACGATTGATGTATTTGCTTGCCCTTTTCATCTTTGTGTGTTGCTAATACACAGAATCCGCTAGTAATCGTCGCCCTGTCTGGACTTGTTGAATTCATTTACTTTGATAACTGATATTTAGGTCATTACAGCACCGGTGAAATCTCTTTAATTTGAAGAACTATTGCTGGGTTTTTTCTTTTCTGTTATGTTTTTCCGTTCTTCTCTTTGAGTTTGGTAACAGAGGTCTTAAAGCTTTCTACTTTAAATGTACTGACTTCTTGTTTCTATAAAAGTCCATTTAAAAAAAAAAAAAATAACATCCTCAGTGGGCTAGTCGTTTGAGGCTTTAGTTTAGATAAACTATTTGTTACTTATATATGAAGGGCTTATTGGTGGATCGGATGCAATCGCCCTTTATCTCAGGCCTTGGTCGGGGGATTATATGGCGGTAGTTAAACCTCCTGAATGTCTCGTAGTAAAAAAGATGACAACCTCTGTGCAGTCAATGGAGGCTATCTGGGACATTAAAAGGGACGAGGAGAGAGGGAGAGAGAGAGAGAGAGTAGGAGAGGAGAGGGAGGCCTGATCGATGTCTGTAATTCATACAGGGGTGAAATAGAACGCGCGCACTCCCTCCTTATCGACCTACCGCCCCAACATCCATACCCCCCCCCCAAACCCCATCCTATACACTCTAGGACTTTTACCAATTCAGCTCCCATTTCTCTCCCCCCTCCTCTCTCTCCATCTCTCTCTCTCTCTCTCTCTCTCTCTCTCTACCCTCTCTCCCCCTCTCTCTCCTCTCTCTCTCACTCTCTCTCTCTCTCTCTCTCTCTCTCTCTCTCTCTCTCCTCTCTCTCTCTCTCTCTCTCTCTCTTCTCTCTCTCTCTCTCTCCTCTCTCTCTCTCTCTCTCTCTCCTCTCTCTCTCTCTCCTCTCTCTCTCTCTCCCTCTCTCTCTCCCACCTCTCTCTCTCTCTCTCTCTCTCTCTCTCTCTCTCTCTCTCTCTCACACACACACACACACTCTCTCTCTCTCTCTCTCTCACACACACACACTCTCTCTCTCTCTCTCTCTCTCTCTCTCTCTCTCTCTCACACACACACACACACACACACACACACACACACTCCCTTTCTGTCTCACTTTCCCTCTTTCTCTCACACTCCCTCTCCTTCTCACACAGACCCATGCCCCCGGTGTTCCTTAGATCCTATTCTTGTGGGAAAACGCCTTTGAGGTTGCCCAACGCCCACTCCCTTAATCTAGTTCCCCTACTGCTTTATGGACGATAAACGACTATTTCACTACGAATTTCCATTTACCCAACTTTATAGCTTTTATATGCTATTTTAAATTCCAAAAATGGGCTTTTCCGCCTGGAATATATACTTTGTTGATGTATTTGATAGTGAGAATATTAATAAGTGGTTTTAGAATGTAGGAAATCAATAAATATTTGATGGGGTAAATCATTCACAATTTACAGATCTTGTTTTCGTAAAACCCTAAAAAAGCTGACAATGATTTCATTTATTCATAATTCATTTATTGCTATCAATTACATTCATCGTTACACTTAAATATATCCTTGTTGAGCGCCATGCAACAATTCATTTATGCCTGAGATAGCATTCCCTGAGAGTAAGTGGAAGATCCCATAAATCATTTCCACCCATGGTACCAATTATTCATGAGCATATTTCATGTGGCTAAGCCAAAGATACGGCCATGTTTACAGGGATACAACCCAACAACAGATCCCTCATGCTGAAGAGGGCCTATTTATATTCTCCAGCAGTCAATATCTGGAAATAGAACAGGGAGCACGTCTGTTTTTGTGCCCCTCTCCATCTAACTATACAACAATCAAATGCTAAGAACCCCCCCCCCCCCAAAACAAAGGGACTAAACAATCACCGTGATTAATCCAAGTTTCTCTCACTCTAACTGAGCTCGATAGTCCTTGTAAGAGGAATTAACATCTTCACGCTTTCTCTCAATCTCCTAGTACTATCATATTGTTTTCTTAGCAGAATCCCTTCAGTGGAATGAGGCTGTACTCATAATTCGAGGTATTTCTAATTTGGACGGGTTAACTACAGGTTACCACCCTTTTCTAGCCAGGGTAGGACGAAGGATTTTATTTATTTAGTGCATCACTAAATTTGGGAATGTTCGGTGTGTCCCAGTGTCATAAAACCGGTAGAGTTTATCCTGGCTACCCAAAGAATGTTATATAACCAATATAGAATTCATTTTAATAGTTTTTTTCAATAATAAACATGATTCCTTCATATATTTTTTGTTCGGAGAATTTGTTTCTTTTAGCTAGGCATTGTTGGGGCCAGAGCAGTATGTTGTTTCAGGAGACTAGTCAAAAATTGAAGGTTGGGATTTGAGGGTTTAGTATACTTCTTGAAACTCTTTATTTGTATAATACAAAGACCATGCAAGCCTAAAAATAGCTTAAGTATTTTTTATAAATTGATTACTTTATAATGCATTTATGTACAGCTTAAAAATTCTTGAAAGCTGGCATTCCAATTTTTAGAGCTCCTGATGTGTTCTTGCCCCTTAGCTTTCGGACTTTTCTTGGTCGTGGCATATGTCATCTCTTTAATTGTTCTCTTCGCTATTTTATAATATTTATCTTCTATTAACAAATTTACAATATAGAATTTGACAGTTATTGATTTCCTGTAGTCAGTTGTCGATAACGGAAACTTACAAAAACGTTTAACGATTTTTGTCTTAATGTAGACTTACTTTATTCAGCTTGTTTTATAATTTTGTTTTTTGGCATTGCATGCTTTGTTTGAAGTTTTATTTTGTCCGTCTCGGACTTTCTCTACTGTTGTTCTGTCATCGCAAGAATTATTTAGTGCTATGGAAATCCTTTGTAAAACACAATGAAGTATCAGTATACAAAACAAAATACAAACTTTTTTCATACTGTTTTCATTCGTATTTCCTGTAGATACTGAAATTCGTTCAGATCTACTCCTCAATTACAGCTAGTGCCTTAATTATAGATTTTTTTTTTTTATAAAACCAAATAATTTGGGAGGAATATTTTATTTTGAGCTCAAAATAGAATAGAATTTGTGAGCTGAAGAGAGAATTGGCTGCGGTGAACGAATTCCTTTTGCCCAATATTGTACTTCTACACCCTTATTTCCTCCCCTCCCCTATTAATATCCCTCTGAGAGCTGGTGTCCCTCCGTTCTCTCACAGTCATACTTCACAACTATAACAAGGTTTTCGGGATGAGTATTCTTGAATAATTTTCTCTAGTTAAGATTCCATCCGGCTCTTTGGAGGGACTACCAGTCATTGCTTCGAAAATACATCAGTCAATAGGTATTCGTCACCTTAACATCTTACGTGTTCGCTCCATAGTTTAACAAGTTACTCTAGTAGATATCCAAGGGCTTATCTGGGCTAAATCACCTCCTCCCAACTCTAAGATTCACCCTTCTGGCTTTCTGAGAGTATGTAGTGATTAAACTTGTCTGGGACATATAAACTGTGTATGTGCTCATTCTATTCTATACTAGTCAAGTTCTCTTGCTAATGCATTATGTTCAGATCGGTTTCTACAACCTTTCATATAAGCTAAAGATTACTTAATGGTATAAAAGAATTTCGGATTTTTAGTTAGTACTTTCGCAAAATGAAATACTGCTTATTTCTTATATGAATTTTTCAAGAAATGATATATTACAGTGATTACGAAATATTTCAATTTAGCAATAATAAAGCTATTGACAATTATATGAAATAAAACAATTGACATACATATCAATATAATAAACGAATCTTTTACTATAATAAAAGTAATGAATTTATTTTGTTGTATATATTTTTAAAAGATCTAGTGTCAAGGCCTTCCTGTTTAGGAATATAAACCCAAATCCCCCCCGGAGGCCAACCCTTTTGGGGATTTGAGGCGGTTCCTTCCCGTTTTTCCTTCCACAAATTTTCATCCCGTCCACCTGACTTCTTGATTTGGCCTCCCCATCTCTTCGTCTGTCTCTCCCTGTTTGTGTCATATCCACTTGTGAAGTATATTGCATCCCTCATTCGAGCCTACTTCCTTAGCTCTGTAGTCCTAATGCTTGGCATTTTTTCTTCACATTATGTAAACTGCATCCGCCATACATTCCATTTCCATCTCTTTTACCTTTCATTTTAAAGTTTCCTTTCAAGATGGATTTCAGAGCCCACTTTATTTTCCATCTTAATGCAGCCCTTTAAATTTCCTTAGACGTTTGTCTTAAAATTAATTTAAATGCATGACGCATGACATATTTTTTGAGCGTTGCCGAACATTTTTGATTTTTTTCCTGTTGTATCAAGCCGTTATTTAATAAAAATCTTTTCCTTTCGAACCATTTGTTTATAGATCGGTCATCCTTATTTTCTCTTTATTTGCCCTCACAGAAGAAATCGTTAAGAAAGGAAATTCATCGCCAGTTGTGAATTATATTCTTAGTTTTCCTGTCACCTAATGGATCCTTAATGTGTTTGTATTAGACGTCATGTAGTTCAAAACAACTGAACTGAAAGGTAATGAATATAAAGTAGCGCCTTCTTCAAGTTCTAAAATACCTGGTTTAATAGTCTATTAAACAATAAATATAGTATGTACTAAACGATCATTTTTTATATTCGGTCACATGGTATAAGGAGTCCTTTTCCTGCATGTAGTTCTGTACAACTATTTCATCTTAACTGACTGTACTTGTTATATGAATTTTAACTTTACTCATTAATTATTTACTTCAAAATCCAACCTTTTTGGAGCTTCTGGGAGGGAATATTATTTTTCTGTTCAAATAAAAAAAAAAAAAAAAACAGTTGCCCAGACGCTCAATTCAGCTGCAATGGCCCATAGTGTCTTCATCTCGCTCCCCCCCCCCCACCTTAGAATAAAACCTATGTATAATCAAGATTTGAAATTTAATTGAAGTAAAATCTTCTAAAAGAAAAGACCAGACTGGATGATAGATGTCTCCCCCAGAAAAACTTATTTCTGGCTTTATCTGGATCTATCGTGCCAGTTTTTTCTTAACCAATAATGGTTGGATTCCACTACTCTGCTGTTTACAAATCATAAAAGAGCATATCCTCAAAATCGGAACGAATCAATTATAATCCCTATTCTAAAACCAGGAAAAGACAAGAAATCCCCTCCAGTTTCAGGCCAATCTCACTGACATGCTGTCTATCTAAACTTCTGGAAAGAATAGTAAATAAACGACATCAATGGTATTTAGAAACTAACAAACTATTTTCGCCGTTCCAATGTGGGTTTAGGCCAAAACACAAAACTCAAAAATAATTTATTGACATTTCTAATTCAAATTAGTTGGCTAAAATATTCAATAAAGAAATAACAAACCAGGTCTTGGGTACTTAAAATGTAAAACATTCTTTTAATTTTGCAAACAAATTTCGTTTCGCTGACAAAATTTTCAATGTTTTAATACAATTGTTAAAACCTTTAATATTGATATTGTTTCCCGGTATTTCCAATTAATATCAGACGGTGCGCACTGAATGTTTTTCTTTGTCCTGAGCTACTTTATCATCATGAGTTGTACTTTTGTAAGAATTATAATAGTGCTCTTTAGAAAACGGAAGGACAAATTAATTTTTATACATTTACGAACAGCAAACTGCTTTACACGTAATTCATTCTCAAACAAAATAGTTCGGAGAGGTTGATGTTTTGGATTACAAATGTAGCATTTATTCTCCACAGAGCCGAGTGGCAGGTGGCCCGTAGGTGTGTTTCAGTGGCACACAACATTACCATAGTCAATTCATTTTTCATTCATAAATACGTTGTGGCTAGTTGGTTTGGAATAAAAGTTCTTTTCATTTTAACTCCAGATCTACAGGCAAAAGCTTGGTTAATAATATACACTGTTAATCATATATATTATTACACTTCATTGTATAAACTGAAAATACTCTACAGGCAGATTAAAACTGTTGAGATGACAGACCCTGAAAGACAGATTTACTTCATAACTACAATTATTACAAACAAGAATAGTATACTAATAATTATTCAGTGTGCCTTGTCATTTATAAATAAACGTCTGTAGCTTGTGAGTATTAGTATAAGCTGTGTGTGGCCATGAGATTAGGTGATGTGGTATCTACGAATGACTCTCTAGGCCTCCTTCATCCCCTATGCCCAATAATTTTACGGGTGAAGAAGTACAAAAGGAAATATTTGATGTACAACAGATGAATATTTCGTGGGACCTTCCATCCTTGAGAGTTCGAAAGTTGATGAAAATTTTATTTCAGGGGAAATATTCCCCGCCCAATGAGAAAAAGGTCCCCCACCCACAATGACAGCAGTTATTTTAGAGCTTTTTTTATCTCGCTTCTATAAAGTATTAAAGAAAATCAGTTTCTCGAATAGCTATGTTGTAACCGTGGGCTATATTATTAAATATATAGTTTCATAGAAGTCCTAGGAGCTTTTAAGTGATTGACTAGCAAACAGGGGAAAAAAGGGGACAGAAAAAAGCTCTAATGTGTACGTTATTAGTCTGAGGCGTTATCTAAAACGTGATAAGAGCCATAATTTCAGACAAGCTTTTGAACTGAATTCATAGAGATTAAATTCCTTGAAGGATTCAATGCAAGCTTATAGATTTTCCTAAAGAGGCCTCACAAATGGTTGGGAGTATATTAATTGAAGCCATGTTAAGTTAGCGCGAGGCCAGCATAGTGCTGCTCCCTTCGGTCTTCAGTTACAACTAGCAACGTGTTTCCAACATAGCCTTTATATTCTCCACAGACGTCTATTATGTTGATGATAACTTATCAGGCTTCACCGCTTATTAGTATCTCACAACGTATTATCATAATTTCGTTTGGTATCAATGTTATAGAAGCCACATAAATTGATGCAGATCGCTTTCCCTTGAGGTGGGCGGGGGTGTTGAATGTTAGAAAATTATATTACAGTTGATTAAAACACTTTAATTAAGATTAAGACAGCATTTAGTTCGCTATTTTCGAGTCCGCCGTAACTTGAGCTATGGCGATTGTGAACCCCCCACTCTACATTTCTCCAATTTCACAAAAGGCTTCTTCAGGTGGCGGGAGAGTTTTGGCAGGGGGTTTTGCCCCTCCCCCCTACAACAAGAAACATTCTTTTCTTTTTGAATCCAGACCAGCAGGCAAACCTTCCTCAACAACTTTTCAGTGAGTTCAAAAGCTTGGTTAAGAAAGCTGCAGAAAAGATCACCACGAAAGGATTGTATAATCAAACTCATAGATAAAATAAGAGGATTTTCCACGTACTGGCATGCCACCACCATCCACCATGTACTTATCTCACCACCTATTCCCTAAGTCTCTCGTAGTAAGAAGCCAATGTAATTGGTAACAGAATTTCAAATGTACTCAGTTGCGTATAGTAAATATCAGACGATTATAAAACCAGGTCTACAAGGCTGAAATCATAAAAATGCATAAACTTTATATTTGAGACAAGAAAAAATATCTGCTGCAGAACAATTGTTAAAAATTAAAATTCTAACAACTTTGGTTATACACCTTTTTCTATCATTGGAACCAAGATATTTCGTATTTTCAATTATCCCCCCTTCGAAACACCCCTACCCCAAGATCAATACTTTTCTTCAGGATTGCATTATTTCTTATTCAAGTCACGGTACAAATGAAATATGGTAGTGTGGTGTGAGTTACTTTTCATGAAATTGTGATTAAAAATTTTTTCGGTTTTATATTTATATTTTGTTGTTTGTAACATTTCAACTCTATATTTAGAGGTTTCAGCTTTTAAAACTTCTCAAACTATTTTATTCAAAATTACGTTTTCACAGTATTTGTGTTTATTATGAGTCGAGGTAAATTTGCCGTATTAAGTCTGGATTAGTATGATGTTCTGTAAAATTTCGTAGGGCATGACCCCTTTAATTTGCTAACCATATTGCAAAATAGTACAGATATGAATTAACAAACGGGCATTTGCTTCAACTTTTGAATAGATTTCTAGGAATTCACACTTCCGTATGTCTCTGTTTATGACTATCCAATCAGAAGACAGCTGGAAACCTCTTCATATCTTAGTGAACATCTTCCCTTGCACGTTTATGAGAAAACTCATGAGCTTAACTATCACTGAAAAGTCTAGTCCTGATTCATGTATTTATCCAATAAAAAAAATATTGAGTCATGTATGCTCAGATATGACAACTACTGTCTGATGAGATATCCATGAGGCTGAGGAATCGCTTTTGTATCGCCATATGCGCCTGTCGCCGCGCACCGATTTCTCTGCCTTAGTTGAACCTAAGTTGTCTGTCTGGTGATAAGTTGACTAGATGCTGTTGATGGGCAGAGAGAAGAAAGCTGGAACCTCCAGTAGGTCAGTAGGCCGGCTTCTAGAACAATGCTCTCCCTCTGAGAGCAGGTGTCCAGGGGCACAGCCATACCTCACAAATGTACCAACATTATCTTATAACCTATACGGGACACATCAAGTTGAATTAACCTATTGGTATAATTTATATAAATTTTTTCATAAATGCTTCTCATTGTCGAACCGCCTTATTCCCAGATAACGTAAATAAATAAACCAGAATGATATGCAGACTGCTTCTATTTATTTATTTGTGTCTCAATTTAAGCGATTTACACATTTTCTTGTTATAATACTAAAATAGTAAAGGTAAAGCCACCTTATAAAAACCAATAAAAAAGGTTAAAAAATCTACAGAGGTAGGTAAAAGTACGGTTATTTATTTTTTCTCCAGTGGATATTATTGCAGTCTAGTGTTTGATTATTTAATGTTAAATCTGGTTGTAAATGTGTATGTCTTTGAGGTGTTTCATGACTTTTGTAATGTATCAGCTGTTGACGTGTAGTAGTTCAAATAGGTTGGTGGATAAGTTCTTGTAGGTTATTAGTCTGCAGTCTGTAAGTAAGTGTTTGATAGTTAGTTGTGTATTGCAGAGTGTACATAAAGGTGGATCAGTCCTAGTCATGAGGTGTCTGTATGTTATCCGTGAATGGCCGTGCCTCAAACGAATAATGGCTACTTCTTCTCTTCTAGTATCCCGATTACTTGACAGCCATTCACGAATAGACTGCTTCTAAGTTACTGCGTCTGCATACAGATCTTTAAAATTGAGTTATGTGTACCAGATGATCTGTCTCCTTTCAAACACACTTAGCAAAAAGTATCCTCCAACAACAAGATACAGTGACTTACTTGTATTAATCAGGGTCAATAAAAAGGCCTTGTCCTCTAATAGCGCTAAGCACTTAGTAGAGGACAAGGTCTTTTTATTGATCCTGATCAAGTGGTTCCTCTACCGTTCAGCATCTCGGGGGAAATTACTTGTATTAGTTAGTAACTATAGTGAACTTGACCGCCTCCTTAAGGGTTTGGCATGTATGAACTAAAATCGACTTCAGTATCCCTAGCAACCCCTCTAGTAGAAAATGAGTTTAGTGCTAAAATGCCGCGAGGACCATTAAAAAATGTCCTTAAAATTTTCAACTGATGTGATGGTAGAGGGATATCTATAGCGAAAAATAATTTTCGTAAATTTTCTTCACAAATTAAAAAGTAGGTCATTAAAAATCAAAATCCCCTTAGTGAAATATCTTTATGATTAATGTAACGCAGCCTGTAATTAAGGAATATGATTTTAATAATATTTTTTTTTTCTTAAAACTTTATTTTAAAGTGATGATAAAGAGGTATTTAAAAATATGAATTATTAAAGCCCACTGTAAGGAATTTTAATTAATTGGGAAGGGTAGGTTTGCACTCTTTTCTAACGTTGGTAGGAATAAGGATTTTACTTGGCAAGTTTGTTGTTTGCTATTGACGACGCGAGATTTCGAAATCACGACTCTAGTTTCACTCAGTATTGAGAACAACAGCTTAACTCGTATGGCTAATGTGTAGTCTATTATAATTAAAATGAAGTATGTAATTACAGAGAGATATTGTGATATTTTATAATCTGCTATATAATTGTTTTAATTAAAACTTCCATTTAATTTATTGTAGGGCAGTTACATGTAGGTAACCCCCTATTGGTATTAGTTAAATGAACTCGACATTAAATATAAATAAACTTCTCAAAAATGAATAGGGATATTGGCTGTTTTGTGGTATATATGGGGACTAGCATATTTTATTTTTTTTTTATTATAAATATCATTAATATTTATTAGAAATTATTGTCTTTTTTCCCCCATAAAAAAGAAATTTAATTAAGATCGATTTAATTAAAATTAATAGGATAAGAAAAAATAACCAATATCCCTATTCATTTTTGAGCAGTATAGTTGAATACATTTATGAATTTCTGGATTTAAGATTGGGAGCAGACAATCAACATCATGACAGGAGGATGTATATAACTTAATCATGCCCTGTCGGTCGTTCTATTCAATTTCATGGACAATAATTCATTCCTACACAAAAACGGTCATTCAGAATAACATAACGTCTGCACTTCAAACTTTCTGTTTACAAGGTGTTTTTCTCATAAAGATTGCTTTTGAGGTTCTTGATGCAGTAATTCAAAATAGTTTGCCTTCAACAATATTTTGACTTGATGAAATTTGAAATCTTCCTTTACTGTTATCAGGCTCTCGTTCTTTTAATCGATTTGGATCATACATATGACCCTATGAAATATTTTGCGCTGTAAATGAGTCTATGGAGACAGGAGTGGTCCTGGTAGCGGATGCTAGTTTTTGCGCAGGCTAGGGTCGTCTGGAGGAGGAGAGCCACATGTGGCGAGTGTGATGGAAGACAGATGTGGACAGGCTCCAACAAGTGCAGGCCACCTTTGCCCTCAATATCACATCTGCCCCAAACCCTGGGAAACTTCAACTAAATATTTCATGACATATCCCCCAGGACTGTCTTCAGCAGTTCCTTACAGCAAATCAGAATAGGATAGAATTTAAGTCAAACGATTGCTTCTAGTTGAATTTTGACTATAATAGTGTTCGTTTCCGTCAAGATCTAGAGTCTGTGCCCTAATGTCGCATTCACTGGATCATTCAGAATCTGCTCTTTTCATAGTCTTGTACTCATCAGAGCCATGAATTGTTCGATATCTAGTGCTTTCCTTGAAAGACATCTTCCGAAGAGTTTCCGGCTCAGGTTAGTCACGTGAGTTAAGGCGTTAGTAAACCTAGAGTCGTGGGTTCGATTCCCGACTGGGCAATGGAATGTATTTAGTGAAGAACTCACTTGATAAGATCTGTAGTCCATCCTGGCTAGATTCGGATGGCAACCTGTAAATAACGCGCCCCAATTGCCTTTCTATCATAATGTGGGCGCTAATAAATAACGTAGAGCTTCCCTCTTTTTTAAGCCTAATTTTATCATCAAATACATTTGTCATATTTTTTACTTCCTTTTAAAAAGTAAATGAAATATTTTAAACGCGAAGATTCCCTGTTTTTAAGTATCGGAATTGTCTGTTTGGTCCTCCCTGAACCAATTTTGATTAGTTTTGCCATCTGTACCTATCTCAGATAACTCATTATACCTCACATATTGAGATTTCATATTTGGGATTGTTGTGTACCTCACATATTGACCGAAATCGTCTAAAGAGGAGGGAGTGAGTTTGAGAAGGGTGAATATAAAAAAATCTCAAATTTCCCCGCCCCATTAGAAGTACTTTTTGTATAATGAAAATACCTATATATTATGTTCTATGACATTTTTCGATCCGATATATTGAAACGGATAAATCGCGAATTTTTAATTCAAATGAAACATTTTCGTTTAAATAATTTAATGGGAGTACATGGAAGTCATTTGGTACCTACATCAGACTGTTCTACTTTCCAGATTAGAATTTCCTAGTTTATTCTGCGCCTAACCTCCTTATCTACTACATTCTTTTTGTGAAGATTGTTTGGAGCATTCCTCTCTACCGTCAGTTCGTAGTAATAGTAATTGTACATAAATATTATCATTTGGTGATTCATATTAATCAATTAAAATTCGTCGATTCCAAGCACCGAACAAAACTAAAAAATACTGATGAATAATCTTGAAATACAGGCATATATATAGCTATTGTCCTTGTAACGAACTATAAGATCAACAATTCCTACTTCAGAAACTTTAATGTGCGGAGAGCGCCAGCCAGACGAGAATATTGAACGGATAATATAAATTTTAAATGAGGTGTCTTTATAAATAAATACATAGAGAGTAAGATATATAATGAACCCGGAGTATATTACATGAATATTTATGGGACTATGCAGACTGTTTGCTGCGGACGCACACTAACTATATGGAGGCCGGATTGCGTGGGTACCTCGCCCACAAGGATATCCTAAATTGGAGACGATCACAACTACCCCTGGGGATAATACTCAGTAATTGATTACTCATAGCATTGAAATATTTAACCATGTCCTTCAAAAACTAATAGAAAGAAGTGACCGCTTCAAATATTTAATCAGAACGAATTTTATTTGTGATAGATTAATTAAGCAAGAGGAGCAAATAAAATCGTGGAAAATAGAAATTCCAGATTGGGTTTAATTTCAACATTCATAAATGATTATTTTATTTATTTTTTTGTAATGCCCTATATTTCATAATATTACTAAAACATTATCTGCATTCAGTCAGGGATAGAAGCTACATATTGTTAAATACTTCCAATCAGCCACCAAATTGTTAAACTTTTCATGGAAGCGGGGTCTGGGAAGGATCGCGTGCGAGTGATTTTATATTTGGTTCTTACCAATATTTTCCTTATATAGGGCGAATAGTAACCGTCATTAACGAAAATCGCTAGGCCATTAATTTCTGGGTGTCATGTTGCTCAACTGGTTCAGTGATTTAAAAAGCTGTTAGCATTGGATATCGCACATCTTGTGAGTACCACCAAGCACTGTTCCATTGAGACCACTATTTTTCTCTGTTTAATACCAGCTCAAGTATAAGCAGAAGCTACAGCGGAAACCAATTTTGTCCATCTGTTCCTTGGTTTTCCGACATGTATACTTCCATATATTTTTCAAATAGCACACTCTTTTGCATTCCGTCAACTATCATACTGTTTACTTAACCAGTCCAATTTTAAGAATCTGGTTCACATTTGTCCTCTCATGTAGCTGGTGGATTAGATTTTTTCTTCCTCTCTTACTGCCCAAGAACTCATTTACACACTGTGTGTGATTTCCATTTTAAGCCTGCGAAGAAAATTTCCATAGTACAATTGCTCTTTTTAAAGCCTATTCTTGGATAGGATATTGCTTCTTAAATTAGTTTGTGGATTTCTTATCATCTGTTTGCAAGATAGGATTTCCTTTCGATCAGCTATCCTATTATACGATCAAAATTGATCTTAGAAATTCCATATTCTCTGATTAGGAGGTAGGTTCATCTCTTATAGCTTACGTTCGATGTATTTTCTCGACGACTGATGATGTTTTATGATATTCTCTATGGGATAAATAGATTCTCTGAATGTGGATTCCGTACCATATGTATCTTGTATTGTTTGTATTTACCGTGATTCCTACTCAATCAGCTTATTGCAGAAGTTAGTAAATGCTCTTTTTAGTTCTTGAAGTGATCGCAACGAAATAGAGGTGTTTTAATTTTTGTGTAACGTGACAGGAAACAAACTCGTGTCTAATTTAGCATTAGTTTGAAGCTCGAGGCGAGTAGCCGATTGAGTTGTGAAGTTGAAATTTATCGTCGACCTCTCCGAAAATATTTCCTTAAGTGACACAGCCTGGAGGATTGGAGAAATTATTAGTTGTTGGTATGAGAAGAGTCCTTGAGCTGGGCGGGGGTTTCTCGAGAGTGGGAGGGAGATCGATACGTGCTCAAATACAGACAAGGTGAAGGTCAACACTTTTCGGGTAAATCATTGAAGAGACAACAAGCTGCGATCTGCTCCTACCTCAAGGATATCCTGGCTGTGCATCTCGTGATTCAAGGATACATCCCGAGGTTTCGCCACTGCTCCATCCCGTTAGGGTTACATATGGAACACGCCAAAGAAGGGTGTCCAGAATGCTTGTTTCATAATGTTTTAGGGCGAAAAACTACTTGGTTATCATCGCCCTGTAGTATCTATAACTCACGTTTTGGCATCCTCATATATATCGCCATTTTAACATTATAAACGATGATATAGAAAACATGTAATTTAAATTTCTTTGTACAAATTCGTAATTTTTACAAAATTAAACAATTTATCTAGCTCTTTGGGTCATCTCCAAGGGCCACTTCTATATCATTGGATATATTGCACTCGTTTCGAATATCTGTATACTTATGGCATTCCATTAATATGTGGTAGATAGTCAAGTCTGTGTTACACTTCCCACAAATCGGGGGTTGATCTTTTGTCATAAGATCTGTGTCCAGATTGTTTAAAGTAGTTGTCATATTCTATGCAATTATAAATTCATGAAATATTGGTATTTGGTGTGTAAAGGTGCTTAGAATTCTTGAAGAGCCTTAAATAGAATATCGATATTGACTGAGGTTAACTGCTTAACGTTTTCTATAATGTGCAGTCCAAAAAACCTGGTGTGTGCTTCCCGAGTAATAAGATACCAACCTTTTAAAATTTTAAACACATGTTGTGAGTTATATTGGCCGCTTATAGAGTTATATTTGGAATGCTGACTGATAAATGATGCGATACACTCTGCCGATATCTGCAGCCTTGAGATAAGCATGGATTATCGGCGGCCACTTTCAGTCTTTCTAATAAATAGCAGTAAAGAATTCCGCAGGGCGAATAAAGTTATCATAAATTGTACAATATCTTTATATATATAATTCTACTGTACGTGTGTATGCTACTCAACTCCCCTTAAACGGCTTGAACGATTTGAATGAATTTTTTTGTACGCGTTTGGGTGACGCCCTGGATGGTTTAGCGTCACAAATCAGCCCGGCAGATGGAACAGGAATGGGGGTCGTAAGGGAGGCCTAAAATTAAAAATAGCGATATTTCGTTTCCTATTGGTTTTTCGGCAAATATGCACAGGTTAAAAGTTGTTTATTTTCTTATTTAGAGTAACTTTTGTTATATTCACTTTTGTCGTATAACAAAGTATAACCGAGATATACACTAAAAAATTAAAGTCGGAGCCCACAATTTTATTGGGCACTAACAATTGAACCGAACTTAACAAAACTCTATTAATTCTTCCATGATTATAAGTTATATTAAATTTGTTAGGTTCGAATGGGAGTGGGGCGGGGGTTATAAGGGAGGCCTGAATAAAAAATTCTCCATATTTCATTTTCTATTTTTTTTTTAAGGCAAACTTGCACATAAAAGTTGTTTTTGTGTTATTAAAGTAGCTTTTGTTTTAAGCATAATATTATTAAATTTAATATCCTAATCGCTTGAAAGATCATGCAGGACAACGTCTGAAGGGTCCGCTAGAGTTCTATAAAATATAAACTTTCTCCGTTATAGGTATCATCGTAAGTCCCTACAGTTACTAAGGTGATCCATAACCTCATCATTCCTTCTGAAGAAAATATGTCTCATCATCACCACTGTCTCAAATACCAATAGTACTTCCCTAAACTGTGCCTCTGGGAAAAATATGTTTACTAACGCTAAACATCCGAATGTTTTAACTTCTGTTAATAACTTGTATAATGATGTTTTGGTATCAAACAACAGTGTACGACAGTAGTATGTTACATTAGAATTAAGGAATGAGTAAAGCATCAGGTTGTAGACAAATTCATGGATGTATTTAAGCCACGAAAGTTAATTAATTGCTTGAGTATAATATTAAATACGGGAAAGTGTTTTCCAGGATTCTAAAAGAAATATAAACGATATGAATAGCTTTCTCTTCAAATGTTTTAGGAATTATCCTTCTATTGACAATTGAACACTTATAGGAGAATTCCAAATCTAAATATCTATACAGAAGGCTGTTACTTAGTGAATAGCTCGATGTCTATATTCTCATATGGTTTTGTTCGGGAGGAAAGCATTTGATTTACAATCAAGTTAAAAAAAAAAAAAAAAATCAGTTTTATGTTTGATTTTAGTATCAATACAAGTACCAATCTTGTTCTTAATGGTTTAGTTTCAACATTTCAAATTTTGGAATCCACATTTACTACAAGATATCCCATACCAATGGAAATATTTTAAATTAAAGATATTCTTCCTGTGACTGAAGGAAGGATGACTCTAAAAAAGTCCGACACGCAGGGGCTGCGTATACTAAGCAGATTTTTCACGTGGAGTTAAACAATAGAGAAATCTCAATACGAGAGCCGGACAGTTACGGCAAAGGACCGTACTAGCTTTTGGCGGGAAACTGTCATCCGTTATTGGCCCAAATTTAATACAAATGTAAATATCTCGGTTAATATTCAAGATAGAGAATAAATGTATAGAACAATATTTATAGTACATTTAATTTAGAATAAGATTGTTTCTATACAATCTTTTCATCCGACGTGTGGTAACGTAAATATTTCAAATTTTTGAAAATCCCCCTCTAAACCCCCCCCCTCCCACTGGTCCGATTTCAGCCATTAACGAACTTAATCTGTCTTTTTGCATAAAACGTTTAAATATTGAGTTTGGTAACGATCAAACAAAAATTGCGACCGCTAGAGCGTTAACAGACAAATATATATAATTTTGAACGGACCTCATTTTCGTCATCTCCTGGGTAGGATCGATGGACATTTGGAGAAAATTTTCGAAAATCGCGTCATGAGTACAACCTCAATAGCTGATTTCCCTTAAGGGAAATCTGCTAAAAGTATCATTACAGGTACCAATCTTATTCTTAATGGTTTAGTTTCAACATTTCAAATTTCAGAATCCACATTTACTACAAGATATCCCATTCCAATGGAAATATTTTAAATTAAAGATATTCTTCCTGTGACTGAAGGAAGGATGACACTAAAATAGACACTGTGCTGTGTAACGATTTTCCTCAAGTTGTGAAACTGGTTCAAAGAGATTTTCCTGGAGAAATAAATATGGAAAAAGAAGATCACTCGTATGGTAGCATTGGCTCTAGTCCTTTTGTAGGTGTTGTTTGTTAGAGGAAGGCACGTGGTTGTGTTGTTTGCTCCAGGCTCACCAGTCATTAAGCTCTTGTCTCTTTTCAATAGCTACCTCTTCCTTCGCCTAACGAGATGTTTATTCATTCTCTATGGTTGTATTCTCTCAAACCTATTTTTCTCTTTTTCTCGACTAATTGGTTCCTTTCCTTCTGCAAATATAATGGAATATTCAATCTCAAAGGGGCGTAGCATATTCATTTTTGTTTTTCTGAATCTCTTACTCTCGTGTTTCCTCCGCCCTATTATGTATCTCATGGTCTAGTTTCCAACTTGCCTTTATTCACTCGTTTTAGTTTTCTTTTTTATAGCAGTAATGTTCATTGTATTTCAGCTAAAAGAAAATGTCTTTGATTTTACAGCAGGAAATTCATAAATTTCAATAGCTCCCCACAAAAACTTCATCTCTCATTTTCTTTGTAATTATATTCTTTACATATAAATAGATGTCAAAGAAAATCCTATGTCCCTCAACCATAAAGGAAGTGCCTATGAGTGAGATTATTTCTCCTAGTGAGCTTTTTAAAACAGGGGCCATGTGAGTTAAAGCGTTGACTTTAATGTCACATGGTAAACCTCCAGTGGCGAGTTCGATTCCCGCCTGGGCAACGGAATTTATTTAGTGACGGAATTCATTAAATAAAATCCTTAGCCCCAACCTGGCTAGAAAAGGGTGGTAACCTGTAGATAACCCGTCCCAATTAGCCTTAGTTGCAAAAAGTGGACGTTAATAAATAAATAAAAAAGCAATTCTGATTCAGGTAGAGATACTTAATAATTCTAATTCAGGTACAGATGCTTAATAATTCTAAAATGGCTCAATTGGGAATTACAATAACATTTAGTTTGTCCTGGAAAGTTACAGAACAATCAGTTTATGTTAACATTTATTCGTTATTAATAATTTGTAAATAATGGAGAATAACTCATAATAACTGACTAGTATTAATAATAATTATTATAATTGCGACAGTATTTGTCATTTGTAATATATATGTGTATATATATGGCCCATAAGGTCAGAAAATTTCTGATTCAGAAAAACTATTTCTTCAGATATTCGTTAATTTTATCACGGACACCTTTCGAGTGCCACCACTCCTTCTCAAGATGTTATTTAGCCATCACTAAAAGTTAGAAATAATCCTTATATTATTATACTAGTATGAAATATATTATATAATACAGTCGTCTTTAAAGCTATAATTGGCTAAAAATTATTTAGCATGTCTTTAAATCAATTTAGCGAGGCAACTATAGTAAACCGTGTGAGACCGGTCACGTCGATAACAGAATCGATATAGACCAGCAAATAATCGATTCTTTTCATCACTGTTACAATTTTTACCCAAACGAGGGGGGGAGTGTACTGCCATCTTTAAAAATACAAATTAAATATCTTAATTTACTATAACAATTCACAATAAACAAAGTCCAGATCGTTTCCATTAAAAATTAATAACAATTAACCAAAGTGAATTTCTTGATTAACCACAAATATTAATGGTGTTATTTATATTTTTGTGTTTTCAACCTATAGTAAACCGTTACTCCTACTCAAATGACAATTCACTTTAACGAAATATCTCCAACCCAGTTTAAATTTAGTCTAAGGGAGAATTAGTGTATTTGTGTTAGATGTAGTCTTCTTTAAATCATTTCTCTGTGCTAATTGCTAATAGAAACTGTAGTAAGCTCAGTTAAAAATTGTTACCCATCAAATGAAAAAGAATAACAGATAATAAATAAAGTATAATTAATAATAATAAAAGAAAACAATGATAAATAAAGACTAATCCCATTTTAGTTATTAAATATATCTCTGTATTGTCAGTGTAAAGTGGCAAAACAACGAGTATTGTCGAATATATCTGTTGACAATAGCAAAGTAAACATCACCTCTCAACTCATTTTGCTGAACTACATGCTTTTCACAAATAGAGAATAGTACTGAAAAAAATTGAAATTAATCTTTCACAAACTCATCCTCCGTAAAAACTAAAATGAAAAAGAATTGTGTCAACACCATCTCTGTATCCGTAGATGCATGAATTTTTTATAATTGGCCCATTCTGAATTCTAGGAACTCAGCTTTGGGAATGAAATTTTTTATAAAATATGGCAGTATCAATTTAGCTATTTTTTATGTTTATTTTATTATAACGTAATGAAATACTGTCCACCATATTGGATCGAAGGAAAATTGGCAATCATTTCATTTTAAATCCGCCACCCCCTCCCACAATTTTCTGATTCGTTTCATCCCCCAATCCAGCATGGCTCTCTCCTAACAAGGTTACCTAACTTACAATTTTATCAGAAATCCACTGTTATAAATTTCATTTATTTAAATCCCAGGTTGTGAGAGAGAAATGTTTTATTCCTACTAGTTTGTTCTTAGTATTGTTCCGTCTGTGTTATGTAGATTTTTAATTTTTTTTTCTCAGGCTCATATCCACTGATACATATTTCGGACCTCGTGTGGCTACAGTACTCCGTCTCGAGGTTTGCCGCTTCCTTTGCTTTTTCGAGTGCACGGTTTTTAAATTATTTTTCCTTCAGACTCATATCCACTCATACATATTTCGGACCTCGTGTGGCTACAGTACTCCGTCTCGAGGTTTGCCGCTTCCTTTGCTTTTTCGAGTGCACGGTTTTTAAATTATTTTTCCTTCAGACTCATATCCACTCATACATATTTCGGACCTCGTGTGGCTACAGTACTCCGTCTCGAGGTTTGCCGCTTCCTTTGCTTTTTCGAGTGCACGGTTTTTAAATTATTTTTCCTTCAGACTCATATCCACTCATACATATTTCGGACCTCGTGTGGCTACAGTACTCCGTCTCGAGGTTTGCCGCTTCCTTTGCTTTTTCGAGTGCACGGTTTTTAAATTATTTTTCCTTCAGACTCATATCCACTCATACATATTTCGGACCTCGTGTGGCTACAGTACTCCGTCTCGAGGTTTGCCGCTTCCTTTGCTTTTTCGAGTGCACGGTTTTTAAATTATTTTTCCTTCAGACTCATATCCACTCATACATATTTCGGACCTCTTGTGGCTACAGTACTCCGTCTCGAGGTTTGCCGCTTCCTTTGCTTTTTCGAGTGCACGGTTTTTAAATTATTTTTCCTTCAGACTCATATCCACTCATACATATTTCGGACCTCCTGTGGCTACAGTACTCCGTCTCGAGGTTTGCCGCTTCCTTTGCTTTTTCGAGTGCACGGTTTTTAAATTATTTTTCCTTCAGACTCATATCCACTCATACATATTTCGGACCTCCTGTAGCTACAGTACTCCGTCTCGAGGTTTGCCGCTTCCTTTGCTTTTTCGTGTGCACGCTGTATTCTGAAGGTTCCACTATCCGCTTTAGTGTGGCGATTAATAAGGCTAATGGCCATTTTTAGGGTTTTTCAACATAAATAGGCTGAGTTCAGTTAACACGTTAAGTGCGGCACGGGGTCAAATTACCCCGTACGTAACTGTCTCCAAGTACGGGTCGGTTTTGAAGATAAATTTTCAAAAAATACTTTGACGGTTTTTGCTTTGTACTAGTAAATATAATTAGAAATAGTACGTTTATGTATTTCTAATCCAAACTATACGTCGTATATCATTTAAAAATGCACGGGGCTTTATGACCCCGTGCCAGCCTGGAGAGTGGTATTTGGGCTCAAGTCCGGCACGGGGTCATATAGTCATATGATTGTAATGTGTCGTAATTTAAAGTTAATTCATATTCACCCATTTTTATGTATAACAAAAATTAAAATCCTTCGTTGATCACCAACATTATCACACAAAGGAGAAAAAAAGTTCACGACAAGGTGAAAAATGTAAGGTAAATATTCTTTTCTAAGTCTCGTAACAAAAAAATGTATGAAAACACGGCCTGCGACTGCCATATATTTTTTGATGTCCTAAGAGTAAAAAAATGTTTGAATATAGCAATTTAGTTCATTTTACGAGTGGTAGTAGTGCATTAAAAGGGGACATAAGTACGGGGGTCACTTGTGGATAGTTGCACCACGGGGTCAATTGACCCCGGTGATAGACCACTTTTTTGAAGTCGCAACTGAACGTGTTAAAGCGGTTTTATTTTATTGTATTATGTATAGCTACATCGTTCTGTTGAAATATTTCCATAACAATTAGAAATATATAATTATTTCTACCCCATTGGTTTTGATCGATTGCATTCTATTTTGCTAAGAGCACAACTCTCACTCATAAGCAGGACACTCCGTAATTTAGTTTCCATAATATGATTGTTAGTTAAAATTCTCCTTTTATTTTGGAAGTACTGTTTATCCAGTTTCGTTCTTCCGTCAACTTCAGAATATTTATGTTTTATCCTTTGAGTAACGAGTATTCTTAACTCAGTAACAAATAATATAATTTTGTCAGTTTTGTTGTTTGTAATATTTTTGTGCCTTTGATACATGCTACTAAAACGTTTATTTGCCTTCAGTTTGAGCTGATTAGCACATCCTTTAGGACATGGAGCATTCCATTCATTTTTATGATAATTCGGACGTTGCCACCAGTACAATCTGCATTCAATGGATTGATCTCCGATAAAACGTACACCTTGGGCTCCTTCTTTCCTTATCGTTATCGTCTTATCAATGAAGAGATAAGGCAACAGACCATCCTTCTTCGAGGGATATTTCGTAGTTTAAGTTCCATTTCTCGTTCGTTTCGACGATTTCTCTATTATAGTTTCTATATATATGTTCTATATAAATCTTCAGTTTTCCCAAGTAATTCCTATTTTTTGCTTGCTGTCAATCATTAATTTCCAGGTAACGGATTCGTAAGCGAGTTCTGTTTCATTTCTCTCGTTCTCCTTCTTTCGTTCCGCTCAGTCCCATTTCGGATCGAAAGACAAGTTGGTCTTCGTCGACGTGCTGTTGCATTGCACTAGTTAGCCCATATTTATACATCATACTACTTTCGAGCCTCGAGACAAAATAGGAAATAGTTCTAAAATTAGTACAAACTATGATGCTACTTTTCTCAAGTTAAGCAATTTCTCCGGTTCTAGTAAACTCCGATGAGATATTTCTACCCACATAGAAATTTTAAATGACTTCGTATAACAACTCCTCCATACCACCACTCAAATTCATGAGAAGCTGGTGTGCCATCAGTATCCCTTGCTTTTAGCAGATTTCCCTTAAGTACTCATGACGTGAATTTCGAAAAAAATTTCAAATGCCCATCAATCCTACCTAGTAGATGACGAAAATGAGGCCCATTTCTCCGAAAAGGAGGAATTTCGAAAATTCTCAATATCTGCGTTATTATGCTTCTAATCGATAAATTGCATAGAACAAATCTTATTGCTAATGTAATGCTCTATAAATTTGGTTATAAAAGTTTTTTCACTATCTGGATTATTAACCGAGATATTTGCATTTTAGCAAATTTCCTTTAAGGGAAATTAGATATTGGGGTCGTACTCATGACGCGATTTTCGAAATTTTTCTTCAAATGTCCATCGATCCTACCCATGAGATGACGAAAATGAGACCTGTTCAAAACTGTATATATATATATATATGTCTGTTACCGCTCTAGCGGTCGCAATTTTTGTTTTATCTTTACCAAACTTGATATATAATCGTTTTATACAAAAAGACATGGCTGAAATCGGACCAGGGGGAGGGGGGGGGGTTTAGAGGGGGAGAATGTCGAACATTCTTAATATCTCTGTTATTATGCGTCGGATCGAAAAATTGAATAGAACCAATCTTATTGCAAATTTAATGTTCTATAAATGTTGTTATGTACATGTTTTCACTATCTTGATTATTAACTGAGATATTTGGATTTTTTAGTTTTCGGTCTTCAGTAAACTCCCACTCCTACTCATGTCATGTTAACAATATTCTATTATGTTATGAAGCACTTTATTTGATGCTTAAATACCAAATATTGTTATCATTGAACTTTTAATTTTTGAGATAACTGCAAAAACGTGACGCACTTGGGAAATTTGCTTAGTTAGCGCAGCCCCTGCGTGACGGACTTTTATAATTTTCGGCGTTCAGTAAACCTTCCCACCTACTCATGTCATTAACAATAAGTTGTAATATTATGAAGCCCATTATTTAAAGCATAAATACCAAGTATTGTTCTCATTGAACTTTTACTTTTTGAGATAAAAGCAAATACATGGGAAATCTGTTTCGTTTACGCAGCCCCTGCGTGAAAGCCTTTCTTCATGCAAGGAATCCTTCCATCACTTTAGGATCTACGTTAGGATGATTTTTTTAAGATGGTTTTTGTAAATAATAACGTAACCCCAGTCAATTTCTTCTGTATATACTTTTCCAATACAATTTAAAAACTAATTACTAAAACGGGGGCTGTTGGTGTTTGTTGCATACTGCAGACGCCTAGGCTATTCAACTGCTGCTCTGCTTTCTAGCTTGCCCTCCGATTTCTCCCATCTTCCCACTCTGGTGAAATCTTCTACAGCTCCTCCACTTCTAGCACGCTCAATTATCAACAACTGTTTGGCCTTCTCAACCTCCCTTTTCTAGCACTTTCTAATATTATTATTTTGTATAATACAGATTCTGAATGAACCTTGTCAAAATAATCCCAATAGAAATTCGGTAGTCTTTCTATGGAAGTTCAATTTCGGTTTTCAACAAAGATTTGTTATGTCAAATAATTGATATGTTCTTCTTTTATTTTTATAGAAAAGAAGACAAACAATGAATGTTTTTTAAATATGTTCTAAATTTCATAGTCAGTATATTCTCTGATATAAATGTCTGACACCAATTTTCTAGATTAATACATAAGTTGCAAGAAGCTTCTAGATCCTGAATCCATCTTCGAGGGGATTAATAGTAATTCGATTTTCTTCGTATTTTGTTTGTGCAATTGAGAATGCATTGGAATCACGACAAAGAACATGACGGAACTGCTCCCTTTTAGCAGATTTCCCTTAAGGGAAATCAGCTATTGAGGTAGTACTCATGACGAAATTTCCATATTTTTCTTCAAATGTCCATCGATCCTACCTAGGAGATGACGAAAATGAGGTCCGTTCAAAACTGTATTCGCAAATATTTCATTGTCGCAATATTTCATTGTCTATTTGTTTTTCGACAAACATGCACATGACAAAAGTTGTTTACTTTATTATTTAGATTAACTTTTGTTTTATACATGTCTCCAGGAACAATGTGTGGAGGAATTAATTTACGTAGAATTATTGAAAAACTCAACAATTCATTCCAATTTGAACCTCACTTGGGAAAATTAATTCAAATCAATGTTAATCTTTTGTCCTTAATAACTGAAATCTATGCATAATGCTAATGAGACGGGAAATATGACAATTTGGAGGACAGTGAACACTTATATAAAAAATTAATTTTATTATTAATAAATGCCAACAACGGGTGTTAACTCTAAACACTGGGAAGGGTAAATGTCAAAATATTGTGCAAATTAAAGCCTTGCCAAAAAAATACCATCACCATTCAGCCTCAAATCAATTCCCGGGCGAAGCCGGGTATCTGAGCTAGTATATATATATATATATATATATATATATATATATATATATATATATATATAGTTACGTTTTTATTACCAAAAATCAGTAATAAACGTTTTTAATAAGAGTTCTTTTGGATTGCAAAATTAAATACTCGCAAGTTTCACAGTTTTTATCACTGCACAATTTATTTGGATAATGCACAATAAACTTCGTAATTATTCTTAATTACTACTCACAGTATAGACTGATAGTGTCGCTGTTATTCAGATTACACAGTCCAATAATTCACTCACGGTCGCTGAAATTCACAACAAGACGGCACTGCACTGTCCTTTACTTCGCGGCACTGCACTGTCCTTTACTTCGCGGCACTGCACTGATTTAAACACGGCACTAAACTGTTACTTACAGTCACGGCACAACACTGTTCTTCTTATAAAAACACTTTACCGCACTGTACTAAGTCGCACTGTAGCACTGATGTGAACATCAAGACAGGTGAGAATAAAACTGACTCGCTCCCGGCGGGCCCTCTTTATATAGGGTAGCGGCATACATCAAAGGGGAATTGTCTAGTTCATTCGAGGCTGGGCTAGACGAGCCCAGTATCGTCTCGACCTTCTGTCGGTTTCTTTTGATCTACGTCACACTTTCCAAATACGCGACTCTCTCTCTCTCTCTCTCTCTCTCTCTCTCTCTCTCTCTCTCTCTCTCTCTCTCTCTCTCTGAAGGATTATTCATCTATTTAATTTTCGCAACAATATATATATATATATATATATATATATATACATATATAATAGTGTTGTTGTTTTCGACCAGGTGATATATATGTATATATGGAGTTGTTGTTTTTTGGAGTCTTGGTTAGTGTTCATGTATGTAAACAGAGGTACAACGATGATGTACAATAGTTTTTAAGTATTAGCAGATTTCCCTTAAGGGAAATCAGCTATTGAGGTCGTCTTTAGTCTTGCCCTGAAGAAGAGAAAATAAATATTCTTGAAAGATTGGAATGAACTAAGATTTTTTTCATCAACACAGACCAAGACTCCAAAAAACAACAACACCATATATACATATATATATATATATATATATATATATATATATATATATATATATATATATACATATATATATATATATATATATATATATATATATATATATATATATATCTGTTACAGCTCTGGCGGTTGCAATTTTTGTTTAATCGTCACCAAACTCGGTATTTAATCGTTTTACGTAAAACGAAAGATCAGGTTCGTTAACGGCTGAAATCGGACAAGTGGGAGAGGGGGATTTCGAAAATTTGAAATATCTCCGTTACTATACGTCGGATCGAAACGTTGTATAGGACCAATCTTATTGCAAATTACATTTTCTATAAATATTGTTATATACATTTATTCTCTATCTTGAATATTAACCGAGATATTTGCATTTTTATTAAGTGTAACGGACGAGCTATGATCGCTTCTATACGTTCCCGCCGCTAGTTCGGCCGTTTCGGTAACTGTTCAGCACTCGTATGGAGATTTCTCTATTGTATAACTTCACGTGGGAAATCTACTTAGTTTACCCAGCCCCTGCGTGACGGACTTTTTATTTAAAATGACGACGAAGACAGCAGTTGGAAAATTGACTTCGGTCATTAAATGATTATTACAATGTTTTTAAAAAATACTGAGGAAACTTAATTTTAAATGAACGATTGTATTGAGTGCTCAGTGCCATTGGTTCTAGGAATCCCTGTTATGCATAATTTACGTAGAGATATGCGAACTGAAAGTGACAACTCTAACCTTCACTCTCTCGCTTCATTAGTTTTGGACTAATAGAGGTAACAAAGCATATATATTTCAACGTCCTTGACGTTTCTCTCGGTTTGGCTGGCATCGATTTCATTACTACATACTGCATCATCATACCATATGTTACATCCCTTGTTGTGTTGAGTAATTTAGCGAGAGGTTATAGCTTCTGTTCTGGTATGAGCTCGGAATGTAAAATCCCTAGCCCCACACTAGATTTGAAAAGAGATGTAACCAGTAGAAACCCGTCTTCTAATAAAAAGTCCGCCACGCAGGGGCTGCGTAAACTAAGCAGATTTCCCACGTGAAGTTTTACAATAGAGAAATTTCATGAGAGTCGAACAGTCAAGGAAACGGCCGAACTAGCTTTTAGCGGGAAAGTCACTCTCGTCCGTTAGCCGCCCAAATTTAATAAAAATGCAAATATCTCGGTTAATATTCAAGATAGAGAATAAATGTACAATATTTATAGTAAATTTAATTTGCAATAAGATTGATTCTGTATCGAATTTTTTAGCAGATTTCCCTTAAGGGAAATCAGCTATTGAGGTCGTACTCATGATGCGAGTTTCGAAAAATTTCTTCAAATGTCCATCGATCCTACCCAGGAGATGACGAAAATGAGGTCCGTTCAAAATTATAGATATATATATATATATATATATATATATATATATATATATATATATATCTATATATATATATAAAATTGTAACCTCTGTCTGTACATTGATTTTTTTCACGAAATTTCACGATAACTTTTCGTTTCACATGTCATAGGCACCATATCTGCATTTTGTTTCTTTCGTGTCTGTTTGTTTGTTTGTTTGTTTGTTTATTTGTTTGTTTGTTTGTTACCTTTTCACGCATAAACGGCTGAACCGAATTTTATGAAACTTGGTATGTATATTACTACTAGCCCAACTTAGACTTTAGGCTATATTAATATTCTCTAAGACGAACAGGAGTGGGGGTTATAAGGGAGGCCTGAAATTAAAAATAGCGATATTTCGTTTCCTATTGCTTTTTCAGCAAATATGCCCATAACAAGAGTTGTTTATTTTGTAATTTAGAGTAACTTTTGTTATATGCACTTTTGCCATATACGGAAGTATAAATGAGTTATACGCTAAAAACTATAGCGGGAGTACACAATTTTATTTGGCACAAAAGACTCAACCGAACTAAACCAAACTCGGTATGTGAATTAGCACTAACGCCTTCCTTATAACAAGCCATACTAACATTTCTAGGGACGGGCAGGAGTGGGGGTTATAAGGAAGGCCTGAATTTAAAAATAGCGATATTTCGTTTGTTATTGCATTTTCGGCAGATATGAACATAACAAAAGTTGTTTATTTTGTTATTTAGAGTAATTTCTGTTATATACACTTTTTTCGTATACCGAATTATAAACGAGATATACGCTAAAACCTGTAGCGGAAGTGAACAACTTTATTTGGGGCAAAAGACCCAACCGAAATAAATAAAACTCGGTATATGTATTAGCACTAACACTTTAATTATAACAAGCCATACCAACATTTGTAGGGACGGGCAGGAGTGGGGGTTATAAGGGAGGCCTGAATCTTCAAATTTTATTATTAACAAATCCACAGAAATTACGGGTATTAACCCTAAACACTGGGACGGGTAAATGTCAAAATATTGTGCAAACTAAAGCCTTGCAAAAAAAAATACCATCACCATCCAGCCTCAAATGAATTCCCGGGCGAAGCCGGGTATCTGAGCTAGTATATATATATATATATATATATATATATATATATATATATATATATATATATTTGTCTGTTAACGCTCTAGCGGTCGCAATTTTTATTTGATCTTTACCAAACTCGGAATTTAATCGTTTTATGTAAAAAGGAAGATCAAGTTCGTTAATGGCTGAAATCGGACCAGTGGGAGGGGGGGTTTAGAGGGGGGATTTTTGAAAATTCAAAATATCTCCGTTATTATGCGTCGGATAGAAATATTGTATAAAATAAATCTTATTGCAAATTAAATTTACTATAAATATTGTTCTATACATTTATTCTGTATCTTGAATGTTAACCGAGATATTTGCATTTTTATTCTGCGTGTGGTCACCAGTAGGCTATGTTCGGACTTTCCGCCGAGAGCTCTGGCGGCCGTTTCTATAACTATTCGTCCCTCGTGAATAGGTTTAGAGGTTAGGTTAACTGTTTTTTGGGGCTAGAAACTACTGGGTTATTACGCCCTAAATAATGTTTTAGGTTTAGAGGTTTCTTACTACTACAGTTCTTATTAGGCAGATTTCTCTATTGTAAAACTTCTCGTGAGAAATCTGCTTAGTTGACGCAGCCCCTGCGTGACGGACTTTTTCGATCCGACGTATAGTAACGGAGATATTTCGAATTATCGAAAATCCTCCCCTCTAAACCCCCCCCCCCTCCCACTGGTCCAAATATCTCGTTTAATATTCAAGATAGAGAATAAACGTATATAACAATATTTATAGTAAATTTAATTTGCAATAAGATTGGATATATACAATTTTTCGATCCGATGCATAATAACGGAGATATTTCGAATTTTCGAAAATACCCCCCTCCCTCTGGTCCGATTTCAGCCGTTAACGAACTTGATCTTTCTTTTTACATAAAACGACTAAATATCGAGTTTAGTAAAGATCAAACAAAAATTGCGAGAGCTACAGAGATAACAAACATATATATATATATATATATATATATATATATATATATATATATATATATATATATATATATATCAGAAGAAGATGAAAATTACGCCCGTTCAAAACTATATATATCTGTGTCTGTTAATGCTCTAGCGGTCGTAATTTTTGTTTCGTCGTTACTAATCTCGATATTTGAACGTTTCATGTGTACTTAAAGATCAAGTTCGTTATTGGCTGAAATCCGACCATTACAAAAATTCTTCATATCTCCGTTATTAGGCATCGGATCGACGTTGTATAGAATCAATCTTATTGCAAATGTAATGTTCTAAGTACGTTTCTTCACTATCTTGATTATTAACCGAAATATCGTTCCAATTATAGCATATGTACCGCCGAAGCGAGTGCATATTCATTAAATAACATCCTAAAATCCCACCCCGGCTAGAAAAGGGTAGTAACCTGTAGATAACCCGTCCCAATTAGCCTGAGTTGCAAAAAGTGGACGTTAATAAATAATAATAATAACTGAAATATTTAATTTTTTAGTTTTCGGACTTCAGTAAACCTTCAATCCTAGTCTTGTCATATTAACGATTAGCTGTCAGATTATGAAACACATTATTTGAAGCGTAAATGCCAAATATTGTCCTCATTGAGCATTTACTTTTTGAGATAAATGCAATTAAGTGGCAACACTGCTAGGTTGACGCAGCCCCTGCGTGGACTGTTTTTTCTGTCATAGTTAATAGTAAGGAATAGTGCTATTTATTTTGCGCTATTAATATTTAGTGGAGGCGCAGGTAGTTCTAAGAGCGATGCTGAGCGAATGCCCCGTCATCATTCGCTGAATTGCACACAACTGCAGTCTAGTATCTAACTCAGCTCTCGACATCAGCACACCACTCTATTTCCTTCTACAATACCTCTGCGCAGTCTTTATTCACCCTCTTCAATTATTATTATTTTAAGCGCTTAAGTCACATTCAGATTTGTTGAAAGATTTACAAGTATTACCAATATAAGGAAGAACTCACTTTCGGAAGGTTATTTTTTTTTTAGCAGATTTCCCTTAAGGGAAATCAGCTATTGAGGTCGTACTCATGACGCGAGTTTCGAGAAATTTCTTCAAATGTCCATCGATCCTACCCAGGAGATGACGAAAATGAGATCCGTTCAAAATTATATATATATATATATATATATATATTCGTTTCGTCGTTACCAAACTCGATATTTAAACGTTTTATGCAAAAATAAAGATTACGTTCGTTAATGGCTGAAATTGGACCAGTGGGAGGGGGGGGGTTTACAGGGGAGGATTTTCGAAAATCCGAAATATCTCCATTACTATACGTCGGATCGAAAAATTATATAGAATCAATCTTATTGCAAATTAAATTTACTATAAATAATGTTATATTCATTTATTCTGTATCTTGAATATTAACCGAGATATTTGCATTTTTCTGTTTTCAGCTTCTGAGATGAGATCGGCTAACTTCGGGTCTAGTCGGGAGTCAAGAGCTAGTACGGGCCGTGCCCGTAACTGCTTGACTCTCTATTCTGAAATTTCTTTATTGCAAAACTCCACGTGGGAAATCTGCTTAGTTTACGCAGCCCCTGACGGGCTTTTTAATGAATTCTGGTTATGTTCTACTCACAACGTCCTATTGACAGGTGTCCATCGACTCTTACTTGGTAGAATGAGGCAACCAAATTTACATAAATACACATTCCTATTGATTAATGATCATTTCGTTATTAACACTGTAGAGGCAGCACTTTTCATATTTGACTAGCTCCTATTAACACAACTGCTTCATGTAAAACTAAAAGCTCATTGATGACCGGAATCGGGCCATGAAGAATAAGTATTTGGACTAAGAGCAAATTGTAAAACAGATAAAATCTCGATATTTTTGATCTTAGAATAATTTTCATTAAAATATCCTTCACCGATCTTAGTAATCAATTTATTTTCCATTTTGCTCCCTCCAGTATTGGGGAAGTTCTTGCGGCTATCACTACATAGAAGAAACAAAGTATGGAATATGTTGTATGTTATTTTTGCCTCTTACTGACTCTCCTCCTGAAATATTTTACTTTTGGAGTACATAATTTCTAAATTTGCAAGCGAGTATGAACAGAATTTTATCGAATTACTATGTATTATCAAGTACTTAGTATTATCAAATTTTATTACACATAGCTCGAGTAATTCCTGAATTTTTATATTAGTTCTTTCCAGAGAATCTATAGACCACCATTCCAATAAATCTTTATGACACTGAAGTTGGCTAACAGAGCTAATTTTAGGTTGATATTCATGGAGGGGCTGCGCAAACTGAGCATATTCCCACGTCTGTTTTTTTTGAATTTCCGAATCCGTTCCACCTTTAAACCTCCACAATGCACGGTCCGATATCAGGCTCGAACAAATCGAACGATACTATTGTCATACCTCTCGGTGGAGACCGTCGTCACTGGCTGATGGTTGAGTACCGCTGGCAAGCGCTTTCGATGCGATGGCATCATCTTCAAGCCTATTAACAGTGCCTATTATAAGGAGTACAACTATTAACAGGCTTGAAGATGATGCCATCGCATCGAAAGCGCTTGCCAGCGGTACTCAACCATCAGCCAGTGACGACGGTCTCCACCGAGAGGTATGACAATAGTATCATTTATATTGGCGGTTCTAACCCTTTATTTGAATTACCAAATCGAACGATCTTTAGTGTTGACAGAAAAGGTTAAATATCTTATCTTATATCTTAAATTATGGTATAGATCAAAAAAACATTTTCGAGTTAGAACATAAAATCTTAATTGATGGTGTCATCACACACCGAATTTACACGTGTCTCGCATAATAAAGATCTCTTGAAAACAATATTTGGTATATAAGCTTAGAATAAAGTGGCTCCTAATATAACAGCGTATTGTTAATATGACGTGAGGAGGACTGGTAGTTTACTTTTATGTATATATACAATTTTGAACGGATCTCATTTTTTTCATCTCCTTGGGTAGGATTGATGGACATTTGAGGAAACATTTGGAAAATTGTTCATAATGAGTACGACATCAATAAGTGATTTCCCTTAAGGACATTTGCTAAAACGGTGGCCTACACTCTTAGGAATTTTATGATAATTAGTACCGTCCAGTTTATACTCCTATTTGTCGGTTTATCAGTACATCCTGTCTAAAGGTTTTTAACAAGATGTGGCTTAACTATTTTATCCGATTAGTCCATCATCATAAAATTCCCTGAGGGAATGGCGGGTTCTAGTTCTCGACTCAACAATATTGGAAAGGTGGTTGTTCCAATTGTATAACTCTCGATTCCAATTGTGAAAACGGGCTTCGCGACCCAGACTCTTTGTATAAGCAGACACATTTATAAATAAAAAAATGTAAAGGAAACAAGCTGGTACATTTTGTAAAACGTGATTTTGTAAACGTATTATTTTATTATTATGACATCTTTTGACATGTTTGAATATAATTTTACAGAATTAAATAAATATTAAAATGTTTACAAAGCTAAATGTTACAGATGTACAAAATAAATAGAACCATGCCGCTACGATTGCGATTCATATTTTAACATGTTAGAATATAATTTCACAAAATTAAATAAATATTAAAATGTTTACACAGCTAACTTTTACAAATGTATAAAATAAATAGAATGGACAAAACTAATTATAAATTTTTACTACAATATATTTAATACATGAGGAAAAAAACAAAATAAAAATAAAACAAACAAAAAAAACTATAAATAGTTAAACTGGAAGAAGGCAAAACTTATATTCCACAGTGCTTGCTATATATAACTTTCATAATTGTAGATAATAGCTTTTATATTTCATCAAATAATCCATTATTTCTTAAATACTTAAAAACATCATCTATAAATTGGCTACTGTCGGCCAGTAGTTCGCATACATTTGTGGGCCATGGGTACGTTTTCACTTGTGTGCAGTCAGTTAGTATGTGTTTTACAGTCAGCGTTCTGTTGCAGTAGCGACATATAGGTTCATCTTGTCTGCTCATTAGATATGATGAATGTGTTCGTCTACTGTGTCCTGTGCGTAGGCGTGTAAGGACAATTTCTTCTCTTCTAGAGTGTCTATTACTTGAAGTCCAGTTGAGCGTGTTTGATTTGATTTCTTTAAGTTTGCTGTCAGTGTTATACCATAAATTATTCCAGTTATTAATTACGAGTTTTCTTAATTGTCAGAAAGCGTCTTGGTGAGTTATGTCCAAAAAATCTATTTGTTCAAGTTGAGTTGATTGTTTGGCTGCTTTGTCTACTATATCACTTTGAGATATGCCCACATGGCCGGGTAACCAATAAATAGTAATGTGTTTTTTTAGTCTATGAATAATGTTAAAAATTTCAATAATGAGGGGATTGGTGGAGTATATCTCTTCCTCTTTTAGTAGTTGTGATGTTCGTTAGTCCTTAGAGTTATAGCCTGTAATTCTGCCGTGTAAATGTAACCCAGGGTTCGGTCGTGCACTCATTGTAGAAACAGATTTTCCAATAAACATTCTGAGAGAGTTGGGGCATTCTGATGAGCGTGTGTTCCTGGTTGCATATGATGGATGTTGTATGTATGGTTGTTACTATGGTGTACCCTGGCCCCATTATGGGTTGAGTGCAAATACCACCCATGTAGGACAACCCGATGCAATAGAATAGACAACTGCACCATTCAACTGCAACACCCATTGTCTGCTTTAATCCAGAACCAATTCTATTACATTGTCCAAGCAGAGCCCGATATTCTCTCGGGGATCGCTATTTATATACATTTCCTATTATTTAAACTTTTTCCGGAAGTGGTTCCGAAACCTAATTTCAGAGAGCCTCCTTGCATATTTTATTAATAAAATATGCAAGGAGGCTCGTTAACTTATTTTTATACTTTAATTAGTTAAATAATACACCACCTTGCGACCGGCAGTAATATTTGGTTGTCCTGAACCTTTGGAACCTTAAAAACCTCCAAATTCAGTCAAAACAAACATTCATCGAGTGTTTAAAGGATGAATTTAAGATTTTCCGGTTGGACTATTCCGTTGCTATATTTAGATAACATTTGACCTAGAAAATTTAAATAATATTGGGTTAAATTAAGCTGCTTCTTGAAATCTTTGCAGCATTTTCTTTGAGATTTATTATCCTTTATTGATCCATTACTGCGCTCCTCAAATCCCTCCACATCGTCATTATCGGGTTAAAAATGTTATTTTGTTGAAATATATATATTAGATTAACTTAACTACTCCATGATTTTAACAACCATTTTGTAATATGGTCTCAATCCTATCCTTTTTTTTTAAATTTAACATTCGCGAACATTAACTTTTTATTCATACAATAGCATATTATTAATATCTCCATAAATGGTATTATCTTATAAATCAACACTTATTTATGTAAGGGAATGCACCTACAAGAAGATAAATATTTTAGCGATTAATCCACTACTTGATACTGAGTGACATTGCCTCTTTGCGGAGCTCATCAAATGAATAATCCACAATTAACAAGTCACCTTCTTGCCAAATTCGCCCATACGTTTGTGCGTGATTGAATGACGTACATCTTCCCTGACATTCATAATTCATATGCTCTTAACCTCCTACTTATAGTCCAACCACGACTTCTACTTTTCGTACATGCGTCGTGTTTTAATGCTTCATTCAAACGAAGCTTCATACCGTCAGCGAATCTGGGTGATCGAGCCATCCTCTGTGTCTCAAATCCTCCGTTCTCCTCTGTGGGCATCGGTTCTATTACATCTGAAGTTCTTGTAAAGTTCAAACTAGTGCTTCCGAGTATGATATTAAGGTGGATACGAAGAATGAAAATCAAAAATGTGATTGATAAATGTGCCTGAATTTGAAGAAGAACCCACAATTCACACCAAAATTAGTTTTAAGCCTCATCAAATTATTATTAAAAGTCCGTCACGCAGGGGCTGCGTAAACTAAGCAGATTTTTCACGTGAAGTTATACAATAGAGAAATCTCCATAGGAGAACGGTTACGGCAAAGGGCGGAACTAGCTTTTCGCGGGAAATTCAAAAATCCGGTATCGGGCCAAATTTCATAAAAATGCAAATATCTCGGTTAATATTGAAGATAGGGAATAAATGTATATAACAATATTTATAGTAACTTTTATTTGCAATAAGATTGATTCTGTACAATTTTTTGATCCGACGTATAGTAACGGAGATATTTTGATTTTTCGAAAATCCTCCCCTCTAAACCCCCCTCCCACTGGTTCGATTTCAGCCGTTAACGAACTTGATCTTTCTTTTTACATAAAACGACTAAATATCGAGTTTGGTAACGATCAAACAAAAAGTGCGACCGCTAGAGCGGTAACAGACAAATATATATATATATATATATATATATATATATATATATATATATATATATACAGTTTTGAACGGACCTCATTTTTGTCATCTCCTGGGTAGAATCAATAGACATGTGAAGAAAAATTTCAAAAATCGTGTCATATTAGTACGACCTCAATAGCTGATTTCCCTCAAGGGAAATCTGCTAAAAGCATAGTTTGTTAGCTCCTCAACCGACCGAATCAAATTTTTTTATGAAGAATAAGTTGAATAACAAACATTGTGACTATCAACAGACACCTTTTCTATTAGCTTTGTTTTTTCAGCCATATTAATTATTTTCATTCATTTACAAAAACAAAAAAAAAATAACGGGGATCCTTAATCATAGAATGTATGCTACGGCCTTTCACAGTATCACCAACCAGCAGACCTGTCGACAAAGATTTTACCAGTAGAAAATTCGACTAAAACCACATTTACAAGTTTAAAATTAAAATTAAAACCACTATGCATATCACAAATATTGTGTCATTATTCATTAACGTCCACATTATGTAACTATGGCTACAGATTACCACCCTTTTCTATCCAGGGTGGGACTGCGAGTTCATCACTAAATAACTATATTCCTAAGAGCAATATTCCTATTGCTTATGACTCTAGGTTTACCGAGTGTACTATGGCTAACTCCACAAATATAAAAAAAATGTTATGTTAAACAATATATATACACACAACCAAAAAAAACAAATAAACAGAAAGTCCGTCACGGAGTAGTTGCGTTAACTAAGCAGATTTCCCACGTGTGTCACGTTTTTGCATTAGACTCAAATATTAAAAGTTCAATGAGAACAATAATTGGTATTTAGGCTTCAAATAAAGTACTTCACGACATAATAGAATATTGTTAATATCAGATGAGTAGGAGTGGGGGGTTTACTGATTTCCGAAAACTGAAAAATACAAATATCTCATTTAATAATCAAGATAGTGAAAAAAATTCCAATAAGAATGGTTCTATCTAATTTTTCGATCCGACGCATAATTTCGGAGATGTTAAGAATTTTCGAAATTCTCCCCCTGGTCCGATTTCAGCCATTAACGAACTTGATCTTTCTGAGTTGGTATTCTGGCAGGTGGAAGTGACTTCTAATGTAGGTAGGATGAAATAATGTAGGCTACGCTTCCACTATAATAATTTAATAACACGGCAAAGCGCTTTCGATGCTGTGCATCATCGTCAGTGCCCTGTTGACACACACACAATAATAGTTACAATTTACTACAAAATATTTTAGGTACATATAACAAAAAACTTATTTTTCTTTGGGCTAAAAACATATAAAATTTAACGTGAAACTAAATAAAATATAAAACATTTCAATCAACAATAATAGTTACAACTTGATCTTTCTTTTTACATAAAACCACTAAATATTGAGTTTCGTAAGGATAATTGCGACCGCTAGAGCGATAACAGACAAATATATATAGTTTTGAACGGACCTCATTTTCGTCATATCTGAGGTAGGATCGATGGACATTTGAAGAAAAATTTCGAAAATCGCGTGTTGAGTACGACCTCAATAGCTGATTTCCCTTAAGGGAAATCTGCTAAAACTTAAAATCATATCAAGTGAGGTGATGTATTCAGTAAATTAATGGTTTTAAACAAACTAATGCAACAATCAATATATTTAAGTGTTTTGAAAAAATCCCGTTATGCATACAGCACAATAGCTATTCCCTTTAAGGGAAATCTGCTTAAAATAAAATAGAAAGGCGTACATAATTATAAAGAATATGCAATAAGCGGAGGTTTTTTCATGGATGTGGGTCGGTCTATATTGGTTCTGAAGCATTTCTTGAATACTAATCAGACAAAGCAGATATTTTCACCAGCTTTCACCTTTTTGTTTAAACTTTGTCGTTGTGTACAACATTGTCAGAAGGTTATTTGTCTATACTCACCCTTCTTCTCCTCTCAATTGAATTATGCTGGGAATTAATGTAATACTGGGCTGGTTGGAAGGTTTATTCCACCTTACTCATCGACTTGTATAACACAGTTCATATTAGATTTCTTAATCAATCCGCCAAATAACGTTAACTAAAACTTAGGGTGTTGGAATTATGGTAGTTTTTATAGTGATTGAAAATGGCCTGAAGATTTTACTCTTAACTAACATTTTTATTGTTCTGTTCGACATAAGACTCATTGTTAACTCGTTCAGTCTTACAGGTTTTCAGCACCTTACTGTTAAATTTGAAATTATATACTGATATTTCGATAAAAATACTGTATCGAACGTCATACTCTGAAATAAGCAGCCATTTGTGAGTCTTAAGTGTATATAAAAAATTCAGAAAACCAACAGTTGATTGGATCAATTGTTTTGACTTGATAATTGTTCGTCGTTCTATGGAACTTGGAGGAGGAAGTTGTTTTGCCATATTTTCATTGGATTAATAATATTTACCTATTCATCTTTAGAGCTATCCAAAAAGGAACAATAAATGAAGCCACCCCGAATATGAATAGAGAATGAGAGAAACCTTAGAATTTAATTTATATAGAATCCACTAAATCAGAATATTTGTCTGAGAACCGACCTTGGTGAGTTTATTAGCTGTTTTGCTAAGGTCTTCCTTTGACAGAAGGCATCTATTGTTGAATTCCTATTCTGTTTCCTAGAGCGATTGTTGTGCAGGATTCATTATGGGTTCCTTTGACGTCACCACTCACCTATACAAACCTCTTTCTCTATTCTCTTTGCTCTATCTCTCTGCTTCTACTTATTCAGCCTAAGATAATTTTAATATAAGCAGGAAAGCTCATAACACCTTCTAATATTTCATCCATAAATCTCAAATAATAGAAATTCCTTTCAAGGGATTTCTATTGACTTCATATTCTACTGAGTAAAGGGTGTTCAGTAATAAAGAGAATTAATTATGGGATATTTGAATGGCGCAATGCCAAGATATTCTTCTAGCTGTAGCGAGGCGGTGCCTAATGAAAAGTTTGCAATAAAGCGTTGAAAAAACTATAGAAATATTGCAGTTTATTAGAAGGTTAAGCTTCTTTCTTGTCAAGGTTCGTATTATTTTTCAATGGCAAATCCAACATCCGTTCAACAGGTAATCACATAAACAATTTTCTAACATTATGTCAATTAAATTATTAACAAAATACTGAATTACATTTATACGTGTATAATATATTCGTTAAAAAAATTAGGTCAAATTCTAAGAATACATAGTACAAAATACTTCAATTTAAATAATTATATACAATAAATTAGCTTCATTAACAATCTTAATACAACAATGGAAATTTATTAAAGGATGTCAAGCTTTATAAATGTGGGATCAATGTTTTCTGAAGTCTAGAATATTTGTTCTTTATTAGCCACTAACCAATCAGATAATGATTAGTAGTAACTGAGCCATTTTGTTTCAGTTTTTCTGAGTCTGTACCTTTTACAATTTATTAAACTGGAATCATCAGCATAAAGAATAGATTTTAGCAGATTTCCCCTAAGGGAAATCAGCTATTGAGGTTGTACTCATGGCGGAATTTTCGAAATTTTTCTTTAAATGTCAATCGATCCTACCTATTAGATGACGAAAATGAGGTTCGTTCAAAACTGTATGTATATATATATATATATATATATATATATATATATATATATATATATATATATATATATATATAGTGTGTGTATATATGTCTGTTACCGCTCTAGCGGTCGCAATTTTTGTTTGATCGTTACCAAACTCGATATCTAGTCGTTTTATGTAAAAAGAAAGATCAAGTTCGTTAACGGCTGAAATCGGACCGGTGGGACGGGGGGTTTAGAGGGGAGGATTTTCGAAAATTCGAAATATCTCCGTTACTATACGTCGAATCGAAAAATTGTACAGAATCAATCTTATTGCAAATTAAATTTACTATAAATATTGCATTACATTTATTATCTATCTTGAATATTAACAGAGATATTTGCATTTTTATTAAATCTGGGTGGCTAACGGACGAGTGACTTTCCCGCCAAAAGCTAGTTCGCCCGTTTCCTTGACTGGTCGGCTCTCGTGAAATTTCTCTATTGTAATACATCACGTGGGAAATCTGCTTAGTTTACGCAGCCCCTGCGTGACGGACTTTTATTGGTTTAAGGTTAGGTGGGAGGTCGTTTATATATATATTAAAAATAGTAATGTACCTAATATTGAACCTTGGAGAACACCGCAAGTAATTGTTTGCCACCATAACTTCTAATTTCTGTTTACGGTTACAGAGTTTATTGGACAATTGTGAAAACATTGTGTAGATATCTTTAACAAAACGTCTGTAGGCTTACATCTACTTCTGCGGGTCTTTTTAATTGGCAGGAATTAGTGATATCCTTGGGATGACACATTTCTTAATATCTCGTGCACAGTTAATTACCCCTGCAGTATATATGACCAATTGTCCACACAACCCCACAAAAATACAGACAACTGTTTACAAATTGTTCCAGAACAACAAAAGGTCGGTAAAGTATAAAAGCATTGGCTGGTTTTTGCTGAATGGGAGGGGAGAAGGGGCAGCTGGGTAAGTGGGACAGGGTGGAGGAGGTTGTTGGCCTCTTGACGTCACTCTTGTGACGCAATAGCTACGTCATTGCGTCACCTTCTCATCCCCTCCTCCCTTCCCCTTGCTGTGCATGATTCAAGTCTGCTGCACGCTAGCTTGTCGCAGTCTCTGCCCTGCCCCTCCTGGGCCTCTCCAATCGTCTAAGAAAGTCCGTCACGCAGGGGCTGCGTAAACTAAGCAGATTTCCCCTGAGAAGTTTTACAATAGAGAAATCTGCATACTGGTAACACAATACCACCGTGATTAAATACAAACAGTAATGAGAAATCTTTCAGTTAATTAAAATAAATACCCAACTGAAACGGCTTCTGAATTGTAAGAATAATTTATATTTTAATAACTCAAATTTTAGTAGTCCAAAAACTAAAGAAGGGGGGGAGGGCGGATGAACAAAACGTATTTGCATAAATCTCACAAAGTAAGTAAGGTAAGGTTAAAAACGCCAGGTTAGAAGAAGCTTCCGCCTGACCCGAGAAATAACGAAGATGGCCGACATAATCCGAACTATACCCCACCACAGCCTTCATAAAAATGCAAATATCTCGGTTAATATTCAAGATAGAGAATAAATGTATATAACAATATTTATAGTAAATTTAATTTGCAATAAGATTGGTTCTGTACAATTTTTCGATCCGATGCATAATAACGGAGATATTTTGAATTTTCGAAAATCCCCCCCCCCTTTAAACCCCCCCTCCCTCTGGTCCGATTTCAGCCATTAACGAACTTGATCTGTCTTTTTACATAAAACGGTTAAATATCGAGTTTCGTAACGATCAAACAAAAATTGCGACCGCTAGAGCGTTAACAGACAAATGTATATATATGTATATATATATATATATATATATATATATATATATATATATACATATATATATATAGATATATATATATATAATTTTGAACGGACCTCATTTTCGTCATCTCCTGGGTAGGATCGATGGACATTTGAAGAAACTTTTCGAAAATCGCGTCATGAGTACGACCTCAATAGCTGATTTCCCTTAAGGGAAATCTGCTAATAAGTAATAAAAGTCCGTCACGCAGGGGCTGCGTAAACTAAGCAGATTTCCCACGTGAAGTTTTAGAATAGAGAAATTTCAGAATAGAGAGTCAAACAATTACGGGAACGGCCCGAACTAGCTCTTGACGGAAACTCACGACTAGACCCGAAGTTAGCCGATCTCATCTCAGAAGCTGAAAGCAGAAAAATGCAAATATCTCGGTTAATATTCAAGATACAGAATAAATGTATATAACATTATTTATAGTAAATTTAATTTGTAATAAGATTGGTTCTATATAATTGTTCGATCTGATGTATATTAACGGAGATATTTCGAGTTTTAGAAAATCCTCACCTTTAAAACCCCCCTCCCACTGATCCGATTTCAGCCATTAACGAACTTGATCTTTATTTTTGCATAAAACGTTTAAGTATCGAGTTTGGTAACGAACAAACGAAAATTGCGACCGCTAGAGCGTTAACAGACAAATATATATATATATATATATATAAATAAAAATGCAAATATCTCGGTTAATATTGAAGATAGAGAATAATTGTATAGACCAATATTTATAGTAAATTTAATTTGCAATAAGATTGGTTCTATACAACTTTTTGATCGGACGTATGGCAACTTATTGATCTGACGTATGGTAACGGGGATTTTTCGAACTTCCCCGTAAGGAAAATCAGCTATTGAGGGGCGTACTCCTGACGCGATTTTCAAACTATATATATATATATATATATATATATATATATATATATATATATATATATATATATATGTGTGTGTGTGTGTGTGTGTTACCGCTCATGTGGTCGCAATTTTTGTCTTATCGTTAACAAATTTGATATATAATCTTTTTATGTAAAAAGAAAGATCAAGTTCGTTAATGGCTGAAATCGGACCCGGGGGGGGGGGGGGGTTAGAGGGGGAGAATTTCGAAAATTCTTGATATCTCCCTTATTATGCGTCGGATCAAATAATTGTATAGAACCAATCTTATTGCAAATGTAATGTTCACGTTTCTTCATTATCTTGATTATTAACTGAGATACTTGCATGTTTTAGTTTTCGGTCTTCAGTAAACCCCCACTCCTATTCCTCTCATATTAACGATATTCCATTATGTTATGAAGAACTTTATTTGAAGCTTAAATACCAAATATTGTTCTCATTGAACTTTTAAGTTTTGAAATAAATGCAAATTCGTTGCGAACACGTGCGTGCTGCGCTGCGTGACGGGCTTTTAGCAGATCAGCGAATCAGGGGATCAGGGAAATCAGCTATTGAGGTTGTACTCATGACGGAATTTTTGAGATTTTTCTTCAAATGTCCATCGATCCTACCCAGTAGATGACGAAAATGAAGTCCGTTCAAAACTGTATATATATATATATATATATATATATATATATATATATATATATTTGTCTGTTACCGCTCTAGTGGTCGCAATTTTTGTTTTATCGTTTACCAAACTCCGAATTTAATCGTTTTATGTAAAAAGGAAGATCTAGTTCGTTAATAGCTGAAATTGGACCAGTGGGAGGGGGGCTTTAGAGGGGAGGATTTTCGAAAAGTCGAAATATTTCCGTTATTATGCGTCGGATCGAAACATTGTATAGAATATATCTTATTGCAGATTCAATTTACTATAAATATTGTTCTATACATGTATTCTGTATCTTGAATATTTACCGAGATATTTGCATTTGTATTCTGCGTGTGGTCGGCTATGTTAGGCCTTTCCGCCGAGAGCTCTGGCGGCCGTTTCTGTAACTATTCGTCCCTCGTGAATAGGTTTAGAGGTTACTTACTACTACAGCTGTTATTAGGCAGATTTCTCTATTGTAAAACTTCACGTGGGAAATCTGCTTAGTTTACGCAGCCGCTGCGTGACGGACTTTTGTTTTCATTGATCTTAGTATTTTACACCCATTCCATGTTGGTATCCACCTCCGTGTACGTGGTGATGAAACACTGTACTTTTACTACTAATGTATGAGACATTGTTTATATCCAGTTAGTTCGTGAAGACTAAATATAATACCTCAAGGCTGTTACATAAAGATTTGTTAGTATATCATTGTTACTAATTATTCTTTAAGACTCACTTCACTAATTCAAGAAACCGTCGGTATTCTATAGATAACCCGTCCCGATTAACCTCAGTAGCTATAAATGAACTAATTAATAACGTAGTAAATCATATATAATAATAACAAAATCAAGACTGACTTGTTTCTTAGTTACCTTAGTGATTCCAAATATTTCCCAATTAGCCTTAGTTAAAAAAAGTGGACGTTAATAAAGAAAACAAAATGATTCCAAAGACTCGCTGTAAATAGTACTTCATACGTTTTTTGTATTAATGAAGATTGGAATATTGCAATACTAAGAAAGAATACTATGTTAAAACAGAGAAAATAATTCCTACAATGATAAATTATTTTGAAGATGGCAGTGGAATGAGTTATCAGAGGAAAGAAAAGTTGCATAATTCCTCCATAGATAGTTGACTTCTGTCACGGGTTATGTGACATCCTCTCTGAGATAACCAGGCTTTCTATGTAAAATATAAATCTACAAAGAATCTGAGAATGTGAACAATATTTATTATTTAAGCTTAAATTAAGACGATTCGTCAGGCAGATCTATTAGCTGATTTCCCTTAAGAGAATTGAGGTATATGTATATATATATATATATATATATATATATATATATATATATATTTATTTGTCTGTTACCGCTCTAGCGGTCGCAATGTTTGTTTGATCGTTACCAAACTCGATATTAGTCGTTTTGTGTAAAAAGAAAGATCAAGTTCGTTAATGGCTGAAATCGGACCAGTGGGAGGGGGGGTTTAGAGGGGAGGATTTTTGAAAATTCGAAATATTTCCGTTACTATACGTTGGATCGAAAAATTGTATAGAATCAATCTTATTCTAAATTAAATTTACTATAAATATTGTTATATACATTTATTCTCTATCTTGAATATTAACCGAGATATGTGCATTTTTATGAAATCTGTGCGGATAACGAATGAGAGTTTCCCGCCAAGAGATAGGTCGGCCGTTTTCTTAACTGTTCGGCTCTCGTGAAAAACTTCACGTGGGAAATCTGCTTAGTTTACGCAGTCCCTGCGTGACGGACTTTTGTTTATGCGGGATGGGTAGAGCGGGTGATGCCTAAAGGCTGAGCAAATAAAAAAAAAATACAAATATCTCTGTTCATATTAGAGTGCACAACCACAAAAAATCCACAAAAAAATGATCAGAACCACAGTTACAGAGAATCCAATTTCCAATAAGGTTGGTTGTGTGCCATATTTCTAGTCAACTCTTTATAACGGAGAAAATCATAAATTTTTAATCTCACCCCCCCCCCAAACCCTCTCTCTTCATTTCAGCTATTAAAAAAATTGTGATCTTCCATTTAATATGAAACACTTAAATATCGAGTTTGGTTACGATGAAGCAGTAATGATCACTAGAGCGATAACACAGGAATATATATAATTTTTAACGTTACCTCATTTTCGTCATCTTCTAAGTAGGATCGATTAGACCAGCCTCCTCTGATTTTTCTTAAGGAAAATCTACTAAAATATCATAATTTTGGGGAAAAATTAATAGACCTACTGTACATTATAACATTAAATCATTGATTAAGTGAGAGTTTTCGATGCGAAGTACAACACAGGTATTAACAATTTTACATGTCCCTCTCCCACCTTCCCGTTTCGATGTCAATCTTAACGAAAGTTCCCTTTATTTAGTTTATTTGAAGTGTTTAAAGACAAATACATCCATATGAGAGTGTGTGTGAAACATAAAGGTTTATTATTATTATTTATTAACGTCCACTTTTTGCAACTTAGGCTAATCGGGACGGGTTATCTACAAGTTACCACCCTTTTCTAGCCAGGGTGGGATTTTAGGACGTTATTTAATGAATTTCGTCACTAAATAATTTCCTTTCCCCAGGCAAGAATCGAACTCGCCACTCTAGGTTTGCCATGTGAGATAAAGGTCAACGCTTTAACTCACATGGCTAACCTGAGCCCCAAAAACATGAAGGTTTGTCAGCTTCTGTTTATATTCAAAGAGAGAAGGGGGCTATCTTTGCTATATTTTCCATGTATTATATATATATATATATATATATATATATATATATATATATATATAGAGAGAGAGAGAGAGAGAGAGAGAGAGAGACAGAGACAGAGACAGAGAGAGAGAGAGAGAGAGAGAGAGAGAGAGAGAGAGAGAGAGAGAGAGAGAGAGAGAGAGAGAGAGAGAGAGAGAGAGAGAGAGAGAGAGAGAAGGGGGTGGGGGAGTGAGAGAAATTTTCAAATAATTTTACCTTTGGAGTTTTATTCATATACACTTGAAATTTAAGGTGTTACACTCTTATTATAGGCAACATTTCCTCCAACAAATTGTCAGTGTCCAATGCAAATGGAAATTCACTTATTTGCAAACAGGGGTATTTTAAATGTGTAATAGGTCAAATAATTGTAACGTTATAAGTGCTGTATGGCTCATTGTGAATGACCTTCGGCCTGATAACCCAACGAAAACATTATTACAGACCCTTCTGATAAGGATGCTGATAAGAGTTTACAGACTCTCGATTGTAACCTTCTACAGTCGGAAATTCGTCAATGACCTCATTTATCGAGACAGGATCATTGCTCATCTTGGAGAGGCGTCCGCTTTCGAGGTTGGTGTCCTCTTTAATTAGGCTAGATCGGGAGCTCAAGGGAGGCCGTGATACATTAAACTAAACTGGTTTTGCACGTACTCGGATGACCCACAAATGATTTTATTGCGAATTCTATTCTTTATTTCTTCATTAGTAAGATTCCTATATAACAACCAAAACCTTACTGAATAATTCCATCAATAGTCTTGGAAACTCGTGCCTTGGATCACTAATTTGGATATAGTAGTTTATCATTCAAGGATTTTATCGACAATTTATGATTCTTTTAATTTCATTCTTTTAGTGATTTTTCCATAAATATATAGACGTTTATTTCTTTTAAGCATTTATTTTAATAAACTTAACTAATATTGTTCGAAGCATATCGCCTCGTCGCTAATAAATAAGAAATGCAGAAAAAATACGCCTAATTACCTGGAAGCTACATTGAGCGTCAGTAATAAGCGTAGTAATTGTATCAAAACAGGGAGAGTGCCAAGGCACTATCGTTAGCTGCAGTATCTTACTACATTTTATTTGAAGATTTTCTTTAAGGGAAATCAGCTATTGAGGTCGTACCCATGATGCTATTTTAGAAGAATTTCTTCAAATGTCCATCGATCCTACCCAGAAGATGACAAAAATGAAATCCGTTCAAAACTATATATATATTGAAGATAGATAGATCTATCTATCTATATATTTGTCTGTTACCGCTCTAGCGGTCGCAATTTTTGTTTTATCGTTACCAAACTTGATATTTAGTTGTTTTATGTAAAAAAAAAGAGCATGTTTGTTAATGGCTGAAATCCGATCAGTATTTTGAAATATCTCCGTCATTATGAGTCGGATTGAAAAATTGTATAGAGCCAATCTTATTGCAAATGTAATATTCTATAAATGTTGTTATGTACGTTTTTCACTATCTTGATTATTAACCGAGATATTTGCATTTTTTAGTTCCCGGCATTGTAACCCCCACCCCCCACCCCTACACATGTCATATTAACAATAAGCTGTTATATTATGAGGCACTATTATATTATTTGAAGCATAAATACCAAGTATTGTTCTCAAGAGCGTTTAAGTTTTGAGGTGGTGCACGTGGGAAATCTGCTTAGTTAAGCCACTGCTGCGTGACGCACTTTTTTTTGTACTCGCTTATTTGCTGCAATAAGGACTTTGATTATGTCTTGTTGGTCTTTCTTTAAAAGACATATTATATTGGATTATAAAATATTATAAATAACTCGTTTTTGCTCCATTGCCCCTCTTTCTACCTACGATTTCTATTCTTTTTTTAAAAAACTCATATTTATACATGCTGTGCATTTATTTTATATTTTTTGGCAGTGTTCTATTAAAACTTTTGATAAAACCTAAATTCATTAGGATGAACAATATGGTAGATAGTGATCCATTTCGATAAATGGACTTTATCTCGAGGGTCATTTGCAGTCAAATCAGGCTTCCAACCTCTTGGGTGTGGAGAAATATGTTGTATTAAGGCTATAAAGTGTGGCTGTGGCATAATGTAGATAGAGAAGAGGTGGTTTATATTAGGGAAGGTGTCCTCGCCGATTAACCTGCACGTCATAACCTTCCTTTCGCTGTCTTTATCACCAGCTCAGCGCTTTTCCTTCATCTTATTATCATAGCATCTGCTTTCTGTTTTGATTTATCGTCATGTCTCTTCGCCATTATCTTTCTACATTTCTGGCTTGGTTCTCCGTGGACCAAGGTTATCCGCCAGAAAAAATGAATATTATCAATTGCAAATTGGTATACATAAAAAGTCCTTCGCGCAGGGGCTGCGTAAACTAAGCAGATTTCCCAGGTGGAGTTATACAATAGAGAAATATCCATAAGAGAGCCGAACAGTTACGGCAAAGGGCCGAAGTAGCATTTGGCTGGAAACTGTCATCCGTTATCGGCCCAAATTTAATACAAATGCAAATATCTCGGTTAATATTCAAGATAGAAAATAAATGTATAGAACAATATTTATAGTAAATTTAATTTAGAACTAGATTGTTTCTATACAATGTTTTCATCCGACGTGTGGTAACGTAGATATTTCGAATTTTTGAAAATTCTTTTTACATAAAACGACTAAATATCGAGTTTGGTAACGATTAAACAATAATTGCGCCCGCTAGAGCAGTAACAGACAAATATATATATATATATATATGTATACAATTTTGAACGGAGCTCAGTTTCGTCATCTCCTGGGTAGGATCGATGGACATTTGAAGAAAAATTTTAAAAATCGCATCATGAGTACAACCTCAATAGCTGATTTCCCTTAAGGGAAATCTGCTAAAACACGCTAGAGTTCGCCTTAACCACGAACCAGTTCACGCTAGCTGCTAGCCTATTCCCAAGCCTATTGTATTTCAAATTTTTGTTACGATGTAATTGTGTTTCACCTAATAATAGCTATCCTTGAGTTCGCGCAAGCTCAAATAGGATTCTTCCTCCTTTTGTGATGGGCATGGTAATTCTAACACTAATTATTCCACATTCTTCTGCAACCCACAATAATATTTTCTGGAGTTGTTTCATTATTCTGATTTGCCATTCCGGAGGAACTGATTTGTCCTCACAAGAACTATGTAATGGCTGATTTAACCTCACATATGAGGTATTGTATGGTTGGCAGAGAAAATAAGTGTCCCGACCTGTACAGAAACGGGGGTAGTAAATCAGAACTAAATAAGCTGTATTGAAATATATGGCATACAAAAACACTATATATTAAACAATAAATTACTATATTTTTATTAGTGAATAGCTCATGTTAAGAGAATAAGCTGGACCATCTGATGGCAAGAAAAGTCTAAATTGTTTCAACGTTTCCCTATCCGTACCTTCTTGTCAAATCCATCTGATTCACGTCAATCAAGCAAGATTGTATAAAGTTGTAGTGTGCAAACTTCATGTTACTGAGGAATGACTTGAGTGGAGTCTTTTCTGGTGTTTTAATAGTTGGTTAGTTTTTTGCCAAACCTCTGCAAAACGGTGTTCCTCTCTTCCTTTCTATGTTAAAAACTAGACTGTTCAAGCGAGTAGCCTTGCCTAAAAATAATGTGAAATAAAATATGGCATTAAAAATTATTTCTCATCTATGGCGGAAGGTAAACAAAATAACGAAAACTTCGAATGATTATTTTAAAAATCATTTTTATTTCTCTACTAGTTTCGCGCCCATGTGACGCCTCATCAAGAGAAATTCTACTACAAAAAGGCTATTAAACTAATGGCTACTTCTTTCCATAGGACCTTCCACTTCCACTGCCAGTCAGAGAATGGCTTAAAAAGCACGGGGGGTCAAGTCAGCTTATTTAGATCGATACGTTACGAAATGAAAATATATCGATTATCCCTTGCAGTCTAAATAGTAAACAAGAAATTTATAATTGATCAACTATCACTCGCTAAGCCTAATCATATGATGATAATGTCTAAGGAAATGGGTAATAAAAATATTTGCACAGTAACAATATTACAGTTGTGTTGATTTTATTATTGTAAGTCTCCTTTAGGGAACTTCCAGCCTCTCTGAATCCAACTCCTGAGATTACCCTAATCATTCCATTTTTTTTTCTTTTAACGTTTTAATTCAAATTCATTTGTTGGCTCCCTGTATTCTAGCTACTCTTTCTTAGGTTTTCAACCGATATTGTAATTGGTTGCATTTTTTGAGAAATTTGAACCTTTATTATAGACAGAATTGTTGTTTTCTAGGTTATATTTATACTGTCATTTGCTCTCTATGGATGGATGGATGGTAACCAGAGCTATGAACTTGAAGATCTGTGATACCCCAAAGAGATGAACGTTAGCCCTAAGCTACTCAGAGTAGTAGTGTTAAGGGCTACGATACCCAGATCTATGAACGTTAGTTCTAAGATACCTAGAGTAGTAGTATTTAGACCTACGATACTCAGATCCATGAACGTTAGCCCTAAGCTACTCAGAATAGTAGTATTAAGACCTACGATACTCAGATCTATGAACGTTACTCCTAAGCTACTCAGAGTAGTAGTATTAACAACCTACGATACCCAGATCTATGAACGATAGTCCTAAGCTACGCAGGATAGTAGTATTAAGACCTACGATACTCAGATCTATGAACGTTACTCCTAAGCTACTCAGAGTAGTAGTATTAACAACCTACGATACCCAGATCTATGAACGATAGTCCTAAGCTACGCAGGATAGTAGTATTAAGACCTACGATACTCAGATCTATGAACGTTAGTTCTAAGATACCTAGAGTAGCAGTATTTAGACCTACGATACTCAGATCCATGAACGTTAGCCCTAAGCTACTCAGAATAGTAGTATTAAGACCTACGATACTCTGATCTACGGGTATGAACGTTAGCCCTAAGCTACTCAGAGTAGTAGTATTAAGATCTACGATACCCAGATTTACGAACATTAGTCCTAAGCTACTCAGAGTATTAGTATTAAGACCTACGATACCCAGATTTACGAACGTTAGTCCTAAGCTACTCAGAGTATTAGTATTAAGACCTACGATACCCAGATTTACGAACGTTAGTCCTAAGCTACTCAGAGTATTAGTATTAAGACCTACGATACCCAGATTTACGAACGTTAGTCCTAAGCTACTCAGAGTATTAGTATTAAGACCTACGATTCGCAAACCTTGTATGAAAACCAACGAGACCTAGACCTTGTATTAAGAACCTATGACACCTCCAAGACCTTTGATACCCAGATCTGTCGATATGCCCCCAATCATCCATTGGACCCCCCAACAGCCATCTAACATTTGAATATCATATGTGATGTGTCAGCTGGAATAAATTTTGAACTTTTGCAATCTTCATATTCCCTTAGGTTTTCTATTATTTTATTGAAACTTCATTTTCACTGAAATGTTAGAAACTGTGCGTTTTATTCTCAGGCTAGTAGAAACCTTAGGAATATCTCTTTCCTTTGAACTTTTTAACCCTTTGAGAATAGATGTGATTTATTGTGCCGATAATATAGTTTTGTGTTTTATTTTGGTTGAAGAGAATGAAGTTGGAAATAATTGGCCTCTTCCATTTCACCGATTCAGTTCTGCATTAACATATTTGGGACAAGAACAATGGAAACACTTTCATTTACAAAGTACTAACTTAACCTAACACAGATCAACGAAATTCATTAATTCACCTGATAAAATGTTTTAATTACGCTTATTATCTATGAACGTGAAAAATAACCTAAAATCAATTCTGACATAGTATTCAAGCAGTGGGAAGTACCCGAACCTAAATAACATTTGTTGGATAAGTCGTTGTGATAAGAAATTTATTTACAACTGTTTATCACACAGATGTGCTGTAACCTTTTCGATTCAATGAAACTCATTAGCGAGGAAATCGGACCTACATTGTGAGTATGGTGTTCAAGAGGCCTCAAAGAGTGCCTTACCATCGATATCATCGTGACTACCGGATAGATGGTCATGCAATTCGTAGATACCGTCATCATCATGACTATAGCGGTTCCCACCATAGCCATACCATCTACAGTTCTAGATCAAGGGAGAGAAGCTATTCCCTAAGGGAAGACACATATAGATCCAGATATAGGCGTTACTGGGACAGGTTAGTAACCTTACATCATTTTCACACAGCACTCAGCCCAACCTTTGCGATATAACATGGCAAACATAAAATTTCATATACACCTTCAACTCCATAATTGCATCCTGGTAGGCAACATGTAAAAACATTCAGTATTAATTTTGAGAAAAGAACTTCGTTTTTCTCCAATACTAAATATATATTTTTAATATAAGGTTTTTCCCATAGGATGGACTAGTACTACTAGAAATGATAACGTTGCTCTATATATAAATCATAAGACAAGGGGGGGGTCATAGAAATACAAATTGTCTTATGCAATATGACTAAAAGATTGATATCACTCATTCGTGGAAACAACGACGATTCTACAATTTTACTGGTCCCCAGAAAGACTGAATTGAAAATTTGAAATTAATATAGTAGAACGTAAAACATTTTTTGGACAGTTTGAATAAAGTGCCCTAAAGTAAATTAAAATATTAGTAAGACGGTATTTCTTTCGATTAATCAAGTCTTTCTGGCAATTATGATTCATTTCCGATTTTAGGCAAATTTCAAAAGTTCCATCCGGATGAGCGATAAACAGATTTGAAATTCCTACCTTTAAACTACTTAACGTTTGATTTTAATGAATTAGTTTATAATTTTTTTTCCATAAAAATATAATTAGTAATACTGTAATGAAAAGAAAATTCTATTAAATCTTAATATATATAAATCTCCTGTCACGATGTTTGTCCGCGATGGACTCCTAAACTACTTAACCGATTTTAAATTAAATTGGCACACCGTGAGCAGTCTGGTCCAACTTGAGAGATAGGCTATATTAATTTTCTCTGAGACGAACAGGAGTGGGGGTTATAAGGGAGGCCTGAAATTAAAAGTCGTGATATTTCGTTTTCTATTGTTTTTTTCGCAAATATGCACATAACAAAAGTTGTTTATTTTGCTATTTAGAGTAACTTTTGTTATATACACTTTTTTCGTATACCGAATTATAAACGAGATATACGCTAAAAATTATAGCGGAAGTGAAAAATTTTATTTGGCACAAAAGACTCAACCGAACTAAATAAAACACTCAGTATGTGTATTAGCACTAACGCCTTCCTTATAAAAAGCCATACTATTTCTAGGGACAGGCAGGAGTGGGGGTTATAAGGGAGACATGAAATTAAAAATATTGATATTTCGTTTCCTATTGTAGTTTCGGCAAATATGCACATAACAAAAGTTGTTTATTTTGTTATTTAGAGAAATTTGCTCAACAATTCTTTTCAATATGAACTACCAGGTACAGCACCTGGAAAAATTAATTTTAATGTATGTTAATATTTTGCCCTTAATAATTCAAATCTATGCACAATGCACAGGAAACGGGAAATATGACAATATGGAGGACAGTGAAGTCTTACATAAAAAATTAATTTTATTATTAACAAATCCACAGAAACGACGGGTATTAACCCGGACGGGTAAATGTCAAAATATTGTGCAAAGTCAAGCCTTGCCAAAAAAATATCATCACCATTCAGCCTCAAATGCATTCCCGGGCGAAGCCGGGTATCTGAGCTAGTAGTTATAATATTCCTCACGATAGCCACAAAGGGTACCGCCAAAATGACGCAGATTGTTTTGCTTAGATGTTTATATTTACGGCTGTTTGTTATTTTCAACTTGTTAACTAAAACATTTCAGGGTATATTCTTAATTATTTTCCGCCTACTCCATTGTTCTGAAGAAATCTCGTGTTTAAAGTATTTTGTAAATATTTATTTAAACAAATATATACCTCTTTGGACTATTTATAGTCTGTAGATGGAAGTGAGCTTCGACTCCTTTTATACTATTTGTCCCCGTCTCCCCGCAAAAATCTTCCAAACTATTAAATCTAAAGTGCCTATTAATTAAATCTAATGGGCTGGGTTTAATTAAACCATTTTTTTTTTAAATAAAGGTAATTAGCAAGGATATTCACGAATCTAGGTTTTGAATTTGAAGTTAAATCCTACTGTTAGTTGGGAAAGTGAATTTTCACATGTTGTACCTGGAGTAGTTGATATAAATTTTAATAATCTTTCAAATCGTTGGAGGATTGAGTAATTTATTGGTGAATAGACTGACAAGAATTTCATTATCTTAGAATGACCTAAAACAGAATAAGATGAACTTTATGAAATTTTATTTATATAGATTGCATAGTCTTGGATAATTTTTTTAATTGCAAATATCTTCTCTTAAACTTTATTTCCACTTAAACCTGCAAATATTTCGTTTTCTACTGACTAGTCTTCAGGGTGTTTGACTATGTCTTAGCGTTACTAAGATGTGTTAGTATGTAAATACTCCAACAAAAATTCAGTAGGACACAAATCATAGAGAGAACTAGGTTCAAATAAAGTTAGGTGAAAATAATTACGATGTTTATAATTCGGCCTACAGCCGTAAATCAAAGCGGTTGAGGAGAAAGGCAATTGAATTAGCCGTGAGCCTCGGACAGAGGTGCGTTTTATTATTCATTCCTTTCCAGTTTGGATTCCACTTCATACATATTCAGAGTGAATATTTATTAGTTTATAACTATATATATATATATATATATATATATATATATATATATATATATATATATATATATATATATGTTAAGGGGTTGTGGTGTTTGACTTGTTTTGATAGTAAGCTATTCTACCTCGATTCTATCGTACTTGGTATGATCTGAGTGCGTAAGTTTGTAAAAAAAAAATGCATTGTATTGATCTATTAAAGCACAGGCCTTTAGGCTAACTAGTCCCCTCTGCACTCAGAAACACAGGCCTTTAGGCTAACTAGTCCCCTCTGCACTTCAGAAACACAGGCCTTTAGGCTAACTAGTCCCCTCTGCACTTCAGAAACACAGGCCTTTAGGCTACCTAGTCCCCTCTGCACTTCAGAAACACAGGCCTTTAGGCTAACTAGTCCCCTCTGCACTTCAGAAACACAGGCCTTTAGGCTAACTAGTCCCCTCTGCACTTCAGAAACACAGGCCTTTAGGCTACCTAGTCCCCTCTGCACTTCAGAAACACAGGCCTTTAGGCTAACTAGTCCCCTCTGCACTCAGAAACACAGGCCTTTAGGCTACCTAGTCCCCTCTGCACTTCAGAAACACAGGCCTTTAGGCTAACTAGTCCCCTCTGCACTTCAGAAACACAGGCCTTTAGGCTAACTAGTCCCCTCTGCACTTCAGAAACACAGGCCTTTAGGCTAACTAGTCCCCTCTGCACTTCAGAAACACAGGCCTTTAGGCTAACTAGTCCCCTCTGCACTTCAGAAACACAGGCCTTTAGGCTACCTAGTCCCCTCTGCACTTCAGAAACACAGGCCTTTAGGCTACCTAGTCCCCTCTGCACTCAGAAACACAGGCCGTTTGGCTAAAAAGTCCCCAATGCACGTCAGAAACACAGGCCTTTAGGCTACCTAGTCCCCTCTGCACTTCAGAAACACAAGCCTTTAGGCTAACTAGTCCCCTCTGCACTTCAGAAACACAGGCCTTTAGGCTAACTAGTCCCCTCTGCACTTCAGAAACACAGGCTTTTAGGCTACCTAGCCCCCACTACACAACAGAAACACAGGCCTTAGGCTACATAGTCCCCACTACACAACAGATACACGAGCCTTTAGGCTAACTAGTCCCCTCTGCACTTCAGAAACACAGGCTTTTAGGCTACCTAGCCCCCACTACACAACAGATACACGAGCCTTTGAACTACCTAGTCCCCACTACACTACAGAAACACAAGCCTTTAGGCTACCTAGTCCCCACTACGCTACAGAAACACAGGCCTTTGAACTACCTAGTCCCCACTACACTACAGAAACACAAGCCTTTAGGCTACCTAGTCCCCACTACGCTACAGAAACACAGGCCTTTGAACTACCTAGTCCCCACTACACTACAGAAACGAGTAACGTTTAATGCAATCTACTCCTTTCCATTTCAGTGGTTACTTTACGCCTGCCAGATATATAAGGGTGTCCTGAGAGATGGACCTTGTTGCATACCTATATCTTAACAGAATCTATATCCTTATAATACTAAACTTAACAACTTAATTTAGTTTATCATATTGGCTGTGAAATATTCATTTGTGATAGCCAGCTGATTTGTGTTTGTTGCAGGGGTTCGGAGGAGGTGAGCAGCAGTTTCGATAGATCTAGTCATTTCTACGAGCGGGCGGAGGGGGCGGGGGGTTACATCCGAAGGAGTAGCTACCATACCACTGGGGCAGAGTCTCTCTCACGAACTAGGCCCAGGGACAGGCCGTCCTATCGCAACGGACCTTATACACCTATCATTGAAAGGTATATATTTATATATGTTGTACTTATTTTTATATATGTTTTTTTTTTTAATTTTAATTTTGAAGCAAATTAATAAATAAAAGCTGAGCAAAGGATATTGAATCTTAGAGATAAATAAATTCTGTTAGGATTAGGCAGTAAGCTAGGTGACGGGACATTCACCGATCAAGAGCTTTGGCATTAAACGGTCGAACAACCTATTAAAGATACAAAAGACTTGTTCAGGACCTTTTTTTGGTTATCATAAAAGGATTTTTAAATTATGTTCTATGCCACGTTTTGACCTGTTGCCTTTGAACAGGGATATTATATGTCACTTTCAAATGCAATAATGTTAAATGCATAAGTGCATCAAAACATTGTATTTAATTTGATAGTAGAACGAGGAAGTCGGGTGGATGGAATCCTTGTCAATTTGTTAAGTCTTGGATAACGATTTAAACAACGCCCATTTGTTCCAGCATAGAATGCTTTAATACTAATGCTAGGGTGTATCCCTCCTCGTTGTCACTTAAATAGAGTTCTTTCATCTTTAGGGGCAAGAGAAATATTCAGCTACTCTCAAGACGGAGTATGACTAAATTATTGAGGCTCATGCCTGTTGTCGGAAACCACTAGATGATGTTCTTTGATATGTCCAATGGCCTGCAAAAAACATTAAATAGATATCTAGTAGTCAAACGAAGAAGGCTTACCTTAATTTGTGGATTCACGGTTACCAGGATTGGATCTAATTCCTGAAGATCCGTCACGTTAAGGAAACTGCATACCACCATACAAGGAAGACGACTTAAGCTGCATAATACAACCTAATAACCATAACAATTGGTTTTACTAATGATATGACAATGGGATAATACTTTAGACACATTGGAAGCCCGGATACTCATGGTGGCTTATGATTATCCTTAGCCTATGGGAAGTATGGCTTCGACTGAACGGATGAACCACCATGTTCCTATGGCCCTCTTTCTTGTCACTCCGTGAAAATCAGAACTTCCTGTAGCTGCGAACTGACCTAGATACAACACCAGAACACATTCAGCAAACTAGGCATTTTCTCAAAAAGCAGAGGAATTCTCTCTGGCCGAAAATACAGATTAATTAAACTAGTGAATTATTTCTCTATGTTCATTAGCTGAAGATTTCGCATACTTCCCTATCAATAGCTAGTTTCTACTGGTTCAGTTACAGTAATTTAATTGAGTTACTTAAATTATGCGTGAAATCCTCTAAATAGTTAGCAACAGCTATATATTTGTTTATTGTTAACAGATAGAATCCATCTAGCTCCGTAAGATTTCTCCTTGGATATGTCCTATTATTAAGACACCGTCCTTGGCTGAAAACAATTCTGATAGGAATCTTTTCCTTCTGACTTCATGACTAGATACACGCTTTGCTGTTAAGTGTTAGGAGTATAATATAGACGTGATTAGCGGATTTCCGTTAAGGTCCAATCGACGCTTCAGTTCATGATCAATAAACATTATCACATTTAAACGAGAGCCAGTTACACCGCAACAGCTGTGAACTTTATCCAATTCGAAACCTATTTTATTATTATTTTTTAGCAGGTTTCCCAAAGCCCTTAGCTACTCGAAAAATTAAAATATCATCGATCCTATTTAGCTTAAAACCATAATAATGTTCTCATCCAAGCTCGATATTTAAACGTTTCATGTAAAATTAAAGATGTAGTTGAAGGGGGTAGCCAGCAATACCAAAATCTTCGATTTTATTACTCGAAAAATGTTTAACAATCTCGTTCATATGAGGTAATGTACTAGAGTTCTTGATTTGTAAATTCTTCTGCGACTTGAATACTAATGGAGTTTCAATCATTTTTATGTTGGTTTTGGCCTATTGAAAACTTATATCTCAACCAAATAAATTATGAATTAAAGCTGCTCTATCACGTACAGTTTAAATTTCATGTCTTATTTATGTATAGTATTTAGAAAGGATGAAGTAGGGATTTTAATGTGCTGGTACGTTTGCATCGTCCCTATGAATTGTTTAGTCCCGATAAAGCGATATATATTATAATACACACCGCCTAAAGCCTAAACCACTTTCTGGACGACTATGAAGCACACGAATATACTTCTACGTACATGGTTTGGCCCTGAGATTGATGATCGGTCAGCAAATGAGGCACAAGGTCACTCCTCATCAATATTTGCTTCTACAGCTTGAGTTGGTTGCTTACAAATCTATGTGATGCCTCCATTAAAATGTATCTGTTCCCCTTAAAAATGGCAAATTTTCTGTTGCATATTAGGTTGGTTTTGGAAATATTTGTTTGAAATGAGCAGGGCAACAGGATTCCCCCTAGGAGGGAGCTGCAGTTGGGGCCAACATTTTGTAAGCTCAGTATACTTCAGAATTTGGCTAGTAATGCGATTTTCTACCATTCTGAGCTTTAAATCCATAACTTTAAAGCCTCCCAACATAAACGACTTTAATTAAATGTTTAGCCTATACCAAAATAACCTTGTCAAATTTGGCTGAATTCCTTCTGGGCTCCATCTTTTCAACCAAACATTGAAAGCTGTCTCGACGAGAGGCTATGTGAAGAAAAGGTGCATTTTAAGTTTTGGCGGGTTTTTTGAGAGGGGGGATTTGGCGGGAACTGAGTGTATATGGCTAGGCCATAAGTGCACTCTGTAAAGGAGAGGGGAGGGAGAAAGCACCCTTGACGCTGAGGTTGTTCACCCTCTGTCGCCCCCATTAGCCTGAGTGCATTGGATGCAGTCAACGGTCCCTCTCCTCCATCACTCATTCCATATACAGATCCATCTCTCTGCTCGTCTCTTACTTCAGCCATACTACATAAATCTAATCGAGCAATACCATTCAAGTACTGAAGAAAAAAAAGTCCGTCACGCTTGGGCTGCGTCTACTCCTCGATTTCACTGTATTAAGAAATTTATGTCGACAGAATTCGAAAATTAAGGTAGGCGTGAGATGTTTAAAGGGCAGGGGCTTGAAGGTAAAATTACATTATTAGGAATGAGAATTTATGGAACACCGGAAACAGAATATACAAATATTTCAGTTAATATTTGAGTTAGAGAACAAATGTATAGAACAATAATCGTTGAAAAATAAATTTGTAACATTTTTCTATCCTGCTCACTTATGGTAAAGAAAATTTGTTTAAATTTCCCCTTCTCTATACTCCCACTCCTCCTGATCATATGAAAACAACATGTCTTTCTTAATCTTAAATAAGTATATATAGGTTTATCGGTAGTACAAAAGTCCGTCACGTAGGGGCTGCGTAAACTTAGCAGATTTCCCACATACTGGTGTGAATCGCCTCTATGTTTGGTTTATCTCACTATTTGATCTCTATTTCCAAATAAAAATTCTATGAGTAGAAGTGGTTCTTTTCCGAAGGCAGAAAACAAGAAATTTACGGACAAAAAAATGCATAGAAAAGCAATTATTGGACATCTATAGTTTAACAAAAATGGTAATGTAATATTTTACGATCCGACTCATAATAATGGAGATATTTATAATTTTCGCCCCCCGCCCCTAAACTCCCACTATTCCAGGCCCAATTTCCGCTAAAAACAAATATGATATTCAGTGTCGACTGAAACGGTGAAATACTGAGTATGGTATAAATCAAGCAAACATTTACGATTAAAGAACGACAAATCTTAATTAATGACATCACATAACGTATTTTTAAGTAATTCAAAGTAGTAGGTAATAGTTGGGTTTCGGCTAATAAAGTTTTCTAAATTCTTCTTTTAGAGGATTTTTTATTTGCTGACAGTTTCGGGCAACCGTTGGCAGTCATAATGTAGTCTCCACTGTATGCAGTTCGTGCTCTCTGCTCTTCCCCCATATAAAAAAACTGCTCTGAAGAAGGGAACCAACGGTTGCCCGAAACTGTCAGCAAATAAAAAATCCTCTAAAAGAAGAATTTAGAAAACTTTATAGGCCGAAACCCAACTATTACCTACTACTTTGAATTATTATAATAACGGCTAACAATACAATTGATTGTATTTTTAAGTATTTCAGGATGTAAAAGTTCAAGGGAAACCATATTTGGTATTTAACCCAGGAATGAAGTGGTTCATGATATAATAGTTTATTGTTAATGAGACATGAGTAGGAGTGGAGGTTTACTGAGGACCAGAAACTAATGAAGTCCGTCACGCAGGGGCTGCGTAAACTAAGCAGATTTCCCACGTGAAGTTATACAATAGAGAAATCCCAAGATACGAGAGCCGAACAGTTATGTAAACGGCCGAACTAGCTTTCGGCGGGAACGTATAGAGCCGGCCTTAGCCGATCTCATCTCGTCCGTTATCTGCACACACTTAATAAAAATGCAAATATCTCGGTTAATATTCAAAATAGAGAATAAATGTATATAACAATATTTATAGTAAATTTAATTTGCAATAAGATTGGTTCTATACAATTTTTCGATCCGACGTATAGCAACGGAGATATTTCGAATTTTCATCTCTAACCCCCCCCCCTCCCACTGGTCCGATTTTAGCCGTTAACGAACTTGATCTTTCTTTTTACATAAAATGGTTAAATAACTGATTTCCCTTGCGGGAAATTTGCTAATAGATGGTGAGATGAGATCATAAGCGTATCATATATCAGTGCATGGGAAATGTTTAGTTTACGCAGCACCTGCTTCACGGGCTAACTCCTTATGAGTATGAGAATATATACTTTGCACAGTTTACTATACCGGCGATGCTAGCTTAATCTCCTGCTACTGTTTGATTAATCAGCGTACTGTTGGAGATGGGTGTGGCCACTTAGTGACAGCGGCCGTAGCTCATTAGGGGAGGCGATGAGTTGGCTGAGTTTGACGCAAATCAGTCGGGTTGAAGGGGAAGCTTTTACATCCCCATCCCTAACTCATCTTTTGTGATAAGGCTTATCACATTAGTTGATAAACTTGCAGGAGATTTTATTGTTTGTTTAAATTCAACTGATATTTCTATGACCTTAGAGTTTCATAATTATTTTGACGCTGTAATTAGTAGATTGTCTATATTTCAACCACGTCATTCTTATTTCAAACTGTTTTCAGCTACATTAATAATGTTAATTGATTACCTGAGTCATACTTAAGAAGAATGTATACGACTATTAAGACACTATACCTTACACTACATTCAAACGTGCTCTATCAGATTTACTCAGAACTATTGATCACAACTAATTTTAAATTGTCATATGTAATATTTTTGTATATTATATGAAATGTAATCCTGGGCTCATGTAAGTTTAGACAAGTTTTCTACAAAATATGTTATGGATTCCAGTGGCAGTTCGTTTTAATTAGTTCCTCTGGATGTCAAGCTAGAAGGACTAGGTATTGTCTGAAAGAGATATTTCCGGACATGGGTCTCACTTCGTAGGTGGTAGTCATAAAAGAATCACATTTACCTCACAGTATCACCTTTAGAGAACAGTAATTTTATAATTTAATGCTGTTTCACTCACATTTAACGTTCTGAAGCCAAACCTCTTTTATGAATGTTTTTCAATGTGCTTGTTGCGTTTAAGCCAAATTCTTGCAGCTTGTGATTTGTTCATATTATATCAGTAATTTGTCCAAATAGTACAATGTGTATTAGTGCGGATACAACGTGTTGATAAAACCCCGGATAAGTAAAAAAGTGTATCACGCAGAGGCTACGTTAACTAATCAGATTTCCTGTTATGGATTTCTTACTGTGCTGGTATAACACACTTGTAATCTTTTGTATATTACTGTAGTTTTCCTTCCTACATGTATTATTTAGGTATTATTTTACCAGAACAATGTTGAACGGTATTAATATGTCACTTTTCCTTTCAACACCCAAAGGAACTCATGTGTTTTGTGAAGCGTTGCAAGTCTGTGGTTTAAAGAGGATATAATTAATTATCCGAATTTACGGAGCTTCAAGTGGCTTATTCCTTCTAATTTGAACTTTATAATGATTGCGATGTTACTACTTTTGTTTCATAAACGGTATATATAGTATGTACTTTTCATACATTGAAGGAAATATTCTAATAGTCGAAAATTGAATGATTAATTTAGTTGTTTCTGTAACTGATTTTTCAGTTTAGTGAGGTAATAAGTTGAATCATACGTTATCGTCTTCATTTATGATAAGCATATTCAACAAGACCTCTTTTGAAGATTCCTGAGAAATATTAGCTCGCAAATCACTGTAATGTAGAGGCTTTGATATGAGATCTGTTGAATTAGCCCTAGCGAACAAAGGGAAACCCGCTCCACCAATATTGTCTGCTGAGAGCCATGGGAAAAATTCTCAATATTTTCCAAGGGCGAAGACCTCATTCATGGGTATTAGCTCCCTTTCTAGCCTCCTTTTATACATTCTTTTCTCAATATTTTCTTGGAGATTCTGTTTTCCATCATGGAACGTCATTAGGGCTTAAGCTTCTCCAAGTTCGAAACAATACGAAAAATTGGATTATCTATAAGCCGAGTTAAAACTGGTTATAAGTTTCAGAATATATATTCTGTTGCATCTTGAATGTCATATTAGATAAATATGGCCAACTTTGGTGAAGTCTCTACAGACTTTACCATACAATCTGTGCTTGTAATTTAGGAAGTACCTATGATAATACCATCTCCACGGAAGTAATGGGTATTTAGTATCATTGCAATCTCTAGTTAAGTTAGAATAGCTTATTAATTATAACATATATGCAGTTAAAACAAAGTTATCGGTTAACAAGTTTCCTACTTATAGGCACTGATTCATTGTGTTATATTGTCAAAAAACAATAGATCCTCTTAAACCTCATTCTCCAAATAATACAGAATACTTCAAACCAGAAAACAGTGGATTAGGTGATCATTTTCCGTTGTGTTTAATTTTCTCGCTGCGGACTCAAAGAAGTAATTTCTCGATTGTCTTACTCCGGGTTAAATCTCCTATAGCTTTGATTACACTTATTTTAAATAGTTTATTCTATTGGGGTTTTGTTATATTTATTACTTTTTCATGATAGTTGGATTAACCCTTTAGATTTTAATTTTCCAGTGAAAGTGAATTTTATAAATTCTGTATCTTTCTTGTAAACGTCATTGATATATTCCCTTTGCTCTTTATTTATCTTTTACTTTGTGTCAGTTATAGAGAGCTATGATAGCAGTTTAAGAGGAAGATAGCTCTTTGTTTCATTGAAGCTTTTTGAGCAAGTAGATGGCTTGAGACTGGTCCTTTTTGTGAAGAGTGGGAGAGTTTATGGGTGTTGGTAGGTACAGAGGAAGGGCCAGGGAGACAAAGAGCGAGGGCTGCACCTGTAGTGTCCCTTACACCCTCACCCTTGGCTCTCCAGGTAGAATTCCCCCAGTCAGTATACCTGCAACCTCTCTCGGCTACGCACAACTACCTCTCTCCAACCTTCAGTCTGCCTCCAGGGAGAGTCTCATGTAGATCCCTCACAAACATCCATGTCGTATGTGTCGCTAAGCTGAAGTTTAGTTTGTTCTTTCGACGGAAGAGTGTCGTACTTTTATGTGTAGCGTACATTTGATCAACTGAAAATTATTGTGCCGGATCACGTGAGTGCAGTGCGGCGCCAACATGCAGATTTGTTCGATTCCACCGGCCAGTTATCTCGTTAAAGTTTAGTGTCATATCTAAAAGTGAATCTTGTGAGTTATTTGGCTACCACAGTGTTCTGCTCTTTTACCATCTGTGGGTGTTAATCTACTCCTGGAGTAACAACGTCTCTAGATATTTGTCCGCAAAATACCGCATAAAACTGGATTGCTACTGGACCCAGGGAACCAACGATGCTCTAGCATGGTGATTATTTTCCTATATAGCATGTATTTTAAAACCATCCTATTTTAGTATCTCAGATTATTCATTTTATTGATTTCCGGCACTTATTCCTCCATGGCGGAGTGACGCATTTTTTTTTTTCAGTTAGTTTACAACTATACTAGAAAATTCACGTACAATTCTATTTCGAATCTTATGGGTTACTTGATTTTACCTCATTTAATTAACAAACACCTACTTATTATATAAGACTTCCCAGAATATCGTAAATTACCCCGTTTAATTGGAAAGCATATCTATTTATGTTGTAGGCCGTCCATGGATATGGTAAAATAAAAGTTTCTTATTAACGAATTTAGGTAGCTTCCTCGCATACAAAGTAGAGCTCTCAATTTTTATACTACTGAAAATAATATGGAGACTGTGGTTTAAGAAGTTAAAAACATCTTCTTGGTCCGAAGTTGCATACATTCCCTAATAGCTTATGTTAAAAAGAACAGAATTGAATTGTCTCTTATTGTTGTTCGTCAAATATCTGCATTCGGTTATTTCTGTGCTGCTGAATGAAATTATCGAAATTCTTACAAGGTTATGAAGTTATCTTTTCTCTTTTTAAATATAGGGGGGTATTTGTAAATATTTCATCTTGAAATACTAGTATACATTTCTTCTTTGCTGAATAAAAATTATTTTGCTATGTCCACTAGGAGATCAGGCGAATTAAGGCGCTACTTTATACTCTTGATGATAAACGTCTTGAGCCCGATTCAAGAAATAGCAACTAATTTACCGACGAACTTGTTAATAAAGCCCTTAGTCCCGCGACGGCTAGAAATGGGTGGTAACATGTTGATAATCCTTCCCGATTAGCCATAGTATTACCTATCTTATATAAATATCACTGAGCGTCCACGTGCTTTTCTATTACTATTTCTTTTTTATATTTTTATTTTACTTAGATTTCAATTTCCGTGTTTGTACAATATACCCTTTTTATTTCTATCATAGTCTCTATCAATAAATGGCTGGAACCCAAAAATTCGGTTCCTGTTAATTTAGTTTTCCAATTACCCATAAAGGGGCTCCAGTATAAATATCCTAACAAGACTAGACCTAACCTTAGAAGATACTATTTGAGACGCATGTTCGTGTACATTCCTATGTTATCCTTTTCAATCGGACAAGGTGGGAAATCCCTCAGTTTCAATTTCGATCATTAACACACGTTTCCTTAAGTTTTTCATAAAACTCTTAAATATCGAGTTTGGAAGCAATAACACAAAACCATTAGCGTTTTAGAGTTTTAGAAAACATAAAAGTGCTAAAGGGAAATCAGTTGTTGAAGTTATACTCATGACCCAATTTAGTAATTTTCTTAATATTAATATACCCACCTGGAGTACCTGGAAATCGTAAGGTCTGTTAAAACTTTACAGTCCCTGCGTGGCGGTCATTATAGTAGATTTCCCTTCAGGAAATTCAGCTATTGAGGTCGTACTCATGACGCGAGTTTCGAAACATTTTCTCAATTGTCCGTCTGTGCAGAAAATGCACGTGCCTGCTTAGCAGATGCCGAAGATGAGCTCCGTTCAAAACTATAAATATTTGTCTGATTTGCTCTAGTGGTCACGATTTTTGTTGTATCGTTACCAATCTCTATATTTAAACGTTTTATGTATAACTAAAGATCAAGTTCTTTATTGGCTGAAATCCGATCATTGGGAGGGGATGTTTAGAGGTGGGGGTTTCGAACATTCTGAATATCTCCGTTATTACGGTCGGAATGAAAAATTGTTTAGAGCCAATCTTATTTTCAAATGTTGTTAAGTACGTTTTTTCACTATCTTGATCATTAACCGAGATATTTGCATTTTTTAGTTTTCGGCATTCAGTAAACCCTCACTCCTTCTCATGTCATATTAACAATAAGCTGTTATATTATGAAGCACATTATTTGAAGTCTAAATACCAAATATTGTTCCCATTGAACGTTTACGTTTTGGAGTAAATCCAAGTACGTGACGCATGTGGGAAATCAGCTTAGTCAACGCAGCCCCTGCATGACCGACGTTTCGTTTATCATAATGAAGACAATTTAAAAAGTCTTATAATACTTTTCGATCCATTATATAGATTAACATTTTGTGTTACCTGAAGAGATCCGAAATGGCCTGAAACTGTTCTCAAACGTCTAATCCTCCATAATCAATATACAATCATCACCCATACAATACATCTATATATTGGATAGCGAATTACTGTACATGATGCAAAAATTTCTCGGGGCTACTCTGGTTTGGTGTGACGGGAGAATTATCTGGATACTAAAAATGCAATTACAATCTGTGTAATTTTACGCAGTTCACATTAACATTAAACTAGTTAAGTGTCTTTAACTTCAAACAGATCTGTGTATGCTGTATTAAATTAAGAACAGGCTTTTATCGTTGTTGTCTTAGATATGGATTAAACCTTTTGCTTCCAAGGCATAAAATTGGATTAATATATGCTTACAATTGTTGTTTTACTCAAATGTATTATTTATTATGTTTCCTAAGCCTGAGAATTTGTTTCTGATTGTTACTGGCGTATATAAGAAGCGTGTGAGTGCCCTTCACATTTTTCCACGGAGAATCTATGATTCTGCATGAAAATATTTGCTAGTCAGCGGATAAATATTTTAATAATAATTTTCCTTCGCTATATTTCTGTGTTATTTTTTTTCTCCCTTAATTTGTTATGATTTTTAAACTTTGTATATTTAAATTCACATAAGCTCAATCTCCTCTTTCTACATGCATTCTAATATCAATGAAATATATATATATATATATATATATATATATATATATATATATATATATACATATATAATCAACTGGTAATAATGGTACAGCCAAACCTTCGTTATACCTATTGGATCATGACTGCATTAGTCTAGTAATAGTTTTTTTTGTCATTTACGTATTTTATGTTAAATATTTTATTATTATCTGAAATCGATACCTCGCCTGGGCAATAGGAATTTATTTAGTGACGAAATTCTTTAAATAAAATCCATAGTCCCACCCTGACCTGAAACGGGTGGTAACCTGTAGATAACCCGTCCCAATTAGCCTTGCAAAAAGTGGTCGTTAATAAATAATAATAAAATCGATACTGAATTAACTTTTAATTCGTTTATTTATTATTCTTTTATGATTTGATTTCACTTGCAAAACCTAGCCATTCGGTTCTACTCCCGCCTGAGCAATTTATTAGTGACGAACTCATGGAATAGACTACAATACTACTCTGGGTGAGCATCTGAAAATAACTCCCCTTAATTTGTTATAGGTGCATGTAGTATACATAACTAAATAACATTTTCCTTTTAGTTATGCATGCTTGAAGAGATCTAAAAAAAAGTTCTCAGGGGCTGCGTAAACTAAGCAGATTTCCCAATTGCTGGGGTAGCATACTTGTGACCTCATCACACCAAATACTCTCTCTATTTCTATGTAAAAATCGATGAATAAAAAGTAGGGTTTACTGAGGGCTGAAAACAAGGAAGTGCGGTTAATACTTACTAGTTACGAACAAATATATAGAATAACTTCTGTAGACCATCAATGGTTTAACAAGATTGGTGCTATAGAATTTTATGGTCCGACTCAATAACGGATATATTTTGAATTTTTAGATCCCCCCCCCCCCATTACACCCACTATTCCATGTACGAATTCAGCCTGTAACAAGTTTAATCTGCAGCGTTGACAGGAAATGTTAAATATCGTGTATGTTATATATCAAATAAACATTTTCGAATGAAAACCTAAAATAATTTGTGACGTCATCACGCAACGAATTTGCTGTATCTTTCAGAATAAAGATCTCTTAAAACAATATTTGGTATTTAAGCTTAGAATAAAGTGGTTCATGATATAACAGCTTATATTGTTAATATGACATGAGTAAGAGGGGGGCCTACTGAAGGCTAGAAACTAAAAAATCCAAATATCTCGGTTAATATTCTTGGCAGAGAAAATTTAATTTGTAATGAGATTGGTTATATACAATTTTTCGATCCGACGAATAATAAAGATATTTCGACTTTTAAAAATTCCTTCCTCTAACCCCCCGTACGAACATGACCTTTAGTTTTACATGAAACGCTTATATGTCGAATTTGGTGACGAATAAACAACAATTTATAAATATATATATGTCCGTTATTTTACTTAAATTAGTGAATAAGTGGTGAAATGATATCACAAGTGTGTTATACGACCACGTGGGAAATGTGCTTAGTTGACGCAACCCCCGTATGACGGACTTTATATCAAAATTTCCAGGGTTGGTAAACTGCAAATATTTTTCTCTTCTTTGATATTAAACTGTTTTAATTTAGGTATACGATTAAAGATTTTATTGTTTCGTTTACCTAATTTTAAAAACATCTTTGAGTGATTTTTTTTATAATATTAAAATTAGTTGATTACACAGATTTGCGGGTATTTATATAATTTTTTATATACATTTCATTTTCCTGTGTAGATCATTACGTTTTCCTCTATGTCTTCATGTTTTCGTTTGTCTTTAAAGTTCAACCAAGAATGGATAAAAGAACCAGTGCCTAACTTTGATCGATTTAGAGTGCTAAATCTGATAGCATTGCTTAAAATAAGAAATTTCTATTACATTTATGATTAGACCGGTCCTTTGATAATATATATTAGTATAATGTATTTGGAGGATTTTGTTGTTTAAATTAAAAGAAGTGTGATCTGAACACCACATCTCTTTTTTGTTCTGCTCATTAAATTCTTCCTTCGCTAAGGGGGTTCGTTTCTTATAATCTTGAAAATATATTTAGAACACTCACGTGTCATTTCATCTCAGCTCGACTGATTCAGGTACTTCAGCGCCAATCCCACATTTTCATTGTTGCTAATTGTTAACGAGCCCAGCTTTCATTCCCATAAAGAAGTATGCAAAAGGTTCCTTCTTAAGCATTTTAGCTCAGTTCACTGTTACTTGACCATTAAATGAATTATTTAGGGCAAAAAAAGATCGTCAGGTCACATTAAACTTTCTTTATTATTTTAAAGGGGGGAAACGTTCCGATCTCCAGGGCATTTACTATGCTAAAACATGCAGGACAAGTTTAAATTTGTAATTAATAAATGTAATTAAGTAATACAGTGTAAATTTAAATTTGTAATTATTGGCCCTCGTACATTAAGGCACCTCCACTGGAGCCACATTTTCCTACAAACTAAGAGTAGTAACTAGAATTTTAAAATTAATCTAAATCTGAGCGAATAAAAACTTACGATAATCAGCCTTAACCAAATCTATATATTTATAAAAATGAATGTTTGTTTGTATGTCCTTTATAGCATCGTAAACGGCTGAACCGAATTGTATGAAACTTGGTATGTATATTACTACTAAAACAGGTTAGGTTTCTGGCTATATTAATATTCTCTGAGACGAACATGAGTGGAGGTTATAAGGGAGGCTTGAAATTAAAAATAGCAATATTTCATTTCCTATTGGGTTTTCGGCAAATATGCACATAACAAAAGTTGTTTGTTTTGTTATTTAAAGTAACTTTTGTTATATGCACTTTTGCCGTACAACGAAGTATAAATGAGGCATTCACGAAAAACTATAGAAGAGGTCAACAATGTTATAGGACACGAAAGACTAAATCGAAATCAACGAAACGCCGTATTTTTGACTATAATAATATGATAATCTATGATTATGTCGTATATAAGAAAAGATACATGCACAGGAAAGGGGATATATAAAGAGATTGTATAAAATTAAGTACATAACAAATACTTTTATTATTAACATATGCCCAGCACGCCGGACTGGGGTGTAAATCCTAAGCAATGAGACGGGAAAATGTAAAAATATTGTACAAAGTAAAACCCCAAAAAAATACCATTATCATTCAGCCTCAAATGACTTAGCACCTTAGCTAGTGTGATAATATTTTCTTAGAGCAATGCTTTTATTAAGCTATAATATTGTGTTAGTCAGACCTGAAGTTCTTTTTTTGTCAAATAGGTATATTGATCTCTGGATACGGTGGAAATATTTAGGTATTAGCTCAACCAGCAAACTACCATTTCTCCGACTAATATCTCGTGTCTAGTTTAAATTTGGAGTCCTGTTTACTGGCAGGTAAATGCACATAGCAAGGAAGTGCAGGATTGTAAGAGACGTGTTTAGGTAGCTCCTATGCTGCAGACTTTTATTATTGCGTTCTACTATTCAAATTGAAATTACGGAGCGTATTGTGAATGAATACTTTGTAGGATAATGTGTGGTTTTAGTGGTATAGAAGTGTAAATGTAGGGAAATTCCCGGCTGTAAAGCATAGCGAGTAACGGGGTAGGAGCGTTGAGGCATGGCAACACTGCTTCGTCACTTTCACCCTCTCGTAGTTCAGGTAGCCCCCATTTACAGTGAGGGGGGCCCTCTCCCCGAATATTCTCTCATAAGCCCTCCTCCTACACTCCAGTTTCACAATTGAACGCTTCAGCTTATGGCAGTCCCCGCAATGCATCCCTTCTGGTTATTCACAACCATTTCCTTCCATCGATCTCAGCCAGAGCAGGTTCCCACCCTATGCAAACTGCAGTACTAATGAGGAAATTGGACACTCTTTTCTCTATTTCTCTGACCGTAATAAGTCAATGTAATCATGAATTTAAGTTGAGCATGACACGTTTATTGATGTAGTTGCTTTGCAGGGCCCCCGTAAGAGCTACTGGCGCCTGTGTGCAAAAAAGGATTTTGGCGCCCCTTAAGGCATTTTGAATTATCTTTTAGCAGATTTCCCTCAAGGGAAATCATCTATTGTGGTCGTACTCATGACGCGAGTTTTGAAAAATTTCTTCAAATGTCCATCGATCCTACCCAGGAGATGACGAAAATGAGGTCCGTTCAAAATTATATATATTTGTCTGTTAACGCTCTAGCGGTCGCAATTTTTGTTTGATCGTTACCAAACTTATCGTTTTATGTAAAAAGAAAGATCAAGTTCGTTAATGGCTGAAATCGGACCAGTGGGAGGGGGGATATTTGAAAATTCGAAATATCTCCTTTATTATGCGTCGGATCGAACACTTGTATAGAATCAATCTTATTGCAAATTAAATTTACTATAAATATTGTTCTATACATTGTTTATCTATCTTGAATATTAACCGAGATATTTGCATTTTTACGAAGTGTGCGGTATAAAGGACGAGATGAGATCGGCTGAAGTCGGTTGTATTCGGGACTTTCCGCCGAAAGCTAGTTCGGCCGTCTCCGCAACTGTTTGGTTCTCGTGAAATTGGTTTAGAGACCCATTACTACTACTGTTATTAGTAGGCAGATTTCTCTATCGTAAAAATTTACTTGGGAAATCTGCTTAGTTTACGCAGCCCCTACGTGACGGACTTTTACAATATGACATTTGAGCAAAAACTGTTACCTACAAATCCTTTCCATACTGGGTGGTTGAATTTTAAACCCAGTTAATTTCCTTGCATTTCCCTATGGAATTTTACCGGTAATATTAACCAGCTTTGGGAAAAGACCATATAGTTACTGATCGGATGTAGAAAGGTTGATAAATTGGAATATTTAGTATGAGGGCTAATTAATGTTTTATCTTAAGAACGACGATTCCTTGTTTCTAGGATTTTGTGTCATCAAACGGTGATTTAATCTGAGATTACAGCTATTTTTCACAGACGCCAGATATTTCCGTTTAAGTGTACGATTTTACCGTAGGTTCCATTGAAAAATCTATCTCTGTAACCAATATAACTTTTAATTGTAGTGTTTATTCGTGTTAACAACACCAGTTGTTCAATGTGTATTCGTGGGCGCATACATTTTTATGGTTATGTTTTTATACTAAAGTATTCTTTTTTTTTTTCTCATCACCGTATGAGGAGTCATTTATTTGAATACATATTCCATTGCCATAAGGCATATTACAGGTATAATTATGTTTAAATACATTATTATTTTACAAAATAAAATATATACACATTAATCAACCATCTAATCAAATATAATATAAAAAAATAATAATAAAATAAAATATTAAAATAAGTAAGATAATTACAAATTAAATTAATAAATGAAATGAATCAAATAAAAAAACAAATACTCAACCGATGTTTAATTTGCGAAGCATTCTTGAATGAATAAAAAAACGATCAACATAACAAAAAGCGTCCTTAGAATTAATTTGTTTCATTCTTAGAATTAATTTTTTTTTAACTAATCAAGTGGTAATTATTTGTAAAAGGAATACATTGTTCCACCTGCATAGGTGGGAGAAAAAAAGGGGGGGGGAGCATGATCTTTAAGGGAAGAATCATCAAGAATATTGTTGTGTTATTTCCCCCCCCCCTCAGAATTCATTCCTCTTCTCATAGACTTGTTTCTAAGATAATTTTGTTGGCAATAACTTTTATTTCGCAGCATTTTTCAATATGTGCCGTTTCTGAAATAATGATTTGTGCATTTTGCTGCTAAATGGTGCTTCAGACCGAAACATTCACCGATATAAATTCGTTTTAGAATTTCCCTTCTACAAGAAATAAGGCCGTCATAAAAAGTGTGGCATTCCATTGGAAATTCCAAATTTATGGTCGCTGGAGAAAGTTACGAGGTTGAATATGAACTGCTAAGATTCTTGAGGGGTCACAAATATGTCACACAACGTTTTAGCCTTTTATGAACATAATTGACGATTTTAAGTGGGGTGGCACGGGAAGTCGGGACACCCTTTATATCAATTTGTGCCTCTTAAGTTCGTTAATCAACATAGTAGTTGGTTGGGAGATGGGGGGGGGGGGGGCGAAAATAAAAAAATAACAAATTTCCCTCTTTCGTTTATCATTAAAATACTTTTTAATTATATTTTGTAACATTTTTTAATCCTATACACAGGGACGCAGGTTATTTTATTTTGTTTTGGTTTTCCCTTACAACCCTTACTTAGGGCAGCCCCACATTGTCAGGGAACGACAGATATTATACAACTACCTGTGTTATTCGTCGTTGACTGATTGAAATATAACTAGTTTCTGGTGGAAGTAAATTGATTCACCTTTGCACAAAATCTCCCCGTCATTTTCATAGAGTACTGTAAAAATGCCCACTAAATGTACAATCATTCATTTCTTATTTCCGTGAAGTGAAAAGTGATAATTGGACGAATTTAGTTATGAGTAGCTGTTATCCATAAATAAATTGAAATAATAATGATTTCCCGTAATAATATGAATATTGATTAACTGAATATTCATCAAATTAGTCACATAAATCAGCCATTGGAGGAATATTGAGGAACCTATTAAGAGTTCAAGGGTCATATAAGTCATATTCCCCGTTACAATGATTGCATCACCTTAGTAGATAACAATGTAATAAAATTCTATTTTCACGTTCTGGTGTGATACCATAGAAAGATGAGGTGGCGACCGGAAGTATCTGTCTTTGATATAAAAATGTCATCGGTAGTCAACATTTCAAAATCCACACACCTAAACAACATATAGGTCCTCAAAATATATTCCTCCCAAAATTTAATTATTAAACAAAATAAAGAGAAACTGGTGTTTTGACTTCTAAAGAATACGCTCACTCCTTTTAGCAGATTTCCCTTAAGGGAAATCAGCTATTGAGGTTGTACTCATGACGCGATTTTCGAAATTTTTCTTCAAATGTCCATCGATCCTACCCAGGAGATGACGAAAATGAGGTCCGTTCAAAACTGTATATATATATCTATATATATATATATATATATATATATATATATATATAGATATATATATATATATATATATTTGTCTGTTACCGCTCTAGCGGTCGCAATTATTGTTTAATCGTTACCAAACTCGATATTTAGTCGTTTTATGTAAAAAGAAAGATCAAGTTCGTTAATGGCTGAAATCGGACCAGTGGGAGGGGGGGTTTAGAGGGGAGGATTTTCGAAAATTCGAAATATCTCCGTTACTATACGTCGGATCGAAAAATATTACAGAATCAATCTTATTGCAAATTAAATTTACTATAAATATTGTTCTATATATTTATTCTGTATCTTGAATATTAACTGAGATATTTGCATTTGTATTCTGTATGTGCTCGGCAGCAGTGGCTGTTTGGACTTTCCGCTGTGAGCGGCCGTTTTCGTAACTATTCGTCCCTCGTGAATAGGTTTAGAGGTTTCTTACTACTACAGCTGTTATTAGGCAGATTTGTCTATTGGAAAACTTAACGTGGGAAATCTGCTTAGTTTACGCAGCCCCTGCGTGACGGACTTTTTATGGTGGTATAGTCTAGTCAAGTAGGCAATATTCATGTTCTTTACATATATGTACGCATTATAACTAGAATTTAAAATAAGAGAAGTAATTTTTAAACTCCATAAGTGGTTAGAGCACTACATTTTCATGTTAAAAAAGTCCGTCACGCAGGGGCTGCGTAAACTAAGCAGATTTCCCATGCGAAGGTTTACAATAGATAAATATAGATACAGTTAACACAACCGTGAATGCTCAGTAAATGTACAATACAAGGCTGAATTGTAAACAAACAGGCCAGCCAACCTCGTAGCGCTCGCTGCACAGATAGACAGGAAATTCAAACAATTAATGAAATATCTGAATATAACATATTAATTTTATTGAAAACAATTTACTAAAGCTGGTGTAATTTGTAATGAATCAGAATCAGTTTTATCTCAATTACTCTAATTTTTATAATCCAAAAACAAAAGTAGGGGGGGGGGGGTCAACAGAACGTATTTGCATACATCTCACAAAGTAAAAGTTCAATGAAAACAATATTTGGTATTTAGGCTTCAATTGATATCTTTTAGTATATAACAGAGCAGTTTTTATGTAACACTAGTAGAAGTGGGGGTTTACTCAAGGCTGAAAACTGAAAAATGCAAATATCTCAGTTAATATTCAAGATAGAGAATAAATGTATAGAACATTATTTATAGTACATTTAATTTTCAATAAGATTGATTCTATACACTTTTTCGATACGACTTATAGTAACGGAGATATTTCGAATTTTCAAAATTCTCCCCCTTTAAACCCCCCCTCCCCCTGGTCCGATTTCAGCTGCTAACGAACTTGATCTTTCTTTTTACATGAAACTACTAAATATTGAGTTTGGTAACGATTAAAAAAAAATTGCGACCGCTAGAGCGGTAACAGACAAATATATAGATAGATAGATTGATATATATATATATATATATATATATATATATATATATATATATATATATATACAGTTTTGAACGAACCTTATTTTCGTCATCTCTTAGGTAGGATCGATGGACATTTGAAGAAAAAATTCGAATATTCCGTCATGAGTACAACCTCAATAGCTGATTTCCCTTAAGGGAAATCTGCTAAAACGCACTCATGTACACCAAATCTAATTAGGGCGAAATAGCACAGTAGTTTCTCGCCCCAAAAACAGCTTACCTAACCTATACACATATAAATATATATATATATATATATATATATATATATATATATATATATATATAAAATTGTAACCTCTGTCTGTAGAGAGATTTTTTTCGCGAAGTTTCACGATAACTTTTCATTTCACATGTCAGAGACACCATAACTATATTTTGTTTCTTTCGTGTCTGTTTGTTTGTTTGTTTGTTACCTTTTCACGCATAAACGGCTGAACCGAATTTTATGAAACTTGGTATGTATATTACTACTAGCCCAGCTTAGACTTTAGGCTATATTAATATTCTCTAAGACGAACAGGAGTGGGGTTATAAGGGCAAATATGCACATAACAAAAGTTGTTTATTTTTTTATTTAAAGTAACTTTGGTTATATTCACTTTTGTCGTACAGAAAAGTATAAACGTGATATATACTAAAATCTAAAGCGGGAGCCATCAATTTTGTTGGACACTAACGATTGAACTGAACTTAGCAAAACTCGGTATGTCAATGAGCATTAAATCTTCCATGATTATAAGCTATATTAAAAATTTTAGTTCCAAACGGGAGTGGGGATTATAAAAGAGGCTGAAAAGCGAGAAGTCTAATGCGGGAGCTGAAGATGACGGGAGCCTTACCAGTTAATTGAGTTAACTTATTTCCCGTCTGGCATTGCTGGAAGTGATTTCCAGTGAGATTCACTATTACAAATACAATCTTAAGTGCAAAACTTTGCCTGAACTATTTGAGCTCGGGTAGGCTTTTGAAAGAAAATATGTTCATTATGGATGATATTTAATTGTAATAAATGCTACCCATGATTATGGTTTGAATTATTGAAAAACGGTGAGTCATAAAGTGTAGAAGGATAAATTAGGAAGATATTTTCATTTATCCTTCAAAACTAAAATTTCTATTATATTAATCCCCCAAAGTTACCCTTCAGGGTTGGCTATTTCGGAAAATCATTACGTCATGGAGGGCAGTGTAATTGTACACCTTGAAGTCTTACTATCAAAATACCATCATTAGTCAGTCAACAATAATTTCCCGGGCAACGCCGGGTACCTTAGCTAGTATATATATATATATATATATATATATATATATATATATATATATATATATATGTGTGTGTGTGTGTGTGTGTGTGTGTGTGTGTGTGTGTGTGTGCATCACACATACTTTCCTAAATCAAAAGTTTGAAAATCCTAAATCTAAATAATGTAATAGGATCGCAATATGTATTCTAAACAGAATTCGTTCTTTATATTTTCTATATATTACCATATTAACGAATATTTGTTTCGGCGTCGAAGAACAATAAACCCACGCTGAAAATTCAAATTTTCTTATAGCAAATATGTTGTGCCGTACCTTTTCACGCATAAACGGCTGAACCGAATTTTATGAAACTTGGTATGTATATTACTACTAGCCCAGCTTAGACTTTAGGCTATATTAATATTCTCTAAGACGAACAGGAGTGGGGGTTATAAGGGAGGCCTGAAATTAAAAACAGCGATATTTCGTTTCCTATTGGGTTTTCGGTAAATATGCACATAACAAAAGTTGTTTATTTCGTAATTTAGAGTAACTTTTGTTATATGCACTTTTGACGTATACGGAACTATAAAAGAGTTATACGCTAAAACCTATAGCGGAAGTGAACAATTTTATTTGGCACAAAAAACTAAACCGAACTAAACCAAACTCGGTATGTCAATTAGCACTAACGCCTTTCTTATAATAAGCCATACTAACATTTCTAGGGACGGGCAGGAGTGGGGGTTATAAGGGAGGCCTGAAATTAATAATAGTGATATTTCGTTTCTTAATGGGGTTTCGTCAAATATGCACATAACAAAAGTTGTTTATTTTGTTATTTAGAGAAATTTGCTCAACAATTCTTTTCAATATGAACTACCAGGTACAGCACCTGGAAAAATTAATTTTAATGTATGTTAATATTTTGTCCTTAATAATTCAAATCTATGCACAATGCACAGGAAACGGGAAATATGACTATATGGAGGACAGTGAAGTCTTACATAAAAAATTAATTTTATTTTTAACAAATCCACAGAAACGACGGGTATTAACCCGTATAACACTGGGACGGGTAAATGTCAAAATATTTTGCAAAGTCAAGCCTTGCCAAAAAAATATCATCACCATTCAGCCTCAAATGAATTCCCGGACGAAGCCGGGTATCTGAGCTAGTCATATATATATATATATAAAGAAACACGTAGTTTTTTGTGCTCATTTGACAAAAAACCAATAGGTAACGAAATATCGGTATTTTTCATGTCAAGCCTCTCTTACAACCCCCCACTCTTATTCGTCTTTAAAAATCATAGTATAGGGTAAAGGCTAAGTTGAGTTAGTAGGAATACAAGTTTCATAAAAATCTGTTCAGTAGTTTAGGAGTGAAAAGGTAACATACAAACTGACACCCAAGCCAAAAATTGTTGATATTGTTTTAATTTCATGTTAAACGAAAGTATCGTGAAATTTCGAGAAAGAAAATCGATGTAGAGACAAAGATTACAATTAAATAATTTAATGTATAAATATATATATATAGTCTAGCTAAGGTACCCGGCAACGCCTGGGAAATCATTGTTGACTTGAATAATGGTGGTATTTTTATATCAAGGTTTCAATAAGTACAATCTGGGCTTATCGTTTTTCCACTAGGGGCTGGTAACTGTAGGGGACTCAAATTAGAAATTTTAGTTTTTAAGAATAAATGGAAATGAGTTCCTAATCTACTCCTTTTCAATGTTTGACACACCCTGAATAATTCAAATCATAATCATGGATAGTATTTATTATAATTAAATATAGTCTATAATGTACATATTTCCTGTCAAAAAATCCGAGCACACATTGTTTAAGCATAGTTATATACTAAATTATATGCATAATAGGAAATGTGAGTAGAAAATCAGTCTAACAATGCTAACATTTCACTGGAAATAGGTTAAGACAATTAACTGTGTTAGCCTCCAAACAGTTCCATTCTCGCTTGAAGATTATCAAAATTTGGCGAAGCTGTAGTGATATCTCTGGAATATGCTGAATGGTAGAGGAACAAATGTATAAGGATCAATAAGAAGGCCAAGTCCTCTACTGGTTTTTAATATAATGCAGAGTGCACTTTCGGAGTCAACGCTCCATCCTCAGTGCCTGCTGATTAAAGCTGCGTTGCCTGGACCACGACTGTCGCCCGGCAGTCGTGGTCCAGGCAACGCAGCTTTAATCAGCAGGCACTGAGGATGGAGCGTTGACTCCGAAAGTGCACTCTGCATTATATTAAAAACCAGTAGAGGACTTGGCCTTCTTATTGATCCTTATTATCAAAATTGTTTTACTTAAATTATTTATTCAAGACTTCAAAATGTTCTAATGCTTTAATAGTTTATACACCCTGTGAAACTAAATAACAGTGATACCCTCAAAATAATATAATTATATTAAAAAAATGAGGTAAGGGGAAGAGGTGGTAGTCCTCCCTCCAAAGCATATTGAGTTTTAACGCATACTGTCTTCTGCCATAACCAAGTAACGTTTAATGGTTATGATAGTACACAGTTATTTCAGTGACGTCAACATATTGGAGGAAATAAGATAATATATACCAGAATTAAAGAGTTTGATTCCCCACAACTTCCGTTATCACACTTTGTGCTAATTCAGCATGACTGTTAAAATAATCCATAATACAAATTAAATACGCGAAATACTCTTATAGGTTAAATTTTCTTTTGAAAATAAATAACGAAGTTATATATTAGTGAAAATAAATAAATGAAGTGGGGGATTTATAATCTAATCATTATTCGAACTATAATATAAGTCTAAAAACATGAACATTATTTGTCAAATATGTCTTTTTAAAAACACTTTGATGAGTACTAATAAAATTGTTGACCTCCGCTATAGTTATTAGCGTATATCTCGTTTATACTTTGTTATAAGATAAAAATGTATATAATTAAAGTTCTTCTAAATAACAAAATAAACAATTTTTGTTATGTGCACGTTTGCTGAAAAACCAATAAAACGAAATATTGAGATTTTTCATTTCAGACCTCCCTTATAATCCCCACTCCTGTTGGTGTAGCTGATATGAATATTAGCTCAATAGTTGGTTTCCCTCAGGGGAAATCTGCTAAAACGGCTGGGTTCAGTTAGGATGACTGCTCTTAGAATGGTCTGAAACGTGAACACAAATTAACCCCGCCGAATTTAAATAAATTATTTATTAGACGAACTCTAGAGTTTTATTCACATACATTGCTGTAAAAAGATAAAATGCTTTGTTCGGTACTTAATTTAAAATTGCTGGTGTTACGTGTAGGCAAAATTAAATCAGGGTAAATTCCCTGAAGGGGCTCAGGTTAGCCATGTGAGTTAAAGCGTTGGCCTTAATCTCACACGGTAAGCCTTGAGTGGCGAGTTCGATTCTCGGCCTGGGAAATAGGAATTTATTTATTGACGAAATTCATCAAATAAAATCCTTAGTCTCACCTTGGCTAGAAAAGGGTGGTAACCTGTAGAAAACCCGTCCCGATTAGCCTTAGTTGCAAAAAGTGAATGTTAACATAAATAAATTCCCTGAATACGCATATCTGCGGGTATGGGGGTGGGAGTATTTTTATATTTCAGAATTAGCATTTTAAAAATTGTATTTGTTTTTTATTTCGCTACAGAAGGTTTATTTTTTTGTTCTGTATTGTAAAATTCTATTCCTTCTTTAACCTATTTCATTTCTACCATTGGTAGTTTAGAAAAAATAATAATTTACATCTCAACGAGGGTAGCCTTCCTTTTACTACGGCTTGGGTTTTATTTTTTTAATTTTAAACTAAAGTTCAATTGTATTCTAAGGGAGCAAAAAAAAAAGTTTTACTTTATTCAGTGTTGTTGTTATGTTGAGTGTTGGGAGTTTGAGAGGGGACTGGTTGAACTAATCCTGAATTAGTTGTTTTGCAATAAATTTGAAGCGTAGGCGAGTTTTCAGTTGAGTTGTGCTCGCCTCTGAGTTTGGTAAGCCGGGGCAGAGATAGTCTGGTCTGGGAGTGGTAGTTTGAATAGGAGGCAAGTTGGGTTTAGTTTGTTGCAAACTGGCCAATTAGCTGATGACCTGTTTGTTGTGTTTGTAGCCTGCACCGTCATTATCTGACACATGCTCTTCTCTAGTCGTCACTAACTCAGCAATGTCACCTCGTTATCAGCTGGGGTATAGTTAGTTGGGGCCCGGAGTTAGGAATTACTGGGATATGTTATCTATGTGGTCATTTATTAAATTCCGTACAAAGGAGGATAATTTCATGCTTGGGAATTCCTTAGTATAGGCAAAAGCAATGTCAGCTGAAATAACTATAGGGGGCAAACAGTAAGCATTCTTTAGCTTATTTGGAAATTCATTAATATCCTGTTATAACCCTTCAGTGGTAACATGAAAAGAATTCCCGCCTGAGGTAACGTTGGGTCCAAGGGACCCATTCCATAAAAAATCTTCAAAGTAGGAAATGGTTGTAAATAATTAAAAAAACTTGATGTAATTCATTAACTATTTTAATATGCTAAGTTCTGTTCTCAGAAGGAAAAATTAAAAATAAACATAAGATATGAAATTTATATAAATATTTTGTTTTTCAAATAGTATTCTCAGACATTTAATTAATTAATTATCTTTATTACAATCAGGGCAAATCATATCTGCATGTTTTAGGCATATATATATATATATATATATATTTACATAACATTTGGAACAATAATATCTGCTTTTGGTGTCATTGCAATAAGCACATCGCCCACGCTTGTTTGGTTCAGGAGCCTGCAATTTCGGCGCTGTAGAGCCGCTATACTTTTGAGCAAGGGCCCTGGTACTTTTAATACCTTTTATTTAAAAATTACAATTTAACAATAGTATTACTGTAACAATCACTTTTGTTTGGTAGCTAACTGAGGATTATAAATGCAAATAAATATAATACTTACATGCAGGGCCGGCTCAAGGCAAAATACTGACCCGGGCAAACAACCGTTTTGCCACCCCCCCCCCCTAAAAAAGGTGGGTACGGGAGCCCTCCCCCGGAAATTTTTTCAAAATAGGGTTTAGAATACTGAGTTTTGAGGCATCTTAAGTGGTAGTTATCAATCAAAATATTATCATATTTTCAAGTGAAAAGATAAGATGACTGAAAAAGTATATAGGCCATCACCTTTTTGCATACATTATAGTAGGCTATACGTAATACATTGTGTGTTTTTGAGTTAGCTTATATTAAACAAGTTTATTAAAGAAATTTACGCAAGAGAATACAAAATATTAACTTTATAAAATCGAAAACGAAATATTTTTTCACTACTTGGGCGTTTGGTCGCCCGGGTTGCCCGGCCCTTAAGCCGCCCCTGCTTACATGATACTCTTCTTCACTCTCCGAATTGTGATCAGAAACTTCACAATAATTAGGATCAGTATACTCATCATCACTTGATAATAAAATTTCATTCAATGCCATTTCTTCTTCTTCTAACAATGACGTCTCCTTCTTTATTTAGATCGAAAATTTCCAGTTTTGATGATAAAGCCATTTTGAAAATAAGTCACCTTAGTGGTAACGTCGGGTCTGTGGGACCCTAGACACACTTCAATGGACGATTGCTGATAACTGTTTGGGGGTAAACAATAAATGAAATCATGCCAGGTTTTGACTGGAGTTCTAAAGAGGCTATATGAGAGATTATAACAATAAGACAATTTTTAAGGGTGTAATTATGACGAAAAAGGAGATTATGGGTCTGTGGGACCCAACGTTTAACCACTGGAAGGTTAAACGAAGAGTATCCCTCTAACGTGGGAATTTATTGAAATTTTGTGCTCCATCCTTTGGATACTACACACATTTCATTGATTACATTATAGTATTTCGTATACAATAATTAATTATAAAGATTATAAGAACGATAAAAAAAGAAGAAAAAAAGACATATGTAAACATTGCACTATATACATGACGCGTAGATAACAAAATGGTGTCCAGTTCTTGAAAAATGTACTAAATCCCTTGTTGAATTTGAATAAAAGTTTTGGTTTGTCCGTCGGCCAAGTTCCGTTTTGCAATTTAATGTACTTGATGAGTTTGTTCTTGGTCCATCAAGTAATGTACAGTCATATAAGAAGTGGTCACATGTCTGTTCAGTCTCATTGTCACCTTTGCATGTATTTGTGTTTGTCAGTTTAAATTTGTACAAGTGACTTTTTGTAGGTCCATGTCCTGATATAAATTGTATTTGTTTAGAATTGTTAAGTGCTATTTTTGTCTCTGCTATATAGTTGGTATGTACTTATGTAATTGTCGTCCTTTAGTAGTGTTTGTCCATCTTTCGTCCCATTTTTCATAAGATTCGTTTCTCAAAAGAGTTTTAACGGCCTGTTTAGTCAGTTTAGAGTATGTAACAGGTATTGATTCGTCTCTTGAAGCTGTATTTGGAAGTTGGTTTGCTGAAATTCATTAATATGAAGAAAATTATCATTTGTTATTGAAATTTTTTAACTAAATTTTATTTTGTTGGAGAGGATTATTACTGGTTGAAATAGAAATAGAGATATTGGTTTGTCTTGTTCTACCCCTAACGAAAATGTAGGTCTAACAGCAGACCTATTGTTAGCAGATTTCCCTTAAGGGAATCAGCTATTGAGGTTGTACTTATGTTGCGATTTTAGAAAAAAAGTCTCAAATGTACATCGATCCTACTTAGGAGATGACTAAAATGAGGTCCGCTCATATGTATGTCTGTTACAAATACTATTAGTGGTCGCTATTTGTATCTTATCGTTCCTAAACTCGATATATAAGCGTTTTATGGAAAAATAAAAGTCAAGTTCGTTAACAGCTGAAATAGGAGTAGGGGGAGAAGGGGGGGGGGTGTGTGGTTAGAGGGGAGAATTACGAAGATTCGTTATTATGATTCGGATAGAAAAATTGTATAGAATATATTTTATTGCAAATGTAATGTTCTACAAATTTTGTTATATACATTTATTCTCTAACTTCAATATTAACTGAGATAGTTGCATTTTTTTAGTTTTCTGATCTTAGTAAACCCCCAGTTCTACGCATGTCACATAAACAATCAGCACTCTGTTATAATGAGTAATAATGAAACCCTTTATTTCAAACTTAAATACCGAATATTGTTCTCGTTGAACTATTACTTTTGAAGAAAAAGCAAATGCGTGGCGTACGTAGGCAATCTGCTTAGCTAACGCAGCAGCATCTGCGTGACGGATTTTTATTTGAATTTGATTCCATTTGTCTTAAAATGGCGCGAAATGCAAACCAAGTTTTCCTTCATATTAAAATAGATTATCATATAAACTCGATTATTTCTTATATAGATAGTCAATTAATTCTAGGTGATCGTTCTTCAGTAGCGGTGTTACCAGAAATTTATTTCGCCTATCGGGATCAAGCAAATTATTCATTCCTTCCTTTCCGTTTAAACCTTCAATACAATCGGTGGTTTGACCTTTGGACTAAACCAAGAAGGGCCTTTAGTCCTTCATGGGTTATTGAGCTGCATATAAATAAGTAATGTTAAGTTACATTTGTGATTTGGAGTGTTCTAATATTATTCTGCCTAAAACGTAAGTAGGCTTTTAGCAGATTTCCCTTGAGGGAAATCAGCTATTTAGGTCGTACTCATGACGCGATTTTCGAAAAATTTCTTCAAATGTCCATCGATCTTACCCAGAAGAACAAAATAAGATAATATATATATTTGTCTGTTAACGCTCTAGCGGTCGCAAGTTTTATTTGATCATTACCAAACTCGATATTTAAACGTTTTATGCTAAAGGACAGGTCGAGTTCGTTAATGGCTGAAATCGGACCAGTGGGAGGTGAGGTATAGAGGAGGGGATTTTCGAAAATTCAAAATATCTCCGGCACCATTCTTCGGATCAATAAATTGTATAGAACCAATCTTATTGCAAATTAAATTTACTATAAATATTGTTATATACATTTATTCTCTATCTCGAATATTAACCGAGATATTTGCATTTTTATTCATTTTAACTATATGAGATCGGCTAACTTCGGGTCTAGTCGTGAGCTTCCGTCAATAGCTAGTTCGGCCGTTTCCGTAACCGTTCGACTCTAGGGAAATTTCTCTATTATAAAACTCCACGTGGGAAATGTGCTTAGTTTACGCAGCCCCTGCGTGACGGACTTTCTTTAGTATTATCTGACAAATGCTTAGTTATAATGTCTTTGCTGCTGCTGATAAGGTTTGTTATATTGATGACATTGTTGTTCAGTTTTATTACTTGTTTGAATATGGTCTGTATGATGTTGCAGCGTGGTAAGCCGGAGCGGTAGCGGTAGCAGCCACCACACGAGCGGGAGTAGAGCGGGTGGCGGGAGTTGGTCCTACGAGAGCCCCTCGCCCAGATACCCTCCCTCCACTCCCGACATATCCTACCAGGACTCCTCCCTAAATATTCTTGTACATAAGAAGCATTCCAAGTCCAGGTATTTAATCATTACTAGTTTTATATTCTATTTGTACAGATTAAATTTGACTTTCGCAGGTGGTAGTTTGCTCGCCGAGTTGGAACAATGCTCAGGATCATATTTGGTTTCGTCAAAGGGCGGCAGTTTTCTTTTAACATGAAAGATTGTCTGAATTCTACAACACTAAACGTAATGTTCCACGTTATGAGAAATAGGATTCCAACTGTTCCTGCCAAATGGTACCAACCTGGCCATATTTGTATGTAGAAAGGACATCATAGCTAACAGCATGTTACGGATTGGACCGTGCACAAGATAAAGCTTAAGAGACTCCATGGATTTTAGCAGGAATTACTGGAATCTTCCTCACTGGAAGCACCAGCTAAGCAACAGAATGATGTGATCAGTTTTCGGCAGAAAGAAGCTTTCCCTAGATTTTTATTTTATTCTCCCGAAGAGGACTATTGTTAAGCAAAACATAAACAACGGCATAAATAAAAAGAGTTGAAGCAATTTATTCATCGCCTGCCAATCCCATAAGTATTTTGCTGTACATGGGTCACCGACGACGATTATATTAGATTAAGGGCATAATTTTTGAACTTGTGTTTGTTGTAAACTTTAGAGAATGAAATACAAAATGTTCTTATTAATACTGTTGTACTTAAAGCAATTGTTTCGTTAGTAATGACCTTTCTTATAAGTCGGAAAAGCATGACTCCATAGCAATTTGGTTTTCATCCATCCATTGCATATTATCGACAGTACATTAAATGTAAAAATTGTCCCGAATTGTAACTACAAATAAAAGTCTGTCACGCAGGGGCTGCGTAAACTAAGCAGATTTCCCACGCGAAGTTTTACAATAGAGAAATTTCAGAATAGACTCGAACTGTTACGGAAATGGCCGAACTAGCTCTTGACGGAAACTTACGACTAGACCCGAAGTTAGCCGATCTCATCTCAGAAGCTGAAAAATGTAAATATCTCGGTTAATATTCAAGATAGGGAATACATGTATATAACAATATGTATAGTACATTTAATTTGCAATAAGATTGGTTATATACAATTTTCGATCTGACGTATAGTAACAGAGATATTTCGAATTTTCGAAAATCCCCCTCCCACTGGTCCGATTTAAGCCATTAAGGAACTTCATCTTTCTTTTTGCATAAAATGAGTAAATATCGAATTTGGTATCGAACAAACAAAAATTGCGACCGCAAGAGCATTAATATATATATATATATATATATATATATATATATATATATATATATATATATATATACAAACCCCCCCCCTCCCACTGGTCCGATTTCAACCATTAATGAACATGATCTTTTTTTTGTTTAAATATCGAGTTTGGTAACGATCAAACAAAAATTGCTACCACTAGAGATTTAACAGATATATATATATATATATATATATATATATATATATATATATATATATATATATATATACAATTGTATCGAACCAATCTTATTGCAAATGTAATGTTCTATAAATGTTGTTATATTCGTTGTTTCAATATCTTGATTATTAACCAAGACATTTGCATTTTTTAGTTTTCGGTTTCAGTAAACCCCCACTCCTACTCATTTCATATTAACAACAAGCTGTTATATTATGAAGCACTTTATTTGAATCCTAAATACCAAATATTGTTCTCATTGAACTTCTACGTTTTGAGATATATGCAAATACGTGAAGCACGTGGGAAATCTGCTTAGTTTACGCAGCCCCTTTGTGACGGACTTTTAGAGATTTTCTTGTGTGTGTAAAGGAGGGGGGGGGGGGAGCTACGCATAATAAGCTAACGATGTCCTAAAATACAGGCAGCAATTTTTTAATGATCGATTCTCTCGATCCTCTTTGGATGAAACTAGACTCGTCCGTTAATACTTTGTTGAAATCGGAAATACGTCACCTAACTTCCTTCTTTTATGAAACCATAATTTCCCCTCCAGACATTGGAAATATCACTTCGTCATTAATAAAGGTATTTTGTAGGACAAACATTTCTGGAAATTTAATTAAGAGCATCCCTGGGTAGTGAAAATTTTCGCTTCAAAGATCTCCCTTGTATGTATACTTCTAATGTGCTAATTGTGTCTTTTGATCTTGAAATTACTTTTTACTATTGATCAAATGGTGGTTTCTGTTGACTCTAAACAAGTATTTGAAGGAGCTGGAATATTTATGCCATTTGCCATTCAACCTCCTTTATTGTATGGCCTAAAAAAAGTATTTCGGTTTTTCTGTTTTATGAAAAGAACATATTAAAAATGTTGTATGAAATGTTTCATTATTAAGTTATTCTTTGTTTAAACTTTTATGTTTGTGTTAGCTTGTAAATTTTGACTAGCTAAGCTGTTAGCTGTTATTTTTTCATGACTAGCACCTTGTTTTTATGTCGCCTTTATATGTATGTATAATATATACAATTATTCAAAATAATGAGTATTTATATTTGTAAAACACTTATTTTTTCCTGTTTTTTTAAGTTATGTACATTGTATTAGGTCTTGTTGTAGAATAACGCAATGCTATGACACGGACATGATTCCTTTAGGAATGAAATAATCATATTTTTCTTTGTTTGTATATTTGGTATTATTTTCTTCAAATGTGGTATTACTTAATTACACTTAATTTGTTGTAGAAAAAATATCTCACTAATAGATGAATTGAGTAATTCATTTTGTCGAATAGAATTACATAAAAGAATTTTAGTAGTAATATATATTTGCACAACTGTGCTTTAAATCAATTACTTATTGGTGCTGGATAGACAATTAATCTTCATTGATGGTGGTCTTTGATCCTAAGTGTCTTTGTTATATTCAATTTAACTCAGTGAGTGGGTTGAAACTAATAGTGGTATTTTAAGAATTTAACAATTTTCTACAAAATGTCATGAAAATCAAAATTTGTATTTGTATCAATTTGTTATAACTGAAGTAAATTTAATTACTTCTATTATTCACTGATACCTAATATCTACTGTTCTAAAATCGACTATATTTTCTTTATAGAGCAAAATTAATCATTTCATAATTAATTTTTACTGTTATAAGCGGGTCTAGTGCCTAGGTTGGTTTTATACATCAAATGTTCATGCGTTCTTCTTCAACATTCTTATACAAATAAAAGAGAGAATTTATATTCCATATGATCGATGATATAATTATAAAAAGCCTTTATTTTTTCCGATCCTTATATTCTACTTGAGAAATAAGAATTGTTCTTATTTTATTAATGAGTCACAAAGAAGTACTATAAATTATGAAATAGTTTACTAATTAAATGGTGCTGCAATTCCTGTAGGTGCATATCGACTGCTGTTGCCTTTATTGATTTAACTTGAGTTTCTCTGCTAGATTTTGCAAATGGTATGGCCATCTTGGTTATGAAGCAACAGCTTGCCTGGGCTGGTCCTACCGTCTCCTTTCTCCTTATAACATCTTTTTGAGCACGTGTATAATTTTTTTGTAATGTAGCTCAGATGATATGTTGTTTTGTCAAATAATTATATTCTATCTTTTACTATTACATGTTTGTTGCTTTTTTGGGAGGGGGTCCATATTTGCTGTGACTCATTATAATGTATTGTTAATCAGCTGTAACTTAATTATAAATGCAAATTGCATTTACGCTCCTTTGGTTTCAGCCCAGTCATAGTGCCAGGATCACCTTAAGTATTAATGGCCAGCGTTTATTTCTAAAATCTTTAATATTTGGTTTTTTAGTATTTCATTAAAATGCCTGATTGAATGGTGGAAGAAGACTACTACTAACTTTAGACAGTAGCTGTGTGCAAGACATCTTAACCTGATACTTGAAGATCATCAGAATAATATTAAATATTTTAATTTATTGCGTATTAAAGTTTTGCAATTCATTTTCAGATATATTAATTGCAGGTCGGGAAGTGATAGCGGTTCTAATTCAAGTAGGTCTCGATCGAGCTCAGCGTCTAGCCAGTCAGGGTCCAGTACCTGTTCAACGGCGTCGTCTTCACCCGCCTCAGAAAAATCTTGTTCCACTCATAGGTAATTACATATTTATTTAATGTATCTATACTTTACTAAACAATTTGTTTTACTGGTAGGATGAATTGTTCTGGATTCTTTATCTGTTTTGATTTGACCAAATTTTGAAATATGGAAATATTTGGTTTACGCAATTATTGAGGTAGTGTTGAAACAAAATAGGGTTCAGAAGATAAAAAACTAATACTTGTGGGGAAAAATGAGCTATTAGATTTAATCAAGATAATGTTTTTAGCCAACAAAGTACCTTAAGGAGTTGTGGAGTGCAGTCAGGGGGAACAAATCATACGAGCAGTAGTAGCCCAGCTGTCCATTCCGAAGACAGAAGACCACTGGCGATTTGTGTGAGGAACCTTCCAGCTAGGTCTTCAGGTAAAGCTGATACCCTTTACTCTTCACCATGGCTTATTTGGTTATTAAATAACAAATGATTTATTTGTAAATTGCTCTTTTTAGACACGAGTCTGAAGGATGGCTTGTACCATGAGTATAAAAAGCATGGAAAGGTGACATGGGTGAAGGTGGTCGGCCAAGGTGTCGACCGCTATGCCTTAGTCTCATTCAAGAAACCTGAGGATGTTGACAAGGCACTGCAAGTATCCCATGACAAGCTGTTCTTCGGCTGCAAAATAGAGGTTGCACCTTACCAGGGCTACGATGTCGAAGATAATGAGTTCAGGTCTGTTTAATTATTAACTTTTTATTGATTGTGATTTTTTTCAAGAGAATTACTTCAACTATATTTATATTATAAAAACCGTTTTTACAAAGTCGTCCAAAGTTCAAAATTATTTCTCATCTATGGGTAGGTTTTTTTTACAAACATTATAAAATACATTCATTTAAAATATTTTGCGGGAACCTGCATGTTTCATACTCTTCTTTAGGACTATTTGTATTAAAGTGTAATTCCAAACTCATGGCTTAGCCTAAGCACTAAAGATTCGTTAGACCTAACAGTTCACATCCACACTCAAAAAAAGCTTTATATTGTTCCTGTAGCATAACATACAATACATTGACTGTATCAGAAATGTATTGTTTATTTTCCAGCTATAACCAGTTGTTTTGCTTGTTTGTTTAAGCATGAAATTAAGGTTGATATAAACAAAGTATTCATTCCCAGGGAAAGATTAAGATAAGTTTCATACTATTATTTGATAGCCAGTTACAATAATTCTTCTCTAAGAGATAGTGGAGTTAAATTCCTTTATTATTTATTATCAGAGTTATTTTTAAAACAGTTTATTGACTTGTATAAGCTACAAAAATATTATGTTCACTACAGTACAATTTACAACAATGAGGTGAAATTAAAATGCACAATTCCTTTTTTCCATTATACTTATTTATGTGTTTTTTTTAATTTATTTATATTTTTTTTTTGTAGCAATTCTTTGATATTATTTTTATCATCCAGGCCATTTGAAGCAGAGCAAGATGAATTTCACCCTAAGGCTACGAGGACTCTTTTTATTGGTAACCTGGAAAAGGACATTACAACCCAGGAAATAAGAAAACATTTTGATCAGTTTGGGGAAATAATAGTGAGTAGTAAAATTCCATCAAACACCATTAGATTATTAAAATGTTTCAAATGAAGACATTGGTGTTCCTATCTTCATTTGACACATTTACATCTATGGTTACACTAAAAAAATATTTATTATAGAACAGCTAATAATAATATATACATTCAGTTCCAATTAAAACTAGTATAAATATTAAAATTCAAATATTGATTTACTTAGCACTTTCAAACACGGCAAAATTAAACTCGGTTTAACATTAATAAACATTTTATAATTCCATATACGAGGTAACTGGTTTTTAGCAAATTTTCCTTAGGGGAAATCAGCTATTGAGGTTGTACTCATGTTGGGATTTTCAAAAAATTTCTTCAAATGCCCATCGATCCTACCTTGGAGATAACGAAAATGAGGTCCCTTCAAAATGTTATGTGTTTATATATATATATATATATATTTGTCAGTTAAAGCTCTAGGGGTCGCAATTTTTTTCAGATTGATACCAAACTCGATATTTAAACGTTTTATGTAATTATTTATTTTATGTAAAAATGAATATCAAGTTCGTTTACGGCTAAAATCGGACCAGTGGGAGGGAGGGGGGTTTATAGAGGAATTTGAAAATTCGAAATATCTCCGTTATTATGTGTCTGATCGAAAATGTTTATAGAAGCAATCTTATTGCAAATGTGATGTTCTATAAATGTTGTTATTTACATAGTTTCATTATCCTGATTATTAACCAAGATATTTGCATTTTTTAGTTTTCGGCCTTAAGTAACCCACCCCCCCCCCTCTCCTACTCATGACATATTAACAATGAGCTGTTGTATTGTGAAGCCCACTATTTAAATCCTAAATACCAAATATGGTTCTCATTGAACTTTTACGTTTTGAGATAAATGCAAATTAATTGGCACTCTTACTCACATGGGAAATCTGCTTAGTACCTGTTTTGTTTATAGTTTCATGACTAATAAATAAAATTTGTAATTGGTTTTAGCAAATTAAAGCGGAAATGTGTTTGAATCGAAGTACTGAGTTATATATTTTGAAAATGCTCTACTAGTATAAAGAGATATATTAATTGTTTCTATTAGTTTATTAAATGAATACTATTGGAGGCTCTTGTTATTGGCTAACCATTGAATGCAGCTGGCAAGTACTTTCGATGTGAGGCTACCATTTTAACGCCTGACATAATTTTGTACTCAGTTCTGAGTTCAAATGGTACAAAGGTGTCCCCACATTGACATGCTTTCCAGGTGGATTTGACCATCAGCCGATAATGAAAGCTGCACTGACAGATTTCCCAATAGGCATGTTGAAAGTTAAAAAAAAATTGTCTATTTAGCATATATATATATATATATATATATATATATATATATTATTTATATTTATTTATTTTTTATGCTTCTCTTATAAAGAATACAGTAAAATAAATTAAATACTGAATTACTTGGAGACCATACATTATTAATGAATTGAAATTTTTTTAAACATATAAATACATTTTCTAAAAATGATCACTAAAGAAATATGTTCTGTACATTTATGAAAATATTAATTTTATAATGTAAAAATATTAAATCGAGCCAATTGATTGTAGAGTTAACTTCTTGCTTTATGATACCCAATACTTCCGGAGGGTACTGAGCTTGCTAGGGAATAATTAATATAAATCAATTGCTAACAATAACATATCTATTAGACAGTTAGAAATTATTAATCTTTATTTGATTCATGTATAATGAAAAAAATACTCTATTCATTTTGCAATATTTAATTTGTTAGTCATATATGAACGATTCATTTGAATTACATTTACTTTCTTATGTTAATTCATGCCACTCTTCTTTGAATAAAAACAAATCCTATTTATTTATTCACATATTAAAATTTTTTTGGCTTAAATTCTTTATTAAACCTAAATTTATTATTCCATATTGAAAAGAAGTGTAGTTTCAAAATGAGTGTTCATCCGTAGGATATTGATATAAAGAAGCAGGGTTCATCATCGTCGTACGCTTTCTGTCAGTTCTCGGATATTGGGAGTGTGGTGAGAGCAATGAGAAGCCTCGATGGAGAACATGTCGGAGGAAACCGGGTCAAACTAGGATTCGGCAAGTCAATGCATACTAACTGTGTCTGGGTTGATGGTGTTGCTGGTTAGTATTACTTTATTATTAATATATTTCCTTTTTCTTTGCTACTTGAATTTAAATTAATAATAATAGTTAAAAATAATTATAACTGTAAACTAATATATGCATATTTAATACAAAAGGATAAAGAAAAAAAAATCAGAATACTCTTAATTTATCCTCATTTAAAGTTCCTGAAGTGTAATATTTTAATTCTCAATAGTCATTTAGTATCCCATTTCGAATATTCATTTTTTTAAATATTTTAAGTTGTTTTATGAAATAAAAAATATATATATCTAAAAATATTCCTTTAATAATTGAATATAATTGCTCCATTTTTATTTGATTTTTCGAATGATTAAACAAAGAAGTTGATTTCATATTTATTTTACCTGATATTTTCTCATGTTGGTGCTCTGAGTGTCTTAAAACTTTTATACCCATAACTAGAGACTAACATATCTTAAGAAAAAGTGTTTCAGAAGGCTTGGAAATTCGCGTCATATTACAGGCGCATGACTCTTGGAAGTGATGAGTGTAAAATGTTTCAATTTTCTAAAGAAGCCTTTTAGAATAAAATTGTCCCTCTAAAAAAGCACGTTTCTGGATTTAAAAAAAATACAGTAATTAAATTTCAGCCAACCATTAGCTGGTGCCATTTAATTGTTTCAAAACTTTGTTCACTGTAATAAGGTTCTCAAAAAAAAACAAAAAAAAAAAAAAAAACATTTTTAGATGTATATTGAGTTTCTAGTCACAAGTTATATATTTTTAATCATGGGAATTTAAATATTTCATTTCTAATTGCTTTTTGCAACATGATTACTGTTTTAGGCCTGTAAATGAAAACTGCATTACTGCCAGGTTATAATTTATATCATTACAGCCTGGTTTTCTCTTAATGGCGACTATTATATGGAGTGCTTAAATTTTTTTTCTATGGTTTGATATGTCACAAATTTAGGTTTATCATAAAATATAATTGAAAACAGTTTCATACCCAATACATTATTAATTAAATTAGTCTAAACATGAAATACACATTTTTCATTCTCTTGTTCATTTATTATATTGGATTATTTTTTTCTAGTTCACTGTTTTAAATTTAACTCATTCCAAGTGTCTTAATTAATTAGGCTAAATTAACATTTCTAATCTTAATTAATGTATTATTTTACAGAATCTGTGTCTGAAAAATATCTCAGTCAACAATTTGGGCAATTTGGCCCAGTGTCACATGTTGTTATTGACCGGGCACGTGGGCAGGCTCTTGTTACTTACGAGCAGGTAAATATGAAAAACTATATGTTTTTGAAAGAAATTTCAATATTTTTGATTGAGTATTAATGATTCTTCTTCTGTCCAGATACAATACGCCCAACTGGCTGTTAAAGAAATGCGAGGGGTTGTCGTGCGAGGTAGGAAGCTCCAGGTAGACTACGCATCAAGAGAATGCCAGGAGTCTTTCTATGATCACATGGAAAAACAGTCATCATCCTCCACTCATCCGAATTTTGAGAATAGGTATAATATAAATATAATAAAATGTTTCTCTTTTATAATAATTAAGTATTTTGTTTTATATTTCTTTGGAAAACTAATTACTTTTTGTATAAAATTAACATCCATTTCGTGAGAAGGAGGCTAATTATGTTGGTGTATGGGTCCATTTGTAGCTAAATTCCAAATGGGAATCTATTCCATGACAGTTTTAAGTTCTTCAAGAATAGTAGGGCCTATGCATTAATGCTCATGGGTACCCACACCCCAGAAACTAATGCAATTAATTTATTAATTAATTAGGGTAATTAAAGATTGAAAATATAATTATCAGCCTTCATAGTTTGGATCTATTTATTTGTTTTATTATGTTCAGGTTACAATTTGGAAGCTGCGGAAGCAATTTTGTTTGAAAGTTCCTAATCTTGTTGTTTACTATTTTATCTCTATTTTTTTTTATTACTTTCCTGACCACAAATCCGTTTCATTTAAATTCCTGATTACTCCAAACAAATCTTTAAAGTATGATTGTGAGGCTTTAGGATTTAATTTGAATGTTTGTTTACTCCCATCTCATGTCTTAATTCCATATTAGATGCAAGCAAATATGAAGAGAATGTAAAAACAATTTATGAATGAATTACTTGTTGCAGTAGTAGTGTTGCGAGTTCTCCGCAGAACCTGAGGGTGTTTGAAAGTCCGTCCTCTTCTACCACAGCACCTTGTGTCGGGTCTGCAAGTTCAGTGACCAATAGATACAACACTTGTACAAGGTATAGTGCAACTCGGGGGGCCGCTGGATTTGGGAGGAGCGCAAGCCCTTCATCTAGGTCTTCAAGGCATTCCACATCGAGGTTTCAAGAATACCAGTCCACAACCACCTCTGGCCAGGAGTACGAAAGGAGGTCTTCGTACAGGTGAATACTTCCTGTTCATTCCTTTTTGTCTCTACAAACTACTAATGTATAGAATGATGATAGCCTAGACCTAAGACCAAGATAGCTCTTAATTTTTATGCCTACAAAAGAACTCCTACTATACTTTTATATCAGATGTGACAAAACAGAGACATTTAAGATTTATCTTTTGTGCCCTCCCTTATGATTCTCTGTAATGGTATTTGACTATATAATTTTATTGATGTAAATTATTTATTTATATTAATAAATGATTTATGAAGAGTTCCTTTCCAAATTCTTCATACCTGTTTCAGTAATTTTTTACTTTGTTATGAGACGAAAGGTACTCTAACTAACAAAATAAACACCTTCGGCATGCATATTTGCTCAAAAACCATTAGGAAACGAAATATCATGATGTATTAAGGCTACCCTTATTACAACACTTATTATTAGGAAACGAAATATCATGATTTATTAAGGCTACCCTTATTACCCCCACACCTGCTTGCCCCTAGAAATGGTAATATAGATTATTTTCATGGAGAAGTGGATGGTAATTCACATACCGAGGTTAATTTAGTTCAATTCAGTCTTTTGTGCCCAATAAAATTGTTAGCCCCTGCTATTTTAGTATATATCTCATTTATAATTTGTTATTCGACAGAAGTTTACAAAACATTAATTACTCTAAATAACAAAATAAACAACTTTTGTTATGTACATATTTGCGGAAAAGCCAATATGAAGCGGAATATCCTGATTTTTCATTTTAGACCCCCCCCCACTCCTGTTGTTCTCTGAGGACATTAGTGTAGCCTAAATTTTAAGTTGGGTTAGTAATAATAGATGTACCAAGTTTCATAAAATTCTGTTCAGTAGTTTAAGCGTGAAAAGGTAACAAACAGATACCAAAGGCAAAAATTGTTGGTATTACAATTTCCTCTGAAACTTGTATCGAGAAATTTTGAGGAAAAAAATCAATATACAGACAGAGGTTACAATCTTATATGTATATCTTCAATTAAGAGGAGTAATTCCAATCAAATTTGATAAAAAAAAGTAGCTATCAATATTAACTACTAATCTGTTAAGCCTTAATGAATTAATTTTTTGTTTTGTTTCATATTAAAGGAGTTATGAAGATATTAGCCAAGCAGAAGAGAGCAGTACGCCAACTACTGGGACGGGAGACATAAGGCACCTTCAAAAGGAACGAGTGTCCCTCCTTGAACAGTTGGAAGATTGTACTAGTTCTGGTGAAGAAGGTGCTAACAGAAGAAGATGTAACAAACACAGGCGGAGTCAGAGTGGAGAAGGTTCTAGACCAGGAACTCCACTTTGTGACGAAAGGCCAGAAAACCTTGGCCCCGTAGAACCAAGAAGGCCTAGGGATTCGAGGCCACCCGATCCCCTCTCTCTACCTCTGCCAAGGTTTGCATCACAAGTGCTCAGTCCTAGGCCTGCTCCACCAAGCCCTCCAGCGAGCCCTCTCACTCATTCCTCTTCCTCAGATTCGGAGCCATCCCCTGAGTGGGAGGAAAGACTCAAGTCGCTCGATGAAAAATATGAAAAGTGGAGTGGATCGAGAGCAGGTCTCACTAAAATTGACCCTTCTACTGTGAAAGTCAGGCATAAGCTCCTTGATCTCGATCTTCATGAGCTTCAACCATCCGATATAGTAAAATCTGTTCTTGCCAAGCGGTCAGTTTTCGACGAAGATTCGAAGAGGCTAGAAAATTTTGGAGAGAAATATGAGCCCCGAGAGTTCATTCCTGCTAGGTCGAGTTTACTGAGAGGAAGGCTTGATCTTTCACCTATGAGTTCTCCTGTTGTGAAAAGTCCTTCTTCTCCAGCAGCTAAGGGGCTCCAATATCCGTTTCCTAGCCATCCACCTGTACAGCCGACTACTAGTGTTGCAACGACGACTGCTCCATCTACAGTTACTGTAACAGTAGCGACAGCAGAGGTGAAATCCTCTCCCTCAACATTCCTACCTAATTGTACATCTACAAGGCAATTCCCTCTGCCCAAGATCTCATCCCCTCAGGCAGAGAAGTGTGATGCTAGCCCTAGGATAGTAAACACTACTAAGGTGTTGCCTTCACCATCTGTGGCAAAGCCGATAACTTCGTCTAAATCCAGTCAGGAGGCGAAGAAAGATCCCGTTTCTAATCAAACCAAAGTAAAGAGCAGTACTCCTCTTAGAAGAGAAAGCTCTGACGATAAAAAGGAAGATAACCGTCGAAAATCTAGAGATGAATCTGTAGAAAGTATAAAAAGTGTCGAGAGTATAAAACGAGAAGACACCAGTGAATGTGATAAAGTTAAAGATGCACAAATCACTGAGAGGCGGAAGAGTGTCTGTGAAAAGAGAAGAAGTAGTTCTGAGGTTAAAGATTCGTGTGAAAGGACAAAAGACTCTGACAAAAGAAGAGGAAGCTCTGAAGCTGAATCGGAATCCACCAAGAAAGCAGATAATAAAAAGGTTTTTGATGAAAATCATATGGATATACCGAAGCCTGTTTCTGATGTTGATAAAGGGAGGAAAGCAGTTAGTGATAGTGTCGAACGGAAGAAGGAGAGTGAAACGAATGTCAGGCATAGTATTGAAACTGATAAGAAAAAAGATGTTTTAGGAGTGAATTCTGAAAAAGATCGGAGAAGAAATAGGGAGAGTTCAGAGTCATCTGACAATACAAAACACAAAAAAGTACCTGATAATAAAAAAGATTTAGACACTTCTGATAAGCGTGATAAAGATGAAGATGTAATTAAAATTAGTGACAGTGATAAAAGGAAAGATTCTTCCGAATCCAGTTCATCACAGCATTTGAATAGGCACAAGGAACGGAAAGACCACCAAGACAGGAGAAGAGACAGTTCCGAACATTCAGAAAAGAAAGCAGAAAGGATAAGCCCTGAAAATGCTGAGGTGCACAGGATAAAGGAAAAGAAAAACCATGATCTCACAGAAACCCGAAATTCGAAGAAGCATCATGATGAAGGTGGTGTTAAATGTGATAGTGTCAAACATAAAGATTCGGAAAGGCGGAAAAATTCAGATAATGAAATATCTAAAGAGCATTCCCTTTTTAAGAAAGTTTTTGGATTTGCAGAAAGGACCTATGGTCATCATAAAGATAGAAGAGACTCAGATTCAACTGCTGTTAAAACTGATGAGACAATAAAACCCCATAAAAGAGATCATTCTGAAAAGGAAAGAAAACGAGATAAAGAGTCTGATCATTCTGAATCTTCATCAAAACACCGCTCAAGAAAAAGTCCTGACCAGCCAGAAAACAACAGGCATAAGGAACGTAAGCATTCTGAGTCTTCTGAAAAGAGATCTCGGAAAGAGTATGAGATTTCAGATGATCACAAACAAAAAGATGATCACTCAGAAAGCTTCCCGTCTAAGACTAGGGATAAAAAAGAGGAACGCTCCAAAGAAAGTGGGAAAAACTCTAATTCTGTGGATTCAGAATTTGTTGCAACAGGAAAGCACAGAGACAGTGAGAGGAAAAAGGAAACTTCTCTTGACGATTCAAGAACTTCTGAAACTGACTCCAATGATCTCAAAATAAAAGATGGAGGAGAGATTAAGAAGGAAAATGAAGTTTTCTTTGAAAGGCGAAAAGATGAAAGCTCAGAAAGTAGAAATAAAGATGAAAGGAGGAAGGACTCGGAAAAATATTTTGATAGTGAAAAATATAATAATGACAGGTTAAAGAAAGATGACTCTGATTCGTATAAAGACGCAGATAAAAAAGGAGATACATCATCAGAACTCATAAAGTTCAAACATGATCACAATAGAGACAATGAAAGAAAAAAAGAAGTTAATGTTGAAAATTGTCGCACTAAAGAGCACAAAGATGATAGCAGGCAAGATGTTGTTAAAAGTAAAGAAGAAAGAAAAAATGATGAGATATTTGATTCTTTAAAAGCCAAAGATGACAACTTTCGGTTCAGAGATTATTCGAGGAAAAAGGAGAGTGAAAGTCAGGATCATATTCGGATTAAAGATATTTTTGAGAGCAAGAAAAAAGAAGAGCGAGAGAAGAAAAAAGAAAGAGATTCTCAAGATCTTGGATTTAAGAAAATTAGAGAGAGTGAGGAGAAAAACCGGGACCCTGAAAAAACTAAACGGAAAAAAGATTTTGAGATATCAGAAGCTAAGATGAATGGTGATCATGAGGAGTATGGAATGGACAACTCTGAGATCAGGAAATCTAACTATGAAGAAGAAATTCGAATTGACCCTATTAGGAAAGATAAAAGAAAGGATAGAAATAGTACATGGCCTGCTACTATTGGTTGCAAAAGAAGACTTAGCTCTCAGGATTGTCTAGATATTGTTGAAGATGCAAAGAGAAGTAAACCTGAAAGAAGAGATTCAAAAGATAGTGGAAGAAGCAGTGGTAGCAGTAGGAAAGGAAGTAGTGAGAAACATAAGGGTTTTACAAAGCTTTTGGAAGAAAAAATCAAGGAAGATAAAGAAAATGAACAGAGAAAGAAGGATGATATTGTTCTTGAGCAAAATGATAAGAATGAAGAGAAAGCTTTGAAACCAGCCATCAGAAAAGAAAAAAGGAATAGTGGTGAAAAACGAAAAGAAGAAAGGAAATTAAAAAGTAGGGCTAGAGAAAATGGAACTGCTAGTGAAAGTGATATTGGTAGTGGTGATGAAGAAACTAAATCTAGCAAAAGACAACAACATTCCATATTCGATATCGTTGATGATGAACCTGCATATATATCTATGTATGATAAAGTCAAGGCTAGGTCTACCAAAAACATGCAGAAACAAGAGGAAGAGAAACGTCAAGAAAAGCTCAAAGAAAAATTCCATCAGTTGAAGGCAAGCAGGGCAAAGCGAGAAGAAAAGAAAAGGTCTACATCGTATGATGAAGATTCTGACTCTGAGAAAGGAGGAAGTAGAAGATCAAACAAACTCCTTATTACAAGTTCTGAAGACGATGCTTGCTCAGAATCTGATGTTCGTATTCGCTCTAGAAAGATTTTATGTGATACTTCCGAAGATGATACCATCACTGCATCTCGCACAACATCAATTAGCAAATATTTTGATTACGACTCCAAAAGTTCAAGAAAGATCATTTCAGATATTTCTGAAGATGATACTGTTATAAAACACAGTACCCCAAAACTAAAATCCTCCAGAAACATTTCTTTTGAGCCTGATCAAAAATCTCGCAAGATAATGTCAGATACATCAGAAGATGATACAACCCGGATTAACATTCCTCGACAGAAACCTTCTAGGATTCAGTCAGATGACAGTGAAGGCGACATTGGATTTGTTTCTACTAAATCAGCTTGTCTTGAACCTACTTTGAAACTTAATGATGTATTTGCTAGTAGGCCTGTTGAAATGAACCATTTCACCAGCCCTGAGCTTGAGCAAAAACAGCATCCTTTACAATCTTCTCCTGAGTCCATTCGCCGAATATCATTGGATAGTGTATCATCAGAACAACCAAGAAAGAAATCTCATAAAAAGAAACAGAAAAAGAAAAACTACGAAGTTTCTGAAGATGGAACTATAATACCAAGGAAACATTCCTCTAAAAAAGAAAAGAAAAAATCCCATAGGGACAATGATGATGAAGATAAGAAATCTAGGAAGAAGAAAATTGAAAGGGAAAGCTCGTCAAACAAAAGAGATGAGAAATTTGAAGACATTTTTGGTCCGCTTTCAGATGATTCTGAAAAAGCAGCTTTGAATAAATGGCAAGTTTCACAAGTCTACGGTTCTGACTCAGAATCTGAAAGAGAAAACATCCGTAAAAAGGAAAAGAAACGGCGAGAGAAAAAGTTTAGAGAGCTTGATGAAGCTGGAAGAGCTTTAGAAGCAAAGCTTCTTGACACTTCAGAAGATGTCATTGAAGAGCCTATTAAAACTAAAAAGAAAAAGAGGAAGAAGTCCCGAGATGAGAAGGTCAAACATCACCGAGTATTGGTTGAAGAACCTACTCCTCCCCTGCTTTCCAAAGATAATGAGCCTCAATCTGAAATCAAAAGGACTGAGTCTGAAGAAACCAAGGACTCTCAGCTGGAAGTAAAAATTGAGAATAAGAATGACAATGAGAAAGAGGAGGAAGTTGTAGAAAACAAAATGGAAATTGAATTTGACAACCATCTTAAAGAAGAGCCAATTCCTGTTGTTCGACAGCACTCATCTTCACTTTCTAGTCTTCTTGACAGTCCTCCATCACAACCAATCCAGCATAAAAAACCTGATATTCCAGGCTTTGGATCCCAAGTTGATGAAAACATTCACGAGACAGCTGTAAAAAGTATTTCTGAATCTACACTTGAAGACCAAGTCACTATTTCCAAAGAAAAATATGAAGAGAAGTCTAAGCCTGATGAGCAAGCTCCACAAGAAGATAAACCTGCTCCAGTTATTTCTCAAGAAGAAACTGAAGATGCTGTTGCAGCTCTTCTAATGGAAGATACTTTTGGCACTGGTTTTGAGAGGTACTCGGGAGATACTCCAAAACCAGATACTCCTGTTTCCGAGCCTGATCTACAGATTGATACAGATGATGAAGATAACTTTGACCATAATGACTTTGTAAAGGCACCACAAGAGCCAGAAGTTCCTAATTTATATCAACCTAGTGATACTAGGGAAGGTTTGGAAGAAAGAATTATGCCTCTTGCTTGCACTACTGAACCATCTGTCAAAAAAGATAACGAAAAACCACTAGAACCAGAACCTATTATTCCCAAAGAAGAAACTCCTTCTCCAAAAGTCGAAGTTAAAAAGGAACTTCCCAATGTCCCTGCTGAAGACGTAAAGCCTAGTGAGAATAAACCTCTTCAAGAAGTTAAATCAGAAAAAGAGGAAAGTCCTCTTCCTATGAAGGAAGTCCCTCTTCCTCCAAAAGAAGAATGCCTGGATATAAAGAAAGAAGAAACTCAATTGGTTAAAAATGAAGATCAGAAAGATATTGAAATTACTGATCTTACTGGAGATGATGATAATAATTCTCTATTAAGTACACCAGTAAAACCCGAGCCAGAATTGCAAGTAAAGGAAGAGCATAAAGAAGCTGAGAAAGAGGAAGTCAAAGATTTAGTGGTTGAAACAAAAGAGGTCAAGGCTCAAGTTTCTGAACCTACAGACATTCCATCCTGCCAAGCAGAATCAAAAGATCTAAATGCCATCAAGACACTCACTCGTGAAAAATTGCCTGAACCATCTGAAAATACTAGTAACACCATTGTCCCTAACATTATAAAAACTGAGAAGGTGATACACCATCCAGCAATTCCAGTCAGCCATAGTACTCTCCTAGTTCATCAAGCTATACAGCAGCCTCAGACAGCAACTGTGGTTAAACCACTGACTATACAGGTCATAAATCCTCCTGCTTTAAAGCCTCTAGAACAGCCTAGTACTCTAAAAACAAATCCAGGGCCACCAGCTCCACTTAAATTAAGCAGTCCTCCAATTGGTCTCTCTGCTACTACTACTCAAGGAACTTCTTTTCCACCCAAGCCTCAGCCACCGACCCAGGTGCCTCTTCCGAAACCGCAATTGCATCATATCCCTCACATTCAAGGGATTAAGCTTCCCAGTCCTATACCACATCTTGTGCCTCCACATATTCCAGTCAAACCACCTAACCAAATCTCTCTACAAACTCCTCAATTAACTCCTATTTCAAAAGGGCCTCCTAGACCTGTAATCGTGCATACTATTCAAAATCATTCTGTTCAAAAACAACTGTCAGTAGTTACATCAAGTCCACAGCTATCTCCACAACCACTTAGCCCACAAAATCTCAAAGTTATTAGACCACCACAAAATTCAGGTTTAAACATGAGGCCTCCTTCTTCACCTCAGCCAATAAGTAATAAACCAACTGCTGTACCAAGTACTGGGGTCCCTCTTCTTCAAACAGTAACTGTCATTGAAGATGCACTAAATAAGAAGTTTACTGTTCAGTTTGCACCTTCTCATATTCATAATGCTAATCAAGCCTCTCATCCTGACAAAGTTGTTAATTTGTCTCAAAGTCAACCTCAACCAAGTCTACAAGTTCCTTCTTCTAAACAACAGACACCACCTATTAATCCTATCAAACCTTCTGAAATCAAGAAGCCTGTAGTTCAAGATAAGGAAATTGAACCAGAGAAGAAGGTAGGAGTATTACAAGGAAGTCACCTGCAGAAACCTCCTGTCCCACCTCAGCCTGGAGCAATACCACTACCCAAACCTATTCAAATTAACCTTGAAGAACCCTCTGAACCCAATATTGTTTCAATTAATAAAAAAGAAGATGATATATTACAGGTGCGTCACTCGATTTTTGAACCTAAGCTTATAAAACCTAACTTCGACGAGCCGAAACCATTAAATGCAGTTATTCAAGACCTCACTCTTAGAGCTGCTACCAAAGCATTAGGGAAAAGCACTAATTCTGTAAATAATACAGAAATGAAATCAGACTCTCCAAAACCGATTGAACAAGTAGTTAGGGAAATACAACTGAGGAAAAAAGCAGCTTCCTTGCCTCCAGAGCCTGGAAAATCTATTTCTCCTATTCCTGATAAAAAGCCAAATGAAGAGGAAGAAGTAATAAAAGAAGAAGAATCTGCCAAAGAGAAGCCAACTGAAAAAGATGACAAAACAGAAACTCAAGAATCAGTCAAAACTCCAGTTATTGAATTGCCTAAATCTACCCAGTCTCCATTAGACACAAAAGTTCCGGAAGAAAAGATCAAAAAGGGAAAGGAAAATGACGAACCGACAAAGATAGAGAATCTTGAGGATAAACAAACTAAAAGCGATTCTCTTGATAGTAAACCAATTACAAAAGAAATCGAAGAAAGCAAAGTTGAAAAATTTGTTATTGAGAAAACTCCGCCACCAAGCATTAATAAAAATGATATAAAAGTTACACCTGAAACACCAGAACTACAAACTCCCAAATCCCAATCTGAGCCGGAATGCCTTTCTTCTGAAGAACGAGGTAATATATCCTTGGTTATAGTTTTTGTAATCTGTTTATCTGATTAAAAGAATCAAAACTTTTTATTGTGTTGCTGTCGTAATTATAGGTTTTCAGCAGCTTCCACCAATGGTAGCCTTTTTTGTGGCTCTTTAAGCTGCATACTTTACAATTCAGAGAATATTTTGGGATATCTAGGAAAGGTTAACACCACTGGTGCAAGCTGATGAGATGAAACTTCATTCATACTTTCTTTTTAATTTACTTTATATTTATTTGTTTTAGTGACCCCAGAGAAATCCACGCCAATTATAAGCAGTGGAAGAGGACGGGGTGGAAGGGCGAGAGGTAAGAGGGGTCGGGGTGCGAGCTTAGCAAATAGACGTGGGGGACGGCATACTCCTGCAACAGTGAGTCATACACCACCAAGCCGACCACAAGCTCCAGCTGATGTCTATGAGTTTCGTGATGATTCTGAAGAGGAAAGGCCTAGGCTCATCCTTACTATTAAACCAGATCCCCCACCACAGCCCACTACTCCTCAAGGCCCTTCAACGAGGAAGTCCAGAAGGCTTCAGGTAAACATTTTGTATTTTCTTACAAATTGATTCTTTCAATAAAACTTTTGATTTTAGTAATTTTGTTTCTTGGATGGAACTTTGTTAAATTGGGTCCTTTATATATGAAATGATTCGTCCACCTAGGCACAAACAACTCTCTCGAGTTCGATGCCTATTTACAATAAAATAAATAAATATATGAAATGAAATGTTCACATATTGCAAGACATGTATTCATATGACTATAAATGGAGGTATATGTATGAATTCCCTTTGTGCTACAAACAATTCTATTGGATTAGACTATGTGGAGACAGTCCTAATTGACACATTCTGCTACCAATGATTTATTTGTTGGGTTTAACGCAATAAGTTTAACCTGTTTTAAGGATATCTTTAATAAAAACTTCAGATTCTTATAAATAGTGTTTTTTATGACCACTCCTTACCAGAAGGAGTGGAAATATTTTAGTGAATGGTCAGGTAAACATGTTGGATGGGGGAGCGCTTCCCAAGCCAATCTCAATAATATTTGTCACATAGGCCATGCAAGGTATAGACATGACAGTAACATCCTTTCGTTCTTTTACTTAAATACTGGCTTATTGCACACCAATATTATTAATTTATTAATTTTTTATTTGGAAAACAAATTGTTCATGCATGCCAGGAATATTTCTCTCAAATAAAAAAAAAATATGATGAAGGACACCCCATGACTTCCTTGTTCTCCCAATAAATTAAACAAACAAAAGTTTGATTTCATTCTTAAAATCAATAAAATACATTAATGAGCTACCATGGAGCAGTACACTTAAATTAATGGTGAGTTAGATGGAAGAAACTACACATAAAACTCACTTTTCCATTCCCATCAAATACACATTACATTTTTTAATGCAATCCTACTCTCAGGATAGTTAATGGTTAATCACTGCATTTTCCTCTATTTTCTTCATGCAATGTTGTTGAAATGAACTATATTTCATCTTAGTTATAAATTTAAAAGTGGGCCATTAACATAGCATTTTCTGAGGGAGCTACTGATGAAAATATGGCCAAATAAGTTGTTTTCTTGTAAACTGGACCCCAAATTTTGCTTTGAGCAATATATTGCTTCTCCAGCTAATTTGAATGAATAATTGTTTAATAGGAGTATATCTTTCCTGTTTTCATATATTTATTTTTTTTAGGAGAAAGATGGCTCACGAGCAGCAGTAGAAGATGCAATAGAAGATGTTATTATTCGAAGCTCAGGAAGACCTGGGAGAAGAGCTACAAGAAGCACTGCTCCATTGCTTAGCCTTCCTACTATAGAATCGACAAGGAAATCACCAAGGCGGAAACAACTTGCAACCCAAACACAGCCTTCAATTGTTGATGAGCGGTCGCCTACTCGACAGCGGTCACCTACACCTCAACCTCAGGCTGCACCTGCTGCTTCTCCCCAACCTGCACCTACGCCAGCTGCTCAGCCTACACCTGCATCTGCCACTCTCCCTCCAACTATGTCTGCTTCTCTGCCTGTCTCTGCTTCTGCTTCTCTTCCGTCCCCCAATACTCTGCCTCCTCCTAGTCCTGTCGTGCTCACTCCAACTGTTCAACCGTCTAAAGGACTGACACCACAACCTCAGGCTCCAGAGTCTCCATCTCAGCTGAAACAGCTACAAACTTCTCAAGCTTCACAAGCCCCTAAGTCGCCTGCCCAAAGGGAACAAATTCCATCTGTGCAGAAAGAGCCACCTGTACAACAGGAACCTAAAAAAACTGAGAAAGAGCAGACTCCATTACCAGAACAACTGACAAAGCCCCAGAAGGAAGAAATGAAGCTACCCCCTCAGCAGAAGGAAGCTCTCTCGTTGCAGACCAAACCTCAGCAGAGAGAGCAACTTCTTCCCCTCCCACTTCAACCTCCATCAGTTCTACAGAAGCAGTCTCTACCTAAACCGCCTGTTCCTATCACTGTTGTCCAACAACCTTCGCCACAACAAATTCCTATTAAATTGTCTCATAAACTTCAAACTTCTCTTTTTAACAAAGGGGACTTGAAATCTCTAATCCCACAGAGACCCGGGAATCCTGGAGAACCAACAACTTTGATTGACCCTGTTACAGGGCTTCTTATACCTATGAGAGAAGGTGAAGAAGGGCAATATGTCCCTGTTGGTGGAGGGGATGGAGGAGAACCACCAGAGAAAAGGCCAAGGTTGGATGATAGCCTCACTAAGTCATCTATTATACCAGTTCGGCCTAGTGTTGTTCGTACACCACAACAACCTCAGCCAATTCAGAAGCCTTCTTCACCACCACATCTCCCACAAAAGGTAGTTATACAGAGTAACTTAATTGTTGTCCTTTCAAAAGTTTTCGGAATAGAATATAAGTTAGACTGAATGAATTTAAGTTGTTAACCTACCTTCTCCTCATTAGTGTTAAAGATGGAGGCTTCAGCCTCTGAAAGTACTCAAAGATATAAAAATATTGTGAGAAAAAGACTTAAATTCAGTCAGCCTAACTTTAAGAATTCTATATGCATATACGAATATAACTAGGAAATATGAGGGTGGTCAGACTGGTTAGTTTGTGTAATAGTGGCCATTCTAATCTTGACACTCATCTTGGCCATTCTAATGATTTGATAAAAGTACCAATTTGTAAAATATGTCACATGAGTCTAGGATGAACATTATGGTATAGTGGTCATATACGTTTCTAACTGAAAGAATTTGCTCTATCATCCAGTTTGGTAGTTTAAACTCCATATAATTTGAATGCCCTTTGTGTTCCATAGGTTGTCTCCTTCCCTTATTTAAATTAGGATAACTTGTGAAATCTTGTTATGTATTAGAACACTCAAATGGCTATCTTTCTTTAAATAAGAAGAATCCTTAACTTGATTAGTGCCTACCAATATCTCTACAAGCTCTTTTTTCAGACACTTTTGCTATTTTGAGATATATTGATAAATCTTAGAAAACACTCCGTTAATTACTACGAATAGTAGGTACACTGAATATATTGTCAAAAAATCAAAATTTTCTTTGCAGATTGAAATCACTTTCATTTTAGTATTAATTTATGATTTCTGTTGTATAACAAAAGGGCTCCTGGTAAACACAATTTTCATAAACTTTAGTTTAGCACCACTGCAACACTCTTTTTGCACAAAAACATTCCTATAACTAAATTCAATGTAAAGATCTTTTTTCTCTCTCTCTCTTTTTTTTTGTGTCATCATTATTATTGAATTTAGCTACAATTTCTCGTTAAGCATGTAAGTAGTGAATTCACATTTATTAAGTTGTTTGTTTCCTTGAAAACTGAAATAAAGATTTACAAATTGATGATTTCATGCATTAGTGTGAGAAGTATCAAATTAGTTAAGGTGACAAAAATTGTTTATTGAACAAGTTTTTATTTTTTATTTACTCCTTCATTTTTATATGATTCTTACTTTTTTTCATGGAGTGAGTGGAAAATAAATAGCCCTGGTTCACTTTAACTAGTATATTAAAAACTTTATAACAATTTCATCATGGGGATGTAATATTTACACATAACAACAAGTCTATTTACAGTATTTACAATTCGTACAGTTTTGACAGACACTTAATCACAGCTTACTCAATATAATAAAGTCGCAGCTAGCATGAGACTCCAGATAAAAACATTAGCACTCGCAATTCTGATTAACGCTTTTTTTACTCTAACTATATTTTAAAACATCAGGTATTTTTATACTGTGAGGTTACCTTATTTAATAGCGAACGACTCACGAGTATGTGAGTCGCCGCTACACTTCAAAATAAGAATGAAAATAATAACATTATGGTAATAAGGTTTATGAATCTAGATACTATTTTATGAAGAGAAAACTTTGTATTAAATTAATTTAAATTTGTTTTCAGCCTGTCGTGAACAGTACAGTACCCCGGCCAACAAAAGCTCACATTTTGCAAGCAGTGGCTGCCGATCGTGCGAAAATCCTCCCTCCTCGGCCTAAGCTTATTCCTCCTCAAACTCAGCCTATTCAAGCTCCCAAACCTCCGACACCCCTCACACCAAAGGCCCACTTACTTCAGGCTATTGGAAATGTAAGTATTACTTTGTGTTGTTGTTTTCATTTTTTATTTTCATAAGGGGTACTCATAAGAAATCAAAATTTAGATGAGATGTACTTTGGAGTTAACATTCTACTCATCTTTGGGAAGTAAAGAAGCATACCTTTATTCTTATCAGTGCTTAAGACTCTTTGGATATAACAATTGGATTAATTTATGCACTAAATACCCTTCATTTTCATCTCATAACCTTTATCATGCACAGGAACTGTACAGTTTTTCACTTCTCATTGTAAACAGATAATTATGTGAGTTTATTTTAACAACAAAGCAACATTTTATTATTGTATTTTTTTAAACAGTAAACAATTTCGTTTTATATATGTGTGTGTGTGTATATATATATATATATATATATATATATATATATATATATATATATATATATATATATGAATTATGTTTTGATGACTTAATTATGTGAGTTTATTTCAACAAAAAAGCAACATTTTATTATTGTATTTTTTTAAACAGTAAACAATTTCAACAAGGCCTCATGCTCACCCAAAGGTTAAATTGTTTAGCCATGACTAATTCACTCATCACTGATTTCATTCACTAATCACTGTCAATACAGATGAAAAACAATGTTTGTTGATTTTTTAATTAAAATATAATATTAATTAATTAAAAAACAAGAAAAATTCTCAATATTTTCCCATATGCTAGAATGACCACTGGTCATCTCAATTCACCACCTATTCTCTATTTCTCTCGTTGTAAGACGCCTATGTAAACAGAAATTGAAATAATCCTGAACATGAGATTTTTAGTGACAGTTATTTAACTCAGTAAGAAATGGGGATTTACTGTAGGCTATAAGTCCTTCATGCAGGCGGCGCATTAACTAAGCAGATTTCCTACAAGCTGGTTCGACCGACTATTGATATCTCCCATTTTTATATCAAAGTGAAAATTTGATGAGTACAAGAGGGGGTTTACTGACAGCTGAATACAGTAAAGTTCGAACAACTCACTTAATATTTAAGCTAATAAAAATGTTTAGAAAGACAATTGTACAGTGTCAATAGTTAAACAATATTGATTCTGTAACATGTTTTGATAGGACTTATAATAACAGAGATATTTTGAGTTTTAAAAATTCATCCCTCTAACCTCCCCCTGTTCCTCCTGTTCTGATTTCAGCCATTAACGACTATGAACATTAGTGTTGAATTAAAAGGTTAAACATCCATTTTAGTATATATCAAATTAACATTTCCAAGTAATGAAGTTTAGTTCTTAAATGATGATGTCATCACATAACTTATTTGCATTTATCTCACAGAGTTAAAGTTCAGTGAGAACAATATTTGGTATTTAAGCTTCAAATTAAGTGATTCAGGACATAACAGCTTATTGTTAATATGACATGAGTATGAGTTACGGTGGGGGGTGGGTTATCGCAGAGTGAAAACTAAAAAGAAATGCCTATATCTCGCTTAATTTTCAAGATAAAGGAAAAACTTATATAACAATATTTGTAGAGCATTCCTTTTGCAATAAGATTGATTCTATAAACTTTTTTGATCCAATGTATAATGACAGAGATATTTCGAATTTTAGAGATTACCCCCTTTAAACCTTCTCCCTGGTCCGATTTTTGACGTTAATGAACTTGATCTTTATTTTTACATAAAACATTTAAAAATTGAGTTTGGTAATGATAAAACAAAAATTGCAACTGCCAGAGCATTTTATATATATATATATATATATATATATATATATATATATATATATATATGTATAGATAGATAGATAGACAGGTATATACTTACAATTTTGAACGGACCTCATTTTCATCATATCCTAGGTAGATCAATGTACATTTGAGGAAGTTTTTCGAAAATTGCATCATGAGTACACCTCAATAGCTGATTTCCCTTAAAGTAAATCTGCTAAAATACAAATAGCTCACTTACAAAGAAGAAAATAATCATAGAACAGCAATTGCAGAACATAGATGTTTAACAAGATTTTTTGTAAAACGTTTTTCAATTTGGCTCATAATAGCAGAGATATTTTGAATTCCCCTCTTCCTGGTCCAGTTTCATACACTAAGAAAAATAATGTTTAGTATTGAATGAAACAGGTAAATATTGGGTATGATATAGATGAAATCAACATTTTCAAGTCAATAACGTAAACTCTTAATTAATGACACTATCATTACATTTAGTAAATTTCTAAGATATTATAAGATTAATATCTTGCATAGTAGTAAAGGTCTGTTGAAAAGAGTATTTGGTATTTAAGCATAGACTAAAATGTTTCAGGATATATTCATTTATTCTTAATATTCAATGGCTAAAAAATGTTGGAGTTTACTGAAGACTGAAAATTTAATAATACAAATAACTTAATTTTCAAGATATGAAAGAAATGTATATGACAATAATTATAGAAAATTAATTTTCCAACAAAATTGGATACATATCCATAAGGAAAACATTGATTCAGCAATTTATTGAGTATTTTGTCTTCAGACCATTGATGGTGGTCCATGTGGAAGATAATTTGAATCAATAAAAAGATTACACTTATAATGGAAGGTTGTGATTATTGATTCATGGGGCTAAATATTGAACACAATATTGGTCTTTAATAACCATAAAAATATTTTGTATTTCTTATGACATTTATTCATTAAACTCAGGCTCAAGCAAGAGAAGGTATCATTGGCTCACCAGCACCTCACCAAGGCTCAATACTGACAGGTTCTGTTGCCAGCCCACCCCTCAGAGCCCATCCTCAGCCTATAGTGACGGGAGCCAGCAGTGCACGGGTATGCCCACTACTATTATACATTCTATTACCCAGTTTAGTAATTCAATATTTACTTCGGATATAAAATTTAATGGGTTCAATAAGACGCCTGTCTGAAAGTAATTCTGTGATGTCAAGTTTTCTACACTGTTTCCTCTTCGTTAGGAAATATTTTATTGCTAGATGAGTTTAACCTGTCCTATGAATATGGACACCCGTATTCCCCATTAGGTTTCTGTGCAAGTTTTTAAATGTGTACTAATTTGATTATATCATCTCATTGAACTTATATTTTCATATATTTTTTTAATTTAACATTAAAAACCAATTTACTTGTATTTCTATTCTAAAGTTACTAGGTAACATAATTTTAGTCTCCTTGTAGATTTTCATCTACTTGATTATTTATTCTGATGCCCTTTGTACCTAAAGAATTCATAAATAGAGTTTAGCTCTAGTGTGCTTAAATAAGAAGACACTCGAAGATTTTGTTCCCTTATAGGAACCCCATGATGTTTTGTAGTAACAATTAGGCTAACTATTAATTTGGCAAGTTTAGGTATTAGTTATGACTTCAAAATGTGATTCCTTTTCAGGCTCATGCATACTCATGAAATACTTCTATATCCATAATTTGTTGGTCATTTCCCTTATGGGAAATCAATCATATATTGAATTTGTATTCATGATGCAATTTTCAAAAATGAGCTAATGACAAACCATATTTGTTAATGGCTGAAATCACTAGGAATTGGGTATGGGGGGGGGGGGTTATATTGAGCTAGTAATTCATACATTTTCTTTTCAGCCTTTCCCCCACTTCAACTCTTCACATTTTTATTTAGAAACTAGCGAACCCGACAGACGTCCTGCATGATATTTCAAGCAATTAGGATATTATATTTAACACGTTCGCTGCTGCAGTCTATATACAATTTACTCCACCAGTAACTGCATCGGTCCCCGGCGTCCGATGCCTGTCCTAACGTTAAAACCTGTATCGGACCCCGGGGACCGATATAGTTTTCGAAGTTATCACATTTTCTTGACAATTCAAGTGAACTAAATGAATGAATTAGCAGAGCAATCAGTACTCCAAACCTAGAACTAGCACCAGCAAAGCCAGGAGAAGTCCCCGGCGTCCGATGTCGTTTACAACTAATGAACATCCCCGTTAAAATATCTCTCATAATAAGCTTGCTAGAGCCTTCGTCTTTTTGGAGTGGACTGAAGGAGAGGGGCCCGTCCTGATAGACTAGATGACCATCGGACCCCGGGGACCGATGCAGCAGCGAACGTGTTAATAATATTATGTTTAAAACAAAAGTTACTTAAACAAATACAAAAAGAAATATCGCAAATTTTTTATTCAGGCTTCCCTTATAATCCCCTCTCCCGTTCGAACCTAAAAAAAATGAATATAGCTTATAATCATGGAAGAATTAATGCTAAATTAAATATTGAGTTTTGTTAAGTTCGGTTCAATCGTTAGTGCCCAGTTGGCCCCCACTTTAATTTTTTAGTGTATATCTCGTTTATACTTTGTTATACGACAAAAGTGAATATAACAACAGTTACTCTAAATAACAAAATAAACAATTTTTATCCTGTGGATATTTGCTGGAAAATCAATAGGAAACGAAATATCGCTATTTTTAATTTTAGGCCTCCCTTACAACCCCCACTTCTACTCCATCTGCCGGGCTGATTTGTGAATCTAAACTATCCAGGGCCCCACGCACCCAAACGCATACAAAAAAATTCATTCAAATCGGTCCAGCTGTTCAGGAGGAGTTCAGTGACATACACACGTACAGTAGAATTATATATATGTATTTAGAAATAGAGAATACTAGGCAAGATGAGATCAGTAGTGTGTCGCACTAGCATGTGGGAAATCTCCTTAGTTCACGCAGACTCAATGAGACAGAATTTTTTGTAATTTTGTTGAATTATTCCAGTTTTTCTCACATAAATTTTCATTCCCAACCTATCTTTTCCATGAACAATTTTTTAGAGTTCTGATTTAGAGATCAGTCAATCGACCCACTCAAACTACTTTTATCTGATATAGTTGTTCCTCTATGTTTGATATAATTCCACATTCCAGGAGAACTTAGTACTTATCAGATTTTATTTTTTTGTTTTTAAATTTTATTTTCATTGTTTTAACCTACCTCAAATTCATATGTTGTTTATTACAGTATGCGATGAAAGCTCATACCGACCCTAGTCGAGGTAGTGGCCCTGAAGGTGGATGTATAGTTGTTCCATCTCCTTCACCTCAACCACCTCCAAGGGGCCAAGTCCTCCAAGCTGGTCTCCCAGTTCCTGCTTATGAAGCATCTTTGGTATGTGTATCTATTTATATATATTTTTTGTCTTACTTTTCTCCTTTTCATTTGTTCAGTAACAATCTGCTTGATTGACTTGACATTAACATACTAACTTGTCAACTTTATTCTGTAAAACACTTTGAATAAAACTAATAAAAAATACAGAACTCAATTTAAAACTGATTCGATTCCTTCAAACTAAAGTTAAAAATCGTTCAGGAGTAAAATTCCCAATTTCTTTTCTTTTTATTTTACGTAAATATTTTAAATGCTTCTCAAATATACTTTTATCAAATATAGAAGTTTTACTTTTTAAAAACAGAGTTCCTTCTACTTATAATAGTTGACTCTCACAAATTTTAAAATCCTGCCATCTGACTCAATGGATTATGTCTTTTTTTTTTTTACTTCGTTTAGTATTTAATATTATTTCTTTAAAGTGGCTATCATCATATCATATTATATTTTAATTTCCATTGATCCTCTGGTCGAGATATTGTAACAATTTACCACTCAACTCATGACACAGGGTCAAATAATACAATCTTATCAATGAATGTTTATTTTTAAAAAATGTTCTACTTGCTTTGTAGCCCATTGTTCTATCTTGTTGGGTGAGTGCCTGTTCTGACACTGCCAATTATCTGAGCCATAGTTAGCATAATATATTGAAACAATATGTTCTTGGTTTACTCAATATACCACATCTAATAGGAGTTAAGGTTAAAAATAATTAACTTCTTTCATTTTGAAGAGACATCATCTCTGATTGTTCTACCCAACTTACTACTTGACTGAGAGGTGGATCCAAAACTTTGTTATCGGCCCTAGTCCTTTAAAGCGAAAGATTTATATTTTTCATGTGATTATGAGGCATGTACTAAATTGTTACAATATTTGGACAGTGCTGGAGCACTGGACTTTCAAATATAAATATGGTTTGATCTGATATAGCCATTTAGCTTTCAGTATAGAAAAAAATATTAAAGAAAAAATAAACTAACAATTTAAGTATTGATGATTAATCCAGTTTGCATGATCCAGCTGCTATTTTTATTTTATATTCTTCCTCTTCCTCTTCTGTAGACGTAATACAATATGTACTTTATATTACAACCTTTGTGGTGCTGGTTGTTGAAGGCTATATATCAGGAAAACTTAAAATCCCCTCCTCCTCCAGATTCTCCCATTGTGTGGATAACAGCACATTATCTTACTTCATAATGAATATTATATTTGTTTCCATATAGAGGAAATAAACTAGGAAATATAGGTTAACTTAAAGAGTGTCCAGAAAGGTAAAGTAACTGTTAACACATGAAATTCACGAAAGATTTCTGGATGACGTACTGCATAAAAATGATCTTATTTCACAAAAAAAAAACTATGAAAATTTATAACTAAGTCCCGACATTTATATCATTAAACTTAACTACTCTACTAAACTTATACTGCTCGAGCTCTGTTATTACTGCTTAGACTTAGAACTATTATTAATAAAAAATTACACAATATCCTCCTAGGCTATATAAATATACATATGAGCAGTGTCAGTGTTACTTAACATCTCCTTTTCCCCAAAGCAATGATGGATTTATTAAATTTTCAAAATTTAAATTTTTTTAACAAGTAATTTTACCCTTGTTCCTAAGTACTTGTAGGTTTAGTGATGATTGCTAAGAAATATTGGTTTAACGTAGTGATTTGTAGTTAGTTAATGGTTTTTTTAAACGGTATTGGTGATGGTTTGCTATTGGTTACTAACAGCACGGTGTGGTGGCGGAACTGCTTCCAAATCCCCAATGGCCACGTCAGCAAAGCCCTCCTCCTGCACACCAGCACTCAACTCAGACCCAGGTAACATTAACCCACTCTCTCAAAACTCTTACTAATGCTTATTCTATGCTTTCTCTTTCTTTCCATTCATTCAGAAACAAATTGATTTCTCCCTTAAATTGATAGAGTCCTTTCCATTACATCTCAGACTGATTAACAGATACAATATTTATAGTAAATTTAATTTGCAATAAGACTCATTATTTACAATTTTTCGATCCGACGCATAATAACGGAGATATTTTGAATTTTCAAAAATCCCCCCCTCCCACTGGTCCGATTTCAGCCATTAACGAACTTGATCTTTCTTTTTACATAAAACGATTAAATTCCGAGTTTGGTAACGATCAAACAAAAATTGCGACCGCTAGAGCGTTAACAGACAAATATATATATATATATAGATATATATAATTTTGAACAGACCGCATTTTCGTCATCTCCTGGGTAGGTAGGATCGATGGACATTCGAAGAAATTTTTCAAAACTCGTGTCATGAGTACGACCTCAATAGCTGATTTCCCTTAAGGGAAATCTGCTTAAAGTAGCACCACTTACTGTGTGAGCTAACTCAAATTAGTTCGTAATCAAAATCACATTTCACAACTCTTCTTCCTGCTTACTGTTTACAAAGAATGGGTATTGAACATACTGTGTTATTCTAATTTTAATAACTCTTGAAACTTACACAAATATATATTTATTATTTAAACAATTTTTTTGTATGGAATAATAATAAAACATATAACTAAAATTTATGAATACCAGCTGTATCAGCTTGTTTCAAATGTTGGAAATTGGTTGTTGATTTATTTATTTCAGTATTCTAATGACAATACTATTTATGAATGGTTATACCATTTATATCTATAAATTTATAAGATTATCATATTTTGTATGATTTATCAAATAATTTGTTTATTAACAATTTTTGTTTGATAATAAAGATTTTAATTTTAAAATTATTTCAAAAATTGTAGCTGATGGAATTTTATTATCAATTACAACAACAGTAGCGTTGAACATGGATGTCAGTGATCTGTGCTCAGTTTGTTTTTGAATGTATGTTATTTGTGTCAAATTTAATCAGTCTGGTATGAAATTTTAAAGGACTCCATTCATATTATACTGAAAATTTGGGATTACATATTATTATTGTCTTTTAAATGTGCTTTTGATGTGGATATTGTTTCTGGACTCAATTGTAGAAACTAAATGTTATAAACCTGTTTTAATTTGTTAGTTAATAATTCTACTTATAATTTACCTGTGTTAGAATAGTCTTCATTTTTAGTGTTTTGATATAGTTAAGTTTAATATTGTAGATCACATTATTTATACTTGTCACTTCAAAAACTTTTGAGCCAGGGTCTTATATGCTATAACAAGTAAGCAAAATAAATAGAAAGAAGAAATACAATTGAATCAGTCAATTTGGTTAAGCATCATATTGCTTTTGTTGTGAAACTTTTTTTTTTCTGGATTCATCATGTTGAGTGATGAATGTTTCCTTTTCAAAGCTCCCATGTGAACGGCTACACCAACCTTGACAATTAAACTTTGTACTTAATATTCAGGTTTACAATATTGAAACCTTTCCTTCTCTTCGTCAGCATTTTCCAATTTACTTCCTCGTTAATCATTATAATCAGTAATAGTGATGAGTGCATATTTGTCTCCCTCAAAGGACTCAGATTATTCATATAGCACTGATGGGTCAATACCGTAGCAAAAGGCAAAAATGAGTGGTAGACGTTAATGCCATTAACACCATAGGTCTGCATGAAATACTGGATAAGTATGAGCATCTCCAAAGGAAACTGGGGTGCCTGTCACTTGAGGACAAAATTCATTCTTTGCTATCAACAAATTTTATGAACTCCATTTTCACAGTTCCATGCCTGCAATCTTAAATACATATTTTTCACAAAATTTGATTTCTCTAGAAAGGAAAATATTGATTTTTTTTTTTTTTTTTTTTGTCCTGGAAAATCAAAGATAATTAAGCTTCTTCAAAACAAATTTGATTAATTATAAGCCAGATTAAAATGTGTTACTAGTTTACATAACAAATCCTTATCGGGGTATACGGGTTATCTACAGGTTACCACCCTTTTCTAGCCAGGGTGGGACTTTGTTATTATGTTATTTAATGAATTCCGTCACTATAATTGCCTTTGCCCAGGCGAGATTCGAACTCGTCACTTTAGGTTTACCATGTGAGATTAAGGTCAACACTTTAACTCATATGGCTAACCTGAGCCCCTAAAATAACTTTAATCTACCTAGTAAAGTAGCATGGATAAAAGTAGACCTAGTATTTGTTGGGAGGAGTTAAAAATTTGTTGTAATGGTGTTGTGCATGGGTGTGGTAGAGTAATAAATAATATGGTTGATACTTCTTCTTGTAATTGCACTATTCATCATATTTTTTTTATTATTAATACTGCAATTATGATATAGCTTGAAGTGCTTGTTGAAAAGGTAAATTACAAATTTAGTGAGCCATAGCATTAAGTTGTTTAGACATCTTCATATTATATATTTATGTTTCATTAACTGTTTTCAGGGCGATGTTGTGCAACATGTTAACTACCCAGCGCACCATATACAGCCAGCTCATTACGTTCATACTCAACTAATGTACCAACAATATCTACGAGAGGCTGCTCTCGGAACGTCTCCTTATCACCGCACTCCTGGTAAGTTTTGCACTTTGGAACTTTCAAAATAGATTTCTTGTGTATTATTAGAATACATGTATGTATTATATGTTTTGATTAACACGTTGACTGCGGAGATTTTCAACAACATTTCTTAGTGGGGCGGAAACTTCTTTTTTGTTAATTAGTTTTGTTTTACTTTACTTTAACTGTATATTATAAATTGTATCATCTTTTATTTTTTTTTCGGCGAAAAAACCGCTGAACGACACGTTATCGTCAACCCCACCGGGAAAGCACCATACTCCCTAGCCGTAGTCTAATAATGTAATTCACGTTTTTAGTTATTATATTTTTACTTAGAAAACCATAAAATTAAACAATAAAGACATTGTTCACAACCACTGATTGATGAATTATTATTCAGTAATTTATAATTAATTTTTTATTTATATTTCGTAAAATATAAAACAATTTCGAATTATAAATTCGGGGTTGAAATAATATTTTTCCAACAAAATAGGCTTGTTTTAATTCATTTAGCTACTTTTTAAATAGATATTTATCATTAGCAATTATTATTAACGATAACTTTAAAAAAAATAATCATTCAAACTTACCTTTTTGTAAAATAGTCGTAAACAATTAAAAAAAACAGAGAATCTTGCGGCAAAGAAGCAATTCTCTCAAGGACCTCTTTCACTATGCTAGAGTCAAATACGGAATGGTTTGGGAAAGGCTGGAGCAATCCCCACCCATTTAACTTTCCGTTATGACCTGACGACAACGTGTCGGAGCCTGCACCTGGAAACAACTCACAAAACCGACGTGTCGTCAGCCGCAGTCAAAGTGTTAAAAAGGCATTTCTTTTCTTATCAAAAATAACACTGATTTATATCTATTTATTAAATAGGTGGTGTTAAGGAGAGTGATGAAGTACGTAGCTCGCCTCCCCTTGAACTGAGGAGGAGAGCATCACCTCATGACAGGACAACAGATTCACCCCAAGTAGCAACAGTGTATGGGCGACCCCACCTCTACCCTCCACCTGCCCATCGGCCTGCACCGTCCAACAGGCACCAAGTATCAACCCCGCCTCATGCTAGTCAAGTCCCTCCGCAAGCCGATTCCCTCCTAGTTTTATTACAGGTTTGATTTGATTTATATTTTAACTCATTACAGTCTACTTATTTGGAAAGCTTTATTTACAAGTTTAATTTGGAAAATCTTATGTATTTCTCACTCAGAATGTATGAAGATAAAAGTCCGTCAGGGGCTGCCTAAACTAAGCAGATTCCCCATATGCTGGTACAATGTACTTGTAATCTCCTCTCACCACATATTCTCTATTTCTTTCTTTAAAAAAATGAGTAGGGGTGGGGGTTACTGAAGGCTGAAAACAAGCATGCGCGAATAACTCTCTTAATATTTAGCAGAGTTTCCAAAAAATGCATACAACAATCGTAGAACATCAATAGTTTGTTTAACAAGATTGGTTACATAACATTTTACAATTGGACTCATAATAACGGAAATATTTTAATTTTTGAATTTCCCCCTCCTCACTAAACACCCACAATTTCAGCCAATAGCAAATACGATCTTTAGTGTTGACTGAAATGGTAAATATCGAGTATTGTATGCATTAGATAATCATTTTCCAGTTAAGGATTAAAACTCTTAATTGATAACATCATCACAACATATTTGCATACATCTTACAAAGTAAAAGTTCAACGAAAACCATATTTGGTTTATTAACCTTGGAATGAAGCAGTTTATGATATAACACCTTATTGTTACATGAGTAGGAGTGGAGTCTACTAAAAGCCGAAAACTATAAATTCCAAATATGTCAGTTAATATTCATGATATAGAAAATATCTATAGAACAACTTTTATAAAACATTACATTTGCAATAAGATTAATCATACACACTTTTTAGATCCGACGTATAGTAACGGAGAAATTGAGAATTTTCTGAATTCTTCCCCTCTAACTCCCCTCCCCTCTCACTGGTCTGATTTCAGTCATTGCTTGAAACTTGATCTTTCTTTTTACATAAAATGATTATATATTGAGTTTGGTAATATAAGACAAAAATTGCAACCACTAGAGCGGCAAGAGACAAATATATCGATCTCTCTCTCTCTCTCTCTCTCTCTCTCTATATATATATATATATATATATATATATATATATATATATATATATATATATAAATTTTGAATAGACCTCATTTTCGTCATCTACTAGGTAGAATCAATGGACAAGTTTTTCAAAATCGCATCATGAGTACTACCTCAATAGCTGATTCCCCTTAGGGGAAATCTATTATAAACAATGGGTACATTACATTCCCTCAGCAAGTTTCCTCTTATTAAAGCTCGTATTGAGGACTTGTATGCCAAATTTTTAGATTCTGAGTGTGAAACATGTAGAATTGTATAAATAAAAGGCATTGGTGTGTTCCTTCTAAAGTTTTGACTTACATCGACGTTTAATTGCTAAGTTTAAATTTTGTTCAGGTTCTGACAGCATTCTTTTTCTTTTTACAGAGGTACCCTGTCATGTGGCAAGGTCTTCTGGCGCTTAAGAACGATCAAGCAGCTGTCCAAATGCATTTTGTTTTTGGAAATCCCCATGTTGCGAGGGACTCCCTTCCTTGTAACAGTGATGGTTCAACACCTCCCCTCAGGATATCTCAAAGAATGAGGCTTGAACAAACCCAGTTGGATGGAGTCGCAAGGAAGATGCAGGTAATTTTTAGAGTACATTCCTTGGAGGTACTTTGATTAGGTTTAATGAAAGATATATATTAGTAATTCTTGATGTGGATCTACTTTTGTCATTAAGAAGTCCACATTATATGGATGTGGTAGCTAGCAGACCTATTTATTACGTTGAGGTTTTTTTTTTTTTTTTGCAATTTACCATCATTTATGAGTGTGTAGCAGTAGAGGTCAGTGTTTATAAATATGATGTTAGTGAAAATTACCTATTTAACACTAACTTTTAATAATATGAAATTGATTAGACTTAGAATCGGACATTCACTTCTACACATTCATACCTCATAAACCCTTAATATCGACCTACATGCACTCACTGTAACACAGTACTGACCATTAAACATCTACTGACCGACTGCAGACTATGTGAACATCTGAACTTACCAAACGACCTATTAACAGAAGGTACCCCAAATATAAATACACTCTTAAATCACTTGAAGACAATTGACATTTACAACAAACTTTAAACCACACCTACCTCACTCATTTACCTACATTTATATCTCAAATTATGTTAATAACTTGTGCCTTAGACTTCCATCATCCTCATACCAGGATTTATCCCAAAATGTATAGTTTCACTTTGTCTTATTTTAACACTTAGTTTTATTTCGTTATATTTTATACTATCTTTTAATGATTTTGAAAACATTTTTTCTTTATTTTAAAATTTTAATGTTGAGAAATGAAATTAAATGATACTGAGTGACATTGCCTAGTTGTGGAGCTCATGAAATAAATTTGTCATGATAAAATATTGATGTGTCTTAAATAATATAATGGACACACTATTAAAATATTTGCAATTGTTCTATGGACGAAAACAGAAAAAATACCATTTGTGTGATTAGTAAATGTTAAAAAAATATATATAATACTCAGTCTGGGCTAATTATTTACATAACCTATGAATGCATGTGTGTTTATATTATTTAATCAATTAATGAACTGCTATTTTTCCTATTCCTGTTTTTTTAATGATGTAATTTGTAAATAGATGGACAATGAACATTGTATGCTATTGGCACTTCCATGCGGACGGGATCACTTGGATGTCCTGCAGCAGAGCAACAACCTCCAGAGTGGTTTTATTACCTACCTCCAGCAGAAACAGGCAGCTGGAATTGTAAATATTGCTGCTCCAGGCTCCCAACAGGTAGTCAGTATTCATTTTCAATATCTAAAAAAAAAAACTTTTCTATTGTAAAAATAGTATATAATTATTTTATTTATTATTATTATTATTTATTAACGTCCACTTTTTGCAACTTAGGCTAATTGGGACGGGTTATCTACAGGTTACCACCCTTTTCTAGCCAGGGTGGGATATAGGATGTTATTTAATGAATTCCGTCACTAAATAATTTCCTTTGCCCAGGAATTGTCTACTTTTTGCAACTAAGGCTAATTGGGACGGGTTATCTACAGGTTACCACCCTTTTCTAGCCAGGGTGGGCCTAAGGATTTTATTTAATGAGTTTGTCACTAAATAAATTCCTATTGCCCAGTCTGGAATCAAACTCGCCACTCTAGGCTTATCATGTGTGATTATAGGCAACGCTTTAAATCACATGGCTAACCTGAGCCCCTTATTTTATTTATAATAGTGTAGTGAGAACAATTTTAAATCCTTATTGGATAAAGATATTAAGGGTTTATTTGTATTGAGGTGTAAGAGATTCCGAGAATATTTATTTACACCCACTAATCAGAGTGAATTTCCAGCACGGAGGTTAGCAACCTTTTCTAACTAGGCGTGAGTCTACCACTTAAAATGTCAAGCTCTTTTGAAATTCACTGCTCAATGTTACTACTGATCGCACAAAACTTCTGATTCTTGCAATGCTTTACCGTAATTTCCAGATAATTCCTTTTAAATTTGTATTTAATGTTGGTCATTGTTATTTTGTGTGTCATCTTGTATAAATGCTTCTATTCGCCTGCTACCTGCCAGGTTTCATACCCTCTTAAACATCATGTCCTCTGCATCCAATGCCAAATACAACAATGTTACAATTAATGTTTATAAAACATTCCTAAAAAAAATTTATATCATAAGCGTTCTAATGCTAATTCATTGAAAATTCCAAATTTTACTGTTTGGAGTTTATTAGTAATTAATTGTTCTCATTAGATTTAAAGCTTTTTTTTTTTTTTTTTTTAATGAAATGTTCAGAAATTTTATTTTTATGAGAATGAAATAATTAATAACTATAAGATATGAAACCTATAAATAATTGTGCTCATGTTTATATTTATTATAAATATAAACATGAGCACAATAGTGATAAAAATCAGATTTTTTTTTTTCTTCCATGAATCATTTTACCAAAAAGAGGGAGGAACAACACTTGGAATATTATGAATTGAGTGATTAACAGAATCCATTTGATTCAACATTAAATTCAGTTTGTTGAATAATTTGTTAGGGTTTCCACTTTCTCAATAATGAAAATCTAAGCTCAACAACCCTAAGGGGCTAACGCCTGCCACCCCGCATTTTTGGAAGGTTAACTTATACTGCATTCGTTACAATATTATGGTGTCAGTACGGACCAAGGAAAGCCTCTTATTTTTTTTTTTTAGTTTGTCTCTTGAAGCTAAGCAGTACCATTGGGAAGACCAAACTCGACCTGACATCTCAATTTTGTGGACTTACCACCTTCACCCACTTATCCGCAGTTACCCAACCACTCAATAATGAAACATTTTTCTTTTTACTCAAGTGTTTTTTTTTTTTTTTTTTTTCCAAAATATTATCTGTGTATCATGTTATAGTTTATTATTTCCAAAAGAAATGTTTAAAACCCAATCTAAAACCTTTTTTTTTTTTTTTTTTTTAAATAAAAAATCTGTCACGCGAGTTAAAATGTTTTAACTCTGATAATGCTAGTCATGTCACCATAGTTTTTTTTTCTATTCCGTGGAGCCTAATTTCTTCTTATGTTCTAAAAATGGAGAACTGTGGTTGTGGAAAAGGAGGATGGTGAGAGAGAGAATCAATCAAACAAGAAAATGTGTGTTTTTTTTTTTCATTGTATCAAGAAATGTATATGATATTTGTTACACTAATGTTTTCTTTTAATTTAAGTGTTGTGCAATTATGAAAACAGAATTTGCCTATTTATTAGAAGTTCTGTACAATAGCATAGTTCTTAATAGTTTGAACATGACAATTTTAGTGCCAGCAAACTATGATTGATGAAACTGCTGTGCAATTTTATCAAGGCTAGGATGCGCATGCTCTTGGTAAATCACAGCTTAGCATAGCGCTTAATACTGAACTCTACTGACCAAATCATTTGAGTTAAACAATCTTGACATATATCCAAATGGTAACACAAAGTGAGTTTGAGTCATTACACACAGTAAGAACCGGTCAAGGAAATGATTGAGGCATTCAGTTGGGGATTATTTCATATGGGACTTTCTTACTAAACTTGGGTCTCTATTTGTCAAGTTGTATTTACAGAACACTTACTTTCTAAGCAGTGCTTCACTTATGATAATGGATTTGCCTTCGAAAATGAAACAGCTATTTTGCATTCATAAATTGTCAGAGAGATAGGCTAGCAATGGACAATATTCCAGATAAAATCATTTTTATTATTTTCCATATAATAATTCTTGTTTCATATTTAAGAATTGTTTGTTTCATACACTGTATGGTTAGGGGTTTAGTTTTTGAGCTAATAGATATGTTTCTTAGACACACATATATAGAGACTAAATATTTATTTCCTAAGTCACTGTTTAATTGAGCAAATTCATTACCAATGCATTTTAAGGAGATATTGGCTTATTATTATTTTTAGTAAAAGAGTTCATCATAGAAGTAAAAGGTGAACTTGTTATTCCAAAATAAGGATGCCATTGAATTCATTAAGCAATTCCTCTTGATTAATATTTTATATATTCATATATATTTAGGATTCTCAGTTTAGTTTTGAAGCTAATAAATTTTAAAGCTTTGAAACCAAATATCTCCAAAATTTAGAGGCTAAAAGTGTATAAAACACAAATTACTACGCATTTTGAATAGTATAATAATCTTGTAATGTAATCTTTTTTTTTTTTTTTTTTTTGGTAACAAGGTGGATAGTGAATAGGAGGCATCATGAGAAGAAGGATTTGTTTTCTTTTAAGCATTACTTACTAATCTAAGAAAGATTAGATATTTGCACTTTTATTCATGTCAGCCTTCACTAAAATAGACTTATTTTTTAATTTGTTGGTGTTAAAATATTTATAACTAATTGTATATTGTTTAATTTTCAGGCTGCATACGTTGTACATATATTTCCTGCTAGTGAGTTTGCTAACGAGAGCCTAGCACGAATAGCTCCTGATCTCCTCCACAGGGTTACAGACATAGCTCACTTACTCATTGTTATTGCTACAGTCTAGCTCTTCTCTATCATACTATCTTTGAACTTTCTCCTGTATGATAAGGACAGGTTGTCAACAAATCTGTGTTCCTTTTAATAGTGTTATTTATTTTTTGACAGTGCTGAGTCCTCTCACTAAAAAATGTATTTTTTTGTTTCTATTTTGTTTTATATTTTATGTACATTTTAAATGTAAATTATACCAGAGTGAAATTATTTTATGTATTATATTCGGGAAAAGATATATGGACAAAGAATATTTCTTTATTAATAAATTTTTTATCGATTTACGGACTTTAGTCGAATTGTACATTTCTCGCTTTTTTAATGTATATGTATGTAAGTGTGTATATTTTGTTTTATAATAGTTGTAATATGTTGTATAAAAAAGGACTCATTTTGTTTAATTTTATTTTTAAAGATATAACTTTAATATTGTATTAAATGTGTATAGTTTGTTTAGAAGTGGTACATTTGTATAATTTGAACTCTCTGCAATTTTTCTATTGCACACTGTGGCCACTGTACCTTCGTTAATACTGTGGTTACCTTAGTTTAGTGTAAATATGTAAATATTATAAATATATAAATACAGAATTATAAATTTATTTAGAAATAAATGGTTATTTACTAATGTTCAATATCACTCCATAATTACATCGAATTATATAATTACTTGTTTATATTATTATAAAGTATATATGTGTATGTATGTTTAAATATATATTTGAATTTATATATATAGACAATTCTCGGTGTTATATATGTATAAGTTATATAATTGCAAATTGAAACCAAATAACTGTCTTTTTGTATAAATGTTTAATGTTAATATTTATTTGATTCAACACTTCCATTCAAGAAGTACAAAAGCTTAGAATTTCTATTCTTTAGCAACCTATGGAAATGGTTTAGGGACTGAGAAAGAGAATTCATGGAGTGATGATCAATGACCAAATAATCGCAACTTCTTTTTATCATAAGTTTTACATGTGATGAATATTGTATAACAGATTGTAATATTTGTAAAACTCATTTAAAACCCTAAAGTTGTATATATTATTAATTTGGTAAATTAATGTCAGTTTGCTCAAATAATTATAGAGTATATATATTATTATATATATAAATTGCTTCTAAGTTACGAGGCGTATGTACATAAGAAAAACTGTAATTTAGTAGATGTTTGTTTTGTGTGACATAATAGTCTGCATTAAAACCCAACTTCTATTTTCTTTTTTATCTCGTTAAATACTTTGTAAATATTTCAGAGAGTTTCTTGGGCTGTGATCTCTGCATTAAGTTGTATTGTGTCGTTATTTTTCAATCGATAAAAATATATTTAAAAATCATCCAGTGATTTAAGTTATTAAATGAATAAAGATGTTAGTGAAAAATTATTTATTTGTCTTTTGTTTGTTTTGTTTTTTTAATGCTTTTACCTCCTCCTAATTCCTTATTTTTCCTATGAGCCATTGGTGGATTAGGTTGTTGTGTTAAGAGGGACTTACATGTTCAATGGTATTATCAATACCTTATTAGAATAATCACTTTGCCATTAACATTGGATTAATAGCTGGCTGTTCGGAAAGTTTCCACTGATTTCTGCAAGGCTCCACTTGGCCTGCTGCAAATGCTCAGAACCTGTTACCACAATTTGAGAAAGAGCAGGCTTTATTCAATGTTTTAATCCTGTCAATATCTACAATGGCTTAAAACGTTACTTCCACTATCGTGATTGTCTACAATGAACAAGAGGGTTCATTTTCATCACTTGATGCTTTTTATTTCTAAAAACAAAATACGCAAGACGTTTATTTCTTAAAACCACCAGATTACCACTTGAGAAATGGGAGAGGCTGGAAGTATTAAATTCGACGTTTGGCTCTCACATGAACTGACAGATAATTTAATAGACTGTATGTCAATTTATTCCTCCACCACCATGAAGATGATCTATTTTTGAAACATTTTGTAACTGGATTATTTACAGTAATGTTGAGCGGAAACGATCATAGGTTCAAGGTCTCCAGTGAGCTTCCTCCAACCATTTCAAAAAGTTATATGCTCTGTTGCTCTAGAATTGGAAGTGTATTGCCTAACAAAGAAAAAATAATCGCTAATACTGTAGTCAGTAGCAGGTAATTGCCCGGAGCTAGCAAATATGACAGGTGGTTTCCACCAAGAAAACGCTACCTTGCATACATTTTGCCTACGGGGCAAAAATTGTTAAACATAGGCTGGGAAGTTTTATCTCAGCTTCCATATAGACCCCTTGGACTATCCATTTGTTTTGTTCTCTTATTAGTGGTAAGAATTTTAATTCTACAGAGGATTGCAAAAAGCGTACTGGATAAGACTAGGACATTTTATGAAAATGGAATTATGAAACTTCTCAAAAGGTGGGAACTGGTTATCAAACAAAATGATAATTATATTGTAGTTTAAACTTGCTCAATCGTATTCTTTATATGTTCCTTCATTTTTTTCTGAAAGTCTACAGAAACTTCTAAGGTGATTATTTTTATTGTTGTCATATCTGTCAGTGCATACCGTTGTCACTGGCTGATGGTCGAGTACAGTTGGCAAACGCTCCAACCCTTTATTTGACATGCCATTTTTATTTTTGGTTATTGATAGAAATCCAGATTTGTATTTATCAGCTCATTCATTCTAAAAAGTGAATGGCATATTCCCAATTCTAGGGTGATGTAGTATATTGTTTTAACCTCTCTGGTAGGGGTATAATTTGGGATGAGTATTTTCAATAGACTGGAAAATATTAGCATTAGATTAAATGAGGCTCCTATAAGAATTTCCACCTCTTTTGCATTTATTTTGAATAGTAAGTAGGTAAAAACATACCACCTGATGAATGCAATTGTGCTCTTGAGATCTATGGCTCAGGGTGACCGTGCGGGTTAAGGCGTTAGTCTTAATCTCGCGTGGTGGGTTCGATTTCCGTCCTAGGCAATAGAAATTTATTTGGTGACGGACTCATTAAGTAAACTCCTTAAGCCCACCCTGGCTAGAAAAGGGTGGTAGGTAACCCGTCTCGATTAGTCTAGTAGCATAAAGTGGACGTAAATAATAATAAACAAACAGATCTAGGTACTCATTAAACATTCTTAAGCATATCACAGCGAATAGGTTTTGCCATCTGACATAAAACCATTTTCCTCAAATATAATGTAAATTAATGATAGTTCTTCAAGCCTTAAAAAATATTAAAAACAACTACCCAACACAAATCTCTGCATTGTGACATTGCATAAGAAGAACTTGCCAACTCAGCCAATAATGGTGATCTCCAATGATATATTTGACAACAGTGACGGAAGTGAAGAATATTGTGTACTTGGAAAGAAAAAAAGTCCAATTCATCACAAGTATAGTTATTTTTCTTTGCTTTTATCACAGATTATATGTTCCAAAGGGGGATGTTAACCATGAAAGATTCAAAAAAAAGAAAAACTACTGCATGATGATATTTTATATATATCTTCTTCAAGGGCTAAAATACAAACATAACACAAGCAATTGATTTAACTAACCCTAATAAAAAGTGTTCAAAAATTGTCACAGCTTTTCCATTAGTTTCCTTAAAATATGTACCTCAGTCACAAGTACCAAACCTAATGTGAGTTTATAATAAGACATGAACGTAGGGGGTACAAAGTGAATAGCTTGGAATCAAACCTCGGCAAAGATAGGTCAAGAAGATGAACAAGGGTAATCAGTCCCCCTCCTCTTAAACCTATCTTAATACTCTCTGTTCGACACACACACATTAGGACAGTGGAAAACACTCCCGAAACTAAAACTAAAACCAGTAGATGATTTATGTTCTTAAATGTTTGAAAGTTCTTATTCAGTTTAATGTGAATAGAAGAGCGCATTAATGTCTTTATTTTACGCTGTAATTTTTAGAGATTTCATTAAACTCTGGACGGTATTTATATTGTCTAGCGTTTAATGATATCAGTTGTATTCTGAAACATATTTTTCATGTGAAGCACAAGGTCCCTAGCCAGAATTTGAATTTAGGGGAACACATCCTGAGAAATGGGTCAAAGAACTTATGTGATAAATTAAAAAGGTTTTTCTGAAGGCATTTTGTGGGTTAAGCATTGTAAAAAATGAGTTTATTTTAGAGTAGAATAGGATATTTTGAGGCATAGAAAATAGAATACAAATATTGCAGTCAACTTTTAAGTTTTCAATTTATGAAATCAATGCCTTACTGCATACATTGTACTAAAATATTAAATATTTGGAGCTACAAACGAAAGTCTGGTCAGTGAAAAATTTATTTCATTTTCAAGAAATCTATGAGCTTGGGCCTCAACGTTTCTCAGATACCTTTCTTTGCTTAATACTTTGTGCTTGTTCATCATATCTTAAAAAATTAACACAAATCTCTTGAAAAAAGTCCATCACTAAGGGGCTGCGTAAACTAAGCAGATTTCCCAACTGACCTTTTACAATAGAGAAATCTGCATACTGGTTACACAATACCACCGTGATTAAATACAAAAGGTAATGAGAAATCTTTCAGTTAATTAAAATAAATTCCCGACTGAAACGGCTTCTTCTCACAAAGTAACGAAGGTAAGGTAAGGTCAGAAGAAGCTTCCGCCTGAGCCGAGTACTGGCGGAAATGGCCGACCTAATCCGAACTATACCCGACCACAAACTTCATAAAAATGCAAATATTTCGGTTAATATTCAAGATAAAGAATAAATGTATATAACAATATTTATAGTAAATTTAATTTGTAATAAGATTGATTCTGTACAATTCTTCGATCCGGCGAATAGTAACGGAGATATTTCGAATTTTCGTAAATCCTCCCCTCTAAACCCCCCCCCTCTCCGTGGTCCGATTTCAGCCGTTAACGAACTTAATCTATCTTTTTACATAAAACGACTAAATATCGAGTTTGGTTCCGATCAAACAAAAATTGCGACCGCTAGAGCGGTAACAGACAAATAGATAGATAGATATAATATATATACAGTTTTGAACGGACTTCATTTTCGTCATCTACTAGGTAGGATCGATGGACATTTGAAGAAAAATTCCGTCATGAGTACAACCTCAATAGCTGATTTCCCTTAAGGGAAATCTGCTAATAAAGAAATCTTGGACTTTCATCATTCAACAAAATTTCTTTTGTTTCCAATTCCAGAAGGTTCATTGTGCAAACCATAAATTTTAATTGTACAGAATAAATTTTAAACCCACAATCCCTAGTTATCAGTCAGTTGGTTAGTAACCTTGAATAGAAAGATAATGACTTCTAATGGAGGAAGGGGAGTATTGTTCTGAGCACTTACAGTATAAAAGGGTATTTAATTGACATCTACCCGAACCAGTGCAAGACCAAATGTCTCAAGCAGAAGTATAGAATCATGAATCTGAGATTTGGAGGAAGTGGGTGAAATGAAGGGTGTTTTGATTGTCGGTGACATTTTCATGAGATTTTAAAAGTTTTTCATTGGGCGATTGATTGGTGTCAATTCTTGCTATCAATCAGGATATCATAAAATATTCCCCATAATTTTTGATACGGCAGCCATTGTAGAATTGTTGGGTTAATTGAGATTACTTCTGCCTACTGGGCTATTACCCCCCCCCTTTATTGAGCGAGCTCTAGACTGAGCTCAAACTCATGTTTTGGAAAATCAATCTGTATGGAGTAATCGCCTTGTCCAGACCATCTATGAAACTAGAAATTATTGAAAGATTAAAAAGGCTGCAGTTGCCAAAACCTTGCGGAACCCCCATGGATGGCTCCTAAAATTTACTGACCTAGACGTCTGTTGCTTCCAATATATGATGCCTAAAACTGCTGGTGAAGTGTATGGCCTGTAGGGTGTATGCTGGTGGGTTGGATGGTTGATAGGAGGGGGTTGCTGGCAACATGAACAGGCTGTTCTTGACCGTAATTTTGTAGTCAGGAATGTTATCCATGGTCAGATTCGGCCATGGTCTTGCAAATCAACAATCCAGTTACTATGTTATTGGCTGAATCTCTCAGAGAATGAACACGCCTACCCCGCATCCCCGCTACTTGCTCAGGGCACCCACTAGGCTAGGTTCCGGGGCAGGAGTCATGTATAGAACCAATATTATTGCAAATGTAATGTTCTATGAATGTTGTTATGTACGTATTTTCACTAATTTGATTATTAAACTCAGGTTAGCCTTGTGAATTAAAGCGTTGACCTTAATCTCACATGGTAAAACTAGAGTGGCGAGTTTGATTCCCGCCTGGGCAGAAGAATTTATTTAGTAACGGAATTCATTAAATAAAATCCTTAGTCCCACCCTGGCTAGAAAAGGGTGTAACCTGTAGATAACTCGTCCCAATTAGCCATAGTCGCATAAAGTTGACGTTAATAAATAAATAAATAATCTCACATGGTAAACCTAGAGTGGCGAGTTCGATTTCCGCCCGGGTAGAAGAATTTATTTAGTGACGGAATTCATTAAATAAAATCATTACTCCCGCCCTGGCTAGAAAAGGGAGGCGACCTGTAGATAACCCGTCGAATTAGCCTTAGGAGTGGACGTTAATAAATAATTTAAACGAGATATTTGCATTTTATAGTTTTCAGCCTTCAGTAACCCCCGCCCCCCTTCTATTATGTCTTATTAACAATAAGCTGTTATATTATGAAGCACATTAATTTAAGTCTAAATACCAAATATTGTTCTCATTGAACTTTTACTTTTTAAGATAAATGCAAATACGTGGCACACGTGGGAAATCTGCTTAGTTTACGCAGCCCCTTCGTGGCGGACTTTTTAATATTGCTCTATCCTACTCTCTCTCTCTCTCTCGCACACATGCATACAAGCCACAATATATCTTTACTGCAATTTGAAGGAATTTTATTGTATTTCTGTGGCATTCCCTGAAGAACGTTCACGAATGATACCTGTAACTGTATTGGCCTCAGAATCTCTTTAACCATCGACTTATGGAATATTCAGAACAACTATTGTTTGGAATTTAACTTCCACTAGATTATGTCCTATATCATTAGCACGAGTCAGTAAGCTAAGAGAAATATATTGAATTTTGTTCTTTGTACTACCTCCTCTCCCTTTGTGAGATTCCAACCGATAACGCTGGAATGGGATCGGATGTATGCACTTTATTATTATGCATCGTATATTCAAATTTAACCGAATCTTTTACGGCTCTTATTTACATTGATTTCCCAAGATTTAATGAGGCTTTTGAGCAACGTAGCCAACCGCCATAGCTCCTTTTCTAGAAGAAAAGCGCTAGAATAATAATAATCAAAATAAATACTTCCTAATAAATAAAACCTAACCCAAAGGGTTTTCTTACCTTCAATAGTAGAAAGTCAAATAAAACATAATAGCTTTTTAGTTTCCTATTTATTCCTTCTACTATTAAAACTCAACAACTTTTTTTACCTCTATGTCTGTAGTTATTTGATTAAAACTTTTAGAGTTATTTTATACACATCTCAGCAGACATGATTGGTATGTAACAGAAGACTTACATGCATATTGCTGTCATTGGTTTTGGAGCCGAGACTTTAAACTCATAATATATCTCAACGTTCCTTTGAAATCCATTTTTCTACTTTTGGGTTTAGTGGATTTCTGTTCTAAATTTGAATAGCTTTTGTCAGTAGTCATCATTTTTTGATTGGCCCAAACAGGTCTAGATTGTTTCATGGCCTGAGTATACAATTTGCTGTTTTTTGGCGTTTTCGGAGTAGTTTTTGAAAAAACGGGCCTCTTATTCTTTAGCGAATCTAAAGTCTGGTTTCTAAGGATAGAATTCTTGCAAGGCATTATGGGCATTTGTGCCAGGCCAAGAACCATTGACTTTCTGCAATAAATTTGAGGCTGTAAAAGTTCGTCCTTCATTTTATTTTTGTTAATGATCTTTGCTTTCAATTTGATTCTCTCAGCAATATTGGAAGCATTTAACTTGTGGACGACTAAAGGCCGTGCAGGTTTAACTAATGGTTTTCTTATATTAGGCTTGGCAACACTTGCAACACGTTGTACCATATCCGTAGGCATTTTGTAAGCCCAATGTGTATTGTATATTGATTTCAAACGCTTTTCTCGGTCAAGAATCCTAAACTTCTTGTATAGATCACTGTCCTTTATGTATAGCGATTTGTGAGAAAACTCCAGCTGGTTATTATTGCGAACGAAGTTTGGCATTTGACGTGGTTTCCTGTCCCTTGGAATTAACGCAGCATCTTTCCTCCTCTTGAATGCATTTGAGTCCCCCGTGGAAGCTATTTCTTCAAGAGCCTTATTAACTGCATATTCTTTGCTTTGGTCAGAATCTACTTTAGCTTTAAGGGAAGGGTTCCTTTTCGACGCCGAAAAAGGACTATAAGCATAAAGACTTGGGTTTAATTTTATTGGACTCTTTTCCTGAGTTTCATTCGACTTGATAATATCATTTGCCTGATGGCTGGGTTTCTTCTTGCTTACATTTTGTTCTCCTGTAAACTGCCATTGCTGAAGAATTGTTCTCTTGTCTGTCCCTTGGTCAGTATTTTCTTTAGCAGGTAGCATACTTTCATTCGTGGAATTTGTCTGTCCCGTTACATGGTCCGTCATCGTATAATGTTTTTCGTCTTGGATATGTTGATCAACTAGTTTGGTTTGAAAATATGTTTTTGGAAATTTCTGAACTGATTTATACGATGTACTTTTGTCCCTGTTAGATAGCCTTTGTAAAGTACTGTATATTTTCCCATTTTTGGCTAGAGAGCTCTCGTTGTTTCCGTAAAAATAACTAGTAGAAAGAGTATCGTTTCTAATTTTCGAATGATCCTTACAATTCGATAAGCCCAAAGAGTGGCTTAAAATTGCTGATTGAGGAGTACTCTCCAAAGGATTTTTAGAAACGCTTTCGTTCTTTTCTAGACCACTTGTGCTATTTATTGTTTTTTTACTTTTATTTATTCCTTGCATTTCATAATTCCGTCCAATAGATGGTCCTGGGTTGTATTGTTCTCTAATTCTGTTAACTACCAACTTCTGCAGACTTACAGCAGAACTTATGTTCTTTTTCACTCGCTTGTTCTGAACATCCTTTATATGGCCCAATTGCTTTTCCACAATACCTCGAATGTTGGTTTTGAGTGATTTCAAGTAGGTTTCATCACTAACCAATTTGTCATTCCTTTTAGACTCGCCAGGTTGATAGCTAGGGAATTTGTTCGTGTAGCCTCTTGTCTGAACTGTTAAGGGGTTGAACGCCGAAGAAGGTCTCCATGATACGGCAGGCTTCTCTTTGGTTTTAGCACTTACCGTGTGAGGTCTTGATTTCGTGAAGTGTCTAGGGAGAGATAGACTGAACTGGTTCGGCAGCTGAAGATAGTTCAATATACAAGCGGGATTCTTGTTAGTTGTGAAAGGGAATTTGGGGAGGAGCGAAGCCAAGGCCGATGTAGTAGGCGAATAACAGCCTTGCTTCTCCACCATTATTGGCGAGAAATTATGTTTCGAGAAACTTTTCTTTTTCCATTTGACAGCCTTCTTTCCTCTTTCAAAATGAAACTGTAACATAACATAATAAAGACATAGTTTATAGAAAATCATAGAAAAGGAACTAATTTTTAAAAAAAATAAATGAAAGATATCCGAATTCCTTAAAATGAAAACTTAAGATTCAATTAATTGAGTCTCCTACAATGCCTAACACTCGTTATCTCTTGGATATGATCGATGGACATTTGAAGATTTTTTTTTAAAATGCCGCCATGGGTACAAATCTGCTAAAATTAAAAAATGCATGTCTCACCAATAACTGCAATATTCATTAGAATACTGAACTGATGATAACTGCATTATGACTCTAGATTAGTATAAATATGTATGTTTGAATGGAATTATATTTGGCCTATATCCAATTTTCAAGAGCGTTAGCTATGAACAAAATATCTTGTTTAACTTACCCCATTTAGAGAACTTCTAAAGTCTCTTATTTTTTTAAGCATTTTTCAAAGTGAGTATTTGAATCAGAGAATCATAATAAAGTCTGGGTTCAAAACACTGTAGGGAAACAGTGCTTGAATCTCCTGACAAGCAATCGCCCAAGGAAGTCCTCGGATTTGGCAGGATTTCATTTTGTAATAAGTGCAAGAGTCTTCTCAGTGTTTAACCTGAAATAGTTCATGTCTGCAGTCGATTAATTTTGAAAAGTAAATTGAAAAACCATATGTTTGAGCTAGTTATACAACTTAAAAGTAACAACGTCTGTTATCAGTACAAGTTTGGTTCATAAACTTCTAATAAATTTTCCATTTTAACAGATTTCCCTTGTGGTCATACTCATGGCGTGATTTTCGACATTTTTCTTCAAATGTCCATCGATCCAACCTAGGAGATGACGAAAATGAGGCCCGTCGCCATTCCATAGACAGTGGCTGATTCCCCAGTAGCAGTGCGTAGTCCTACATTGTGTTTAACGAGTTCACTGCACCTTTTACCAAATCGGGCCTAATTATGGACTGCGACGCTCTTGTATCTATGGTAAGGACCTGATTCCTTCCGTTGATAAGCCCACGAGCAGTAAGGATGCTATTTGTCTGTTGTATTATGGAAATAGGGATTGTGAGGCCAACGGTTATGGACTCTTGCCCCTCAGTGCTAGCTCGTTCTAGTTTAATTGTGTCTCTTGAGATTTGGGGTTCTCCCTCGGTGGCGAAATAGATCTTGACCTTTTCCTAGGTGCTTTGCAGTTACGCTGGAAGTGGCCGACCTTACCGCAGTTGGAGCATTCGGCGCGCGTTCTATTCCTTTGCTCTTCCAGTATTCGTTTGACCACTTCTTCTATGTCACTCCTTTTTTCGCCACATTTTGTGTATCAGCCTCAAGACCTTGTAGACTTGTGGCTTTGATATGACTCTAGAAGTCTCCTAGGCCAGCGCATAACAGATGGTTTCAGCAAAGGATAATTTATGCATAGCACACACCTCAAATTTAACATCTGGGTCTCTTATACCATTCACAAATGCTTCAATCTTAAACTGATCTAGGAAAGGATGATTTTCACCTGGGGTAAGTCAGCTGCACCAGACGTTCAATTTCCATGGCAAAATCTTGCAGTCTCATTCCGTTTCTGCACTCTGCCCAGTAATTCCATCCTGTAAATTTCTCGCTTATGTTCACGGCCGTACTTTCGCAGTAATGCCACAATTATATCCACATAATTATTCCTGCAAGCAGGCAGTAAACTTTCCAGGATTTCTTCTGCTGTTCCATTCAGTACCAGAACTAATTCTATCACCTTTTCTCCATTATTCGATCCATTTTTGCTGGCCACTATCTCAAATTGGAACTTAAAAACATTAAATGGTACGCTACCATCAAAAGTTGGGTCCTTTATCTGGCAGAGATGTTCTGAAATGTCTCGCTGGACCCTCTCGAACTTGTAGTTTGTCCATTTGAAATTTTAGCTCACCTATCTCTTCGTCCACCTTTCTTCCTATGTTGGACATTTTCTCTTCAACATTATTCAGTTTTTCATCAAACTCGCTGACTCTCTGCTCTCTGGCTTCCACTCATTTGCCCAATACCTCTGATATTTCGTGGAGTTTTTGTTGCAAAACAGACCACTAATCCCCTACTTGAATACATTAACAGACTGATCAGAAGAAAAAGTACACAATGTGAAGTGGATCCATTATTCTTTTTATAGTGTGCCTTGAAAACATTTATAATGTATTTTCAGAACATTACTTATTTTCCTTCTGTGTCTGACATCTACATCAAATTATATTATCTGATCATGTTGTCATACCTGTCGGTGGAGACCGTCGTCACTGGCTGATGGTTGAGTACAGCTGGCATTGTGCTTTCGATGCGTTGGCACCATCTTCAAGCCCGTCAACAAGTTGTACAACTTTTTGAAGGGCTTGAAGGTGGTGCCATCGCATCGAAAGCGCTTGCCAGCTGTACTCCACCATCAGCCAGTGACAACAGTCTCCACCGACAGGTATGACAACAGTATCATTTATACTGGCGGTTTAACCCTTTATCTGATCATGTTTTGTGTCATCTCTATCAACAAAGAATAAGAGATGTTTCTTATTAATTAATGTAATTTAGGCTGAATCTATGGGATCTGATGAGGCATATAAATATAAGGCATAAAAAGAGATAAATTTAAATACTTACAATTGCTAGATCCATTGATGCATAGAGAGAAAAAAGGGAATTTACTAGAGGTAGGACAGGGTGAGAAATAAAGGATACCAATGAAGAGTAAACTGAGAATACTAGCCACGGAAAGCAGATTGTAGGCCAGAATCAGGATGCTCATTGAATAAAGAAATAATTTTACCCTTCTACAGCATAGTGAGCCAGGCAAGACACTGGTCTGATAGACGAGACAATTCCAAGTAAATAACTTACACAATGGTCTTGTAAGTGGTTGAAAGAAGAAAGATATTCTCTTCGTGGATTAAGTGAGAATGTGCCTTAGACCCTGGTCGTGAGTGAGTGTGGCCAGACCATGCATCCTAAGCTACTCCCAAAGAGGGCCTTAGATAATAGATGATAAATGATTATCACATATACTCCAGAAAGAACAGGACCCAGAAATTTTAGATACGGATATCATACACCAGTTATATGTGCTCCTCTATGCTCCAAGAGGAACACAAATATATTGAAGGAGAGAAGGTGCAGAAGCACGTTTCTATCTCAAGCATAAGTCACCTAGTGGTGATAAGGAGACAGTCAACTTCAGGAAGAACATGAGCTCACTTATTGTCATTAAATATTACATTCATGTTGGTTATACAAATTATAGTGATAATCCGGCATTAAAATTTTTGTTATTAACATTTATTTTGTTTGTCTGTTTCAAAATTTATGAGATTATATTTATGTTAATGTATGAAGATAATTAATATAAAATTCAAGTTATATAGGTAACATTATTGTGATTTAAACCAATTTTTTTTAAAAATCTTTAATAGGCTACTAATAGTAAACATTTTTTTATAGATTATGAGAATTGTTGTGTCTGTTTGCTAAAAAAAAAATGTTGAATGTAGGTTGTCTTATTGTGTTCACAGACCATTGGTGATGCAGGCATGTACCAAGTAAGACTTTGGGAAAATAAAGGAATCAATTTATATTCATATATATTGAATTTATATTTATTATGAGAATAACTATGGAACACTTTATTGCTTGGTGTATTCTAAACATACTTTTTAATCACCACATTATTTAGATCATATGTGTAACATGGGTCTAAAACGACACCAATGTATGGTACAGAAGTAAGGCTGCTGTGACAACAATTATTAGATTTCTAAGTTTAAAACTTAATGCTATGTAATATTTTTCTTCGATTACGTTTTAATCACAAAAATATCAGTTTTCAATAACATCACAGGTTTTAAGAATAAATCTGAATAAAAAATAATATTGTTTCCAAAAGGAACTTGACAGAACAGAAATAACAATTACTTTCTAATTTAAGTAAATAGTACATATTTATAAGGTACTTGGTACTTGGTACATACTTAAATATAAACAAAAAAATCACAAAACGATTTTCTACAAACTAATCTACAATGATTTTCTATACATATCGTATTCATTTACCTACATAGAATTATATACATGCTCTCCTTCAAAATATTGTTTGCTACTGCTATAATATTTCTTGTTATAAGCAAAAACTTTTGTATAAAAATAGTTTCACTTAAAATATAATCTACTTTATAATAATCAGGTATTTACATAATATGATCAAATAGAAAACTAAAAGTACTTCAACAAAAACAACTTTAAGTAACAATTAAGTGAATTTTATGTTAAGGCTTGATCACTGTCTGTACATTCCGTTTTAATCTTGATCCCTTCCTCCTGAAACACAAGATGTATATTTAATATCAGTTTTCAATCTTACATTATATTAAGTTATGCTAATATGATTATAACTAAATCGCATTTGCACAAGAGAAATGTGCAACAAAAAAATATAGTTTAAAGAGTTTCAACATTTTTAACAATAATGTTATTATAGTAAATTGTATTCGGCAGAAATAATATTGTCACATTTTTTTTTGTCTTCAAAGAGAAAAATTGAAGCCCAAAAGATTTTTTTTGTTGGCAGAATAAAGAGACTCAAGAATGCCATAAATATTGAAAATACAGTTTTAAACGTATTCTATAGATGAAAATTTAATCTGTTCATTTTATTAATGTACATACTAATTTCCATTTATTTGATTTTACTTTTAATTTTAACCATTTAAAGTATATAATTGTTCCAGTAATTTTATTAGTCTTTATAGTTATTAATTATATATTTTCCTTATTTGATATTTTTTTAATTTAATGTTTCATTTTTGTTTATTTGTTGATTCGTGTTTTTTTTTTGTCGCTTTGATTGCGTTTTGTAATTTGTTTGTGTTCTGTTATTTAGTTGTGTTTTGTAATTTGGTTGGGTTCTGTTATGTAGTTGTGTTTTGTTATTTGGCTGTGTTCTGTTATTCAGTTGTGTTTTGTTATTTGGTTGCGTTCTGTTATTCAGTTGCATTTTGTAATTTGGTTGTGTTCTGTTATTCAGTTGTGTTTTGTTATTTGGTTGCGTTCTGTTATTCAGTTGCATTTTGTAATTTGGTTGTGTTCTGTTATTCAGTTGTGTTTTGTTATTTGGTTGCGTTCTGTTATTCAGTTGCATTTTGTAATTTGGTTGTGTTCTGTTATTCAGTTGTGTTTTGTTATTTGGTTGCGTTCTGTTATTCAGTTGCATTTTGTAATTTGGTTGTGTTCTGTTATTCAGTTGCGTTTTGTTATTTGGTTGCGTTCTGTTATTCAGTTGCGTTTTGTTATTTGGTTGCGTTCTGTTATTTAGTTGTGTTTTGTTATTTGGTTGCATTCTGTTATTTAGTTGTGTTTTGTAATTTGGTTGCGTTCTTAGTTTATTCTGTTCTAACTATATTGTTTAATTTTTTCTTGTAATTGCTTTCATTTTTGTATTTTGTTTATACTCAATATTTTTAATGAGCAATATCGCAGCGGATGCTCCACAATAAATAAATAAAATATAGATGAAAAATGATAATATACCAAATTTCTTATGCACAACCATTATTTTTAATTAATGTTAATCATATATCACAATGTTTGTAAGGAAATATTAGAAGAAGACAAAAAAATAGAAAATTGTATATATTATTTTAAGACTTGATTCATAAAAAAATTACTATATAAATTTAACTTAATGATGAGCATTGCTAGTGGATCTCCACGGATCACTTGCAAGCCTTATGACCTCATTAATATTTAACATGCAAGCACACAAACGCAAGTGCATTCTCTAGGTATATTCTCTAATTAAATTAAAACTATACTAAAATGACTAAAATTTATTAATTTTACAATATTTTGACAATATACATGAACAGACAGATTAAATAAAGAATAAAAAAAGAATGGTTATCCCTCATAGACAATGGTGATATTGTCTACCTAATTCATAAAATGTTTCGACTCTAAAACTAAATATTAGTATTTTTAGAATATTATAAGCATTTTAATGAACAAGTACCCGACATATTTTTAGAACAGTTTTTTTTTAGATATTAAACATGTTACAGCAATTCTTCAGAGTACACAGAGTTTACTAATAGATAATGTGCAGTTTTTTTTTAATGATTATTCCTTAAACACTTCAATATTGAGATGAAAATTGTATGACGATTTGGGAGACGTGTTCCACAATAGAACGGAAACCAAATATTCGTGTAAAACATAAAATACCTTTTCCTCATTTTTATTTTTAAGATAAATTTCTGTAAACATCACAAGCCTTGTCTTTCTCTAGAACCCTTATCTCACTATAAAAATATAAAACACAATGAAATGGAGATTGACTTGAAAAAAAGTACTTGAGAATTTACAATGATATTTTGTTTAAAAAACATGGCAGGGGTCCTGGGGACCTCATGACATAGGGTTATATTTCACTAGAAATGAGAGCCTAGAGATTTTAATAGAATAGTGAGACCATGAAAACACATTTTTATTTTCTTAAGTATGTATGAAAGATACACCAGATGCTACATGAGACCAAGGAATAAAACCACAAAATGTAGAGTGTGAACGCTAAAAAGTGGTTCTCATCTTCGTATTGTATTAAATATTTTCATAGTTATATTGACAGCTACTAATAATATTTTCTCTCGTTTTGTTCATAATGTGTGCATAACTGATCCATTGCAGGATTGTAGTTCAGGTGAAGTGTTCCTGTTGTACAGTCAGTATCACTTTTTTTTTTTTATTTGTTGTTTTCAATCTAATTTTCTGAGTTCAGAATGTCATGGGGAATCGCAAATCTAATTTCACTAAATTATAAAAGATTTAAGCTATGAATGTAGCCAGAAGTTTCGAGGTTTCTCATCAAATGGAGCTAAGCGAAATTAAGCAGGAAGTTTTTATAATTTTTTTTTGACAGTGTGAGAGGTTTGATTACGTAGAGAAAAAATAATTTTGTGTATAAAGAAGTCTTACATAAATAAATATATATAAACCCTCATTATTGAATCTTTCATGATTTCCGAAGAACAGCTGGGCGCCCCCCAGCTAGTAAAGGAAACATAACCACTTACTTTTTTAATTTGTCAATGAATAATCACTAAAACATCTCTGGAATTATAATAATTATACCAATATAGATAGAGATGGACTACCTTAGGAGGTGGGGTGCCACGAGGGTTCTTGCACGCCAGACATGAGCAATCGGAGAAGCAAGGCTTGTCAGCAGTGTAGCAAGGGCATTTATAGCCGCTGCAGCAACCCTTTGCAGGACCAGTCTGACCACACTTACACGTAGGAGGGGTCGTAAATACAGATCGCTTTCGCACTTTATTCACTTTCACACCCTGTCAATAAAACATTACCCTACATAACAAAATTTACTTCATCATCCACTAGAATTAACTAAAGGTTACAATATAAGGTTTGGAATTAAAATATAAAGGTACTTTGACAATACAATTTTTTTAATAGTAAGTAGTATGTCATCCGCTAGTAGGCAAAATCAAATTGACACTTGAAATTATGAAGAGTGTCCAACTGTTAATTAATATAAAAGTTTCATTAAACTTAAAGTTTTACATTTGTTGTAATATCCTCATCAAGAGATTAAAAAATATTACATAAAAATATATTCTCCTTACATTCATTTATATTGAAAAATTGTTCAAGAATCACACAGCATCACTCTTAAGCATGATGGGTAGATAATTCATGAAATACAATAAATCCAAATACTGAAGAAGACATTATTTGTAGGGCAGAAATGGGTGCATTTGCATTGATGATTATGATTTTGAATAAAATCTTATGGGAATTCATGATTATGAATGAGAATATAAATAAAATGATATCCCCATATTGAATATGATTTTTGTCTAATTCACATTTATAAATACGATTTTTGTCTTATTTGCTTCAATGAATATTTAATTTACCATTTTTCTTGAATCCACCCAAAATTGCATTTTTTAAAAAAGGTTTTCACCATAATAATGGCTGCATAAATGAACTACATATAGTTGACATCATATGATATTCTAATTTCTATTTCTTTCTTAGAAACAGCTTATGACAAGCAATTGTTCTAGTTTAAGCTCCATATTATATGTTTAACAATAGGTAAATTATGCATAGTTTATACAGTCAACTGTAGGGTGATGTGTACAAAACAATAGTGAAAATCAATTAAAAAATGTGATTTTAATGGAAAACCTTAAATAAAATGTGATTTTCAGCAAGGGGTAGGGGCACTGAGATGAAGTAAAATAAAAAAAAAAAATATTATTCCATGTTGGATTGGAAAATACTACATAACCAAACTTTGACAATAAAATGTTCACAATTATTGTCCCATACTTTTCTCTAACTCAAATAGTAACTGAGGTATATGTATTTATGCCCTCTGTAAACCTCCAGTCCAACTCATTCTATTTTAACGGAATACTAATAGATCACAAATTGCTCAATTATAAATTTAAATACCATGTGTTTTTTAAATCAGATCTTTACTAACAAAGAGCTATAGATTTAAACTAGCGGACCCGACAGACGTTGTCCTGCATGATATTTCAAGCGATTAGGATATTAAATTGAATAATATTATGTTTAAAACAAATGCTACTTTTAATAACAGAAAAAACAACTTTTGTTATATGCACGTTTGCCTAAAAATAAATAGAAAATGAAATATCTCAATTTGTTTATTCAGGTTTCCCTTATAACCCCCACTCCCGTTCGAACCTAAAAAATTCAATATAGCTTATAATCATGGAAGAATTAATGCTAATTTGCATATAGAGTTTTGTTAAGTTCAGTTCAATCGTTAGTGCCCAATAAAATTGTTCGCTTCCACTTAAATTTTGTAGTGTATATCTCATTTATACTTTGTTATACGACAAAAGTGAATATAACAAAAGTTACTCTAAGTAACAAAATAAATAACTTTTATTCTGTGCATATTTGCCGAAAAACCAATAGGAAACGAAATATTGCTATTTTTAATTTTAGGCCTCCCTTACAACCCCAGTCCTGCTCCATCTGCTGAGCTCATTTGTGAATCTAAACCATCCAGGACGTCAACCAAATGCATACAAAAAAACTCATTCAAATCGGTCCAGCCGTTTAGGAGGAGTTCAGTGACATACACACGTACAGTAGAATTACATATAAAAAGATTAGGTGTGACATCTTCAGCAATCATTCATGAATAGGAATGTTCTTGGAGGCATAATTTTTAATTTATTTTAACCAAACTTATTATTTAAAAATTTCATTTAAAATTAAATATTTACTTTATTAATAGCTGTAAGCTGACAGTTAGTCATGGAGACTTAGGGAAGATGTAAATTTGAAAAATCAAAATAGATTCATTATTATGCAACAGATCATTAAATGTTATATAATCAATATTATTAATAAAATAATCTAAAATTATTATTTTGGGCACATTTCTCTAATTCAAATATTAACACTTTCACTGCCACCTCCGTAGCGTATACGGAAGCGTGAGTTTCAGTCTGTGTGCTGGCTCCGTAGATGCTATGGAGAAGGTATAACTCCAGACCATTGTTTCTCTCCACCCCGGCACACAAAGAACGGGCTTGAAATTTACAGTGGCACTCAGTTAAACACCGGAGATTAAAAGAGAACTATTGGTTTTAACAAATCTGTTCAGGAACACTTCAACTTTCAAATTTAGATAAATTTTGTCAATTTTTCAAATATTTACTGCTTTTCTCGTATTCTTGTCATATAGTTGATCCAATTCTCCATTAGTTTATTACATTAAAGATTGTTTAAAAAACCAATTTCAATTGTATAGTATAAATGTATAATTTGAGTTAGGAAATAAAATTTTTTTTGGAAATTATACTGAAATGATCTCTATCCCCCCCCCCATCCACTTACTATTATCCATACCTCTTGTCCATTCTAATAACTATGCATCACAACCAAAATCAAAATATTACAAAATAATTTAAATTTATAAGATTTGCCCCTTATATTTTGTGAAGTAACCAGGTTATGCAAACCTGCGTAACTTTCATCTCAATAACTATGTGCCAGGCCGCAGCATATACGGAGCAATTAAAAGTTAAGTTTTAGGAGTTTTAATTAGCCCAAATTTTTTTTTTGACTATTTTCCCCTTTTTTAAAAAGCTCTTAGCTTACCGTTTATGTAAAAAAAACAAAGTGGCACACGGTTAAATGTTTTGAAAATCTGGTGGCAGTGAAAGTGTTAAAGGAGTTATACATATATATTTTTACGTTTTAAGACTTCAGTAAACCCCCACTCCTACTCATAAAATTTTCACTTATAGCTATTATATTATCAAATATCTAATGCCCAACTTAATTTAAGTCTTTTTACAAGAAATTAAAAAGAGAATTGAAAAAGAATATCAGATGACATCATACGTGTGTCATTCTAACCCATGTTAAATCTCTATAACGCCACTCCTCAGTGAAAAACATAAAAAAATTTATGATTTTTGCTGAAATCACATTTTATTTAAGATTTTATTTAAAATTGCATTTTTTTGTGCGATTTATACTGCAATTCCGTACACGTCAATCAACCTGCAGTTGGCTGCATAAACTTTGCAGAATTTACCTATCAATAAACCATGTAATATTGAGCTGAAATTAGAAGAATTGTTTGCCTTAGCTCTTACTAAGAAAGAAATAGAGAATATCAGATGATGTCATCCATGAAATATTCCATTATATAATTAGTTTAGACAGCCAAGTTTAGGGCGATTGATGTGCCCAGAATTATTGTGAAAATCATAAAATAAAAAGTGATTTTCAGGAAAAATCATCCATTTCATTCAGGAAAAATTAAGAAAAAAAAATGACATTCATGGATTTGAACGAAACAAAAATCATATTCAATGTGAATATGATTACATTCGTATTCATAACCACAATATTGCACCTTGGGATTTAATTCCAAATCGTATTCATGAATAAAAATGTGACAACCTCTGATGAAGAATCTATTCTATTTTAGTCAGTTAGATCAAACTATTTTAGTTAATTAGTTTTCTATTTTAATCAATTCGTTTAAACTTACAAAGAGGTAAGTCCCATGGTCATATGTAAGCCTAGGGAAAAATAATATAATTGTTTTTTTTTAAATGAACATCCTTTTAATTAGTTTAAGAAATTAAACTGTATCATGGAAAATAATGATCAATGGCTCTGGTTTCTATCAGTGATGGTATTAACATGAAATATTTCAACTAAAACGATAAATTTGGAGGGGACGTAATCATGAAGACTGCAAGATGAATCATATCTGACAGTAATACTAATGAAAAAAATGAAAGAATTTTTTTACTACAAAAGGAAACAAAGTAAAGAAATATTGTAATCACAAAAATAGTTGTTTTTTTTTTTATTTGAAACAGAATTATCCGTTTTGACCCTCCCTGGAGTTTTGGTGTACATCGGTACAAATGTATCTTCCAGAACTCAATAACAGTAGGAATTAGAATAATGAAATTTCAGATTTAGGGCTGTTATACAGGGTAGTTGAACACCTCCCATTTCTGATGGAAATCGACTAAAGGGGGGGGGGAATTTAGGGAGGAGAAACAAATAAAAAATTGAAAATTTCACCATAACAGGATTGAATTATTATTACTGGTTAACACTCTTCTGTAATGTAAATTTAATAATAACTGATCTATTTTCTTTAGTTGTTTTAGTACTTCCTTTAATAATTGAATTGAAAAATCATTCAACATTTTCATAATTCAAACATATTTTATAGTTAGTTTCTTTTCACTAGTTTATCTTATATAATAATGTAATTGAATTGTAGTTATATACTGGTTTTGGAGCTCTATTTTAATGTTTGATCATGTCTCAAAGTTCAAGTGTCTAGTAAGTATTATTATAAATCCTTTTCTGAAACATTGGTAAGCACTCGCTTTAAGATAAGTTAGATACCACTAGCTCCTCAATAAAAAACAAAAAACTGAAAGCCATACTAAATATATCACTGGATATTCTTTGTTAGACATAAAGACATACTGTTTACCATTATTTGTAAATAAATACTGAAACTTGCACATCAACTTTGGCACTATACATATGGTATATAGAAAGTGAATTTTTATTTAATTTGATTCTATATTCAGTTTTGAGTGCTTATGTCCATAATACTAAGAAGGAAAACGGGGAAACATATAAATCCAACCAAGTAGCTCAATATCTGGTTGAATAAAAGTCTAATTTAAGAATTTTACTAGTGTTAAGCTCAATAAATTCTAGCCACGCAACTTGAATTCAGCAAAATAATAGCCTTGGAGATCAGAGATAAGGTAATGTGGTAACATTCAAAAGTCAAAAAGGTATACAACTGAGACTAAAAGAAAAGACTCTTTTATTTTGTAAAGGATTAAAATATGTGGACATGGATTTGTTTATTATTATTTACATCCACTTTATGCTACTATGGCAAATCGAGATAGGTTATCTACAGGTTACCACCCGTTTCTAACCAAGGTGGATAAGTCCGTCACTAAATAAATTTCTACTGCCCGAAACATGTCTTACTTTTGCTCAGCATGATTTAAATCCTGTCCTATATTACAAAAATGATTGAAGAGTAGTTGGGGATATTAAAAAAATTAATTAATTAAATGAGTAAGTAAATAAAATACGACTTTCACTGAAAAAAGTGAACAAAAAGAGATAATAGGATTAGAACAAAATTGACAAGTTGCTAATTTTCACTTTTTCAATTCAGAAGAAAGAAAGTTATGTCTGTATTTCACTCATTCTTGAAAGTTTGGCTTCAAAGAGGAAAATTACTTGAAGAAACGAGAACATATGCTGAGATTTTATTACATTTAAGTGTTACTTCCCTCACCCCATGCTCACGGAAATATTTCTAATTACATTTAGGTACCATATAATCTTACTAGAATAAGGAGTTGATAGTATATTTTGGCCTCAAAAAATACCCCACCCTTGCCAATCTTATATAATAGATCTCATCAATCCTCCAAAAAGCATGTTTTAAAATAACCCATTTATTACAAACACGTGAAGAAAATAGAAGATAGGATAGTGGAATATAGTTGAATTTGACCGTCGCAGCAGATAGTAAATTTTAAATATGATTTCCCCAGCAATGCAGCTTGAAAATGATAGTAATTAATTAACTGGGCCCCCTTTCCTTTGCATAGATTTGTTCCCTCCCAGGAACCAATCCATTTTTGTGAAATAAGGGGGGGGGAAGGGGTAAGACTTTTATTCAACCAGAATCAATATGTCGTCCTGTAATCCCAATACATAAATAGTGCAATCAGCAAAATAAATTTTCAAATATTATGAATTTCATTTAAATAAATGTTAAAATATAAGTTTTACATACTTCCAAAAATTTGTTAAACAGTAATAGGTTGTTCAATAATTCTTTAGTCTGAATTTGCACTATTCCATATATTGTGGCTAACAATTAACCATTGACTTCCTTACAGATAGCTTTTCATGTACGACCAACATATGTTCATGCAGTATGATTATAAGGAAAATACCTGAGAATATGTTCTCCTGGTTAGGAAATATGAGAAAAAAACATTGAGAAAGAATAAATAGGTACCTCTAGAAAGGTTTCAGAGACAGCAAGCTGTACGAGGTAACAGTTACTGGTACAAAGAGAAAGAAGGGGGTCTCACCGTGAATTAACATAGCAGATGTCTTTTATAATTGGAAGGAAATAAAGTATCTTGTGAAATGGATTCTGAAAATGGCCTAAGAAAGCTACACGCATGAGATCCGAAGGTTAGACCTTGCTGGTGACTGGTCAGGGGAAGTCTCCTCACATTTGCTCACTTGGACAGAGATCGAACGGATGAAAGGGGAAAGGGCAGTTAGCAAATTTCACCGGAGTGTGAAAGGTCTAGTTTATCACAAAGAAATTTTAAAAAGTTTGTTTAATCTTTACAAAAGAGTAATAATTATATAAATATAAGAAAGTATCAATGCTGTGTTAATAAATTTTGCAGGATAAGAATAAGTGGGATAGGAAGAGATTCTAGGCAAACCCAAATTTTACTGGAAAGAACAGTAAGCATTAATTGAAACCAATCTACAATTAAAATGACAAGAAATACTTTTTTTTAAATTTCATCCAACTAAATTAGAAGACTTAAGAAACAGTTTCGTCTTAGATAGATGAAGAACTATGAGTCAAGAAATTGATGGAGAGTGATTCCAAGTTTGGGAAGTATACAGGACATTAATAGAAAGGATTATGAAACTAATAAATTTAAAAATAATGTTTCAGAAACAAAAATATTCTTTTAAAATCAAATAAGAAATTTGTGTTTCACCAAAATTTCTGACAATGAAACACAACTAAACAAAAACTATTCCACCAATAGCAAAGAAAGCATTCCATTTCTTGGATGTTTTAATTTATGTGACTGGTCTTTGACTGATTAAAATATAAACATTATATCAAATTTCCAAATAAATTCCAGAATTTATGACAGCAATTCAGGAATTTCCAAATCAAGTTCAAATTTTTCAAACTAAATTAAAATTTGAAGGAAGTTCAAAACACTAAGTGATATAAATGACGCCAGACTAATTTAGTCCATAATCATAGTTTTCAGCTGGTCCTGGTTTGACCTTTTTATATAATTTGGGTTAAAAACTACCCGGTAAAACCAATAAATATTTTTTGCTAGCTTCATTTTTGTACACTCATAATATATTGTACGAAACAATATATACTTTTGAAGCTAAATTAATTAATTTGAGGACTTAAGCATCACTTATCATCCCGTCATTAAATGTAGAGCCATCTTTAGTTCTGATGTCTATTATAGGCTATGCTCCACTAGAGCTAATTATTTAAAAAAAATTCATATTGATAAAATAATAATTTAAAAATTTTGACGCTTGTAAATAGAGTAATAATATATAATCTTGAATAGTTTTACTATGATTGGTCAATTAATATGTACAAAAGTCTTTATAATACATCAGAATATTCTATTTATTGTAATTGTCAACTGTAATTAATCAGAATATAATTACTTCCAAATTTTTCCTTTTGATTTTACTGTAAATTAATTATAAATATTTAAAAATAATGCTAGGAACTGATTTTAACAAAATAATACTAATTACTAATAAACAAATTTGAAAATTTTAAATAATCACCCATATTAATGCAATTTTATTTTAGCAGTCATTATAGTAAAATTGTTAATCTCTAATAAAGTTTAAAAAAATGGAGGCTGTAGGATTACTGTTTGCATAAGTGAAGAATAATCTTTTACTATGGGCTTCAAATTGATAATGGTAAGAGCCAAAATGGTTAGGATATTGACAACGCGACTAGCAATTTTCTATAAATTCATAAGGGAATAATGACACCTGACGCTTCTCTAAATGAAATATATAATTTTGAATTAGTAAGAAATAAATATATATCACACACTCATGTCTATTGTCTAAACTCAGGGAATATTACACGTCGGGAGAATAATTACTGCTTTCTGACTTTAATTTAAAATAAAACATTGTGACCTTAGAAATTCTGAACTTGACTTAGGAATGCTTACATATATTAAGGTGGTTATTACAGTATTTCAATCATTTATTTTTCACTGTAAAAAAATGCTGGAAATATTAATTATCAAATGATTTTGCTTTTTAAATAATCCCAAGCAAGACGATTTTGATGGAAAGGACTGAATAGGTCATTAGTACATAATTAATAATTGAACTATTTTTCACAAGGGGCGAAAAATGTAGCATCTCTGCTCGAACTCGAATCGACTCCTGACTATCTTGGCCAACAATATAGATAGGAATAGTGGCTAATAGAATCAATTCTTCCCTTTGATTCATCGTCTCAAATATGATTAATCAATGAATTGTCTCCTATTCACACCATTGACACTTTGTACAGGTACACATTGGTTTCAAGAGATTTGATAATATAAGCTGCTTCGCTTATCTGTGAAATAGTTGGATAAAATTATGGCCTATGTAGCCACAACTCCAGGAGTTCAATCTACAATCAATTTTTTTTTTCCTACAAAAATTATTAAATTTTAAAGTTTCTGAAATGTTTGAGTTATGTGAGAGCAATGAGATTCCCTTATATGGACAGCAATAAAGCTGAGCAAAGTGAAATTCAAATTAAAGAACTTGAGGAAAGACACATAATAAAACATTTAGGAAATAAAAAAAAAATTGATTTTTAGGCTTATGTGATAAAACAATTGATAGCAGACAAGGAGAAAAGAAACACTGAAAGTAGAATACATGCTTAAGTAAATAAAATAAAGATAAACATTTAATACCATTAATCAAGTCCAATGCTGAACATCATATAAATAACACAACAAAAGAAAACAAAGCTATTTTACTTTATTTCAAAACAATTTCTTATAAAATAAATGTTATACCTGAGAAATATGACTGAAGTCGATTATGATCTGCAGAAAGTTAGGCACTGGTATTTAAATGATCTAGAGGATTAGTTGGGTATTGGCTACAAAAGAAAAAAGTTTGTCACACAGGAGCTGCGTTAACTAAGCAGATTTCGCACGTGCGTTATATATTTTCATTTATCTCAAAACATAAAAGTCCAATGAGAACAATATTTGGTATTTACGATTCAATTAAAGTGCTTTTAACTTAATAGCATATTGTTAATATGAGATGAATAAGAGTGGGGGTTTATTAAAGACCAAAAACTAAAAAATGCAAATATCTCGGGTAAGAATCAAGATACTGAAAACATGTACATAACAACATCTATATAACATTACATTTCCAATAAGATTGGTTGTATACAATTTTTCGATCTAACGCATAATAACGGAGATATTAAGAATTTCCAAAACTCTCCCCCTCTAAGCACCCCCCTCCCCCTGGTCCGATTTCAGCTGTTAACGAACTTGATCTTTCTTTTTATATGGTAACGATAAGACAAAAATTGCGACCACTAGAATGGTAACAGAGAAATATATAGATATTATATATATATATATATATATATATATATATATATATATATATATATATATATATATGTGTGTGTGTGTGTGTGTGTGTGTGTGTGTGTGTGTGTGTGTGTGTGTACAAATTTGAACAGCCCTCATTTTCGTCATCTACCAGGACCGATGGGCATTTGAAGAAAAATTTTGAAAATTGCATCATGAGTACAACCTCAATAGCTGATTTGCCTTAAGGGAAATCTGCTAAAATACCATCCGCTAAAATTTGAAGGATATTAAGAAAGAATAAAGGAGGCCATCATATTCTCCTCCTCAAAACCATTCATGACTTACCCTGTCTACTACGCTACTAATGATCACTAGGAGTTACCTCAATAAATGGTATCCTCATTTCTGAGTGACAATAATGACATTAAAAACGCAATTAGCACATTATGATGATATTCTACAGACACTATGGACCCCATTTGCCCTAGCTATGGGTCATTAGGGGTAAATAACTCATAAGCAGTTAGGAAGGGAAGGGATGGGAGAGGGCTGTTAAATAACAAATAATTCCCTCAATAAAACTAACTTAAAATTTTTATCATAATAAAAATTAATTACATTAAAATGCCTTTATTGCATATTTCATGTATGTATGTACATTAAAGGTATTCAAGGAGTTATAAAGTATTGAATATAGGAGGCTTGTTTTGGCAGTTATACATAATAAGTAAATATAGAAAATTTGAAGTATATTATTCAAAAACATATTATAATCTTAAATTCCAAAACTTATTAATTTGGTATAATAGCTACAAAAATCTTAGCTTATCATGACATTAACCAAGTTTATTTTGAACTTCAAAGACTAGCTTTTCATAGTATTTAGAGAATTGTTGACCTTAAGCACGGCTAATAAATTACTTTTGAATGACACGGAATTTTTTGAAGTTAATATTGTTATAATACCTAAAAAATTGACAATCGATAAGCTAATTTGTTGGCCATGGCTGTATTTCAAATGAAGAGAATCCCCCGTAAAATGAAAATGGGAAATTAAGCCGTTAATTTTGACAGGATTTAAGGAAGTGATGCTATTTTTGAAATACAATGCACCAGGGGGAAGGAAATATACAGGAATAACATCTATTCTTGAAATTTCTAAAATTCAATGTTTAAATAAAATTTAAAAAAAAAAGAAATGCTTTCTCAGGCTACTGCTAAGACTGAATAAAAGTAAATCTAAATATACTTGAATATGTGAACGATTTACTTTTATTAATATATGCTCAGCATTGGAGGAATAAGGCAGATAAGTTTTAGAAATAAATAGTGCATGCAAAATACCTTCTCTGCTTCACCATTTCTCTGTGCAGCATCAAGTTCTTTACCTTTCCTCTTAAATGTTAAACGATTACCGTTATTCGTGGAAATAACTGAATATGAGCTTGCTCCATTCATTACAGCATTACCTTTGTTATTAGGACCTCCATTCTTCCCAATATTAATAGTTTGGGTTGATGTACTCTTCAAAGAAAGTGATACTATTGCAGAGTTCAATATATTAGAGTTGAGTTTAAAGTCATCTTTGAATCCTGTGCCCTCTTTAATGATTTCTGTGAGGGTTTTATTATTGTCTGAACTGTTGTTCGAATTAGTGCCACTCTGAGAATTACTCAAACTTCTGTAAATTTGTGAACTGGTGATGTATTGACAGAGCTTCTTGTAGCACTGGAGAAGTGTTCTTAACTGGACATTTTCAATATATGTACTATAATCTTTACACCAACTGCAAGTAGAACGAAGTTTTTTCCTTCCTCCTTTACAAGATCTGCAAACATGATGTTGACAGTTGCTTTCTGTTGGAGTATAAGGCTCGATGAGAAGATTGCCGCAAACAGAGCATGATAATGATTGTCTTAAAGAGGGAAATAACTTGTAAAGGTCTTGCCAAGAAGTAGGATCATCAGCATTGGCTTGTAAAACCAATCTACATGTTGACACATACAAACTAGTAGCATTCATTATGCAATTAGAAATTAACTTAAATCAAAACAATACATCTTTAGAATACATAAGCTTTTGTTTGCACAACAGAATAGGTTACGAAGTTCTAATTCCACCGAGGACGATTCCATAGAGGTAAGACAGAAACCGTGCGTGATGCAAAATTAAATGAAATTCATTATTATGAAATTAACTAACTGATTGTTTTTAAAGCTAAATAAAATATACAGCTTATATTAACTTAATGACTACGTAAATTCATCCTTTTATTCAGACGAAAAAAATCACTATATTCATTCATTCTCTTGTTATACTCCGGAAACGGGTGAAAGTGTAGTTTAGTCCCCCCCCCCATGGTGGCATGGTGGCGCACTTTTCAAAATGACGACCACGGCCATTTTTTTTCTATCTTTTTTAACACTTTATACTTTGGCGACCGCATTCAAAATACGCCATCAGTGGTTTTAACCGAGGGTGGGGGATTTTAATTTTTTTTAAATCACCTAATTTGTTGGATCCTTAGACGGTGACGAAACAAGATGGCGTACGGGGGGACGAAACTACACTTTAGCCCGGAAACGAACATTGACGACTATATTATTTCATGTAAATCAACAGATGTTACACTTTGGCTCGCCATTAATTTACGTGAGAATGAGAGCAAAATATATATATTTATAATTTAAATTGCTCAAAATTAACTTTAAACTCTAATGTATTTCTATTAAATCCATGTCCATAATTTTGCCAAACGTAAATTTATTTATAAAAATGCTTAAATTTATTCGGTTTTTTAAGGGTTACTTAAAAAAAAAATTTTATTGCTAGAGTGGAAATTCTCCATCCTATTACCATCAATTTAAAATTATTTTCGTTTAAGTGAACATAGAACTCACTAAATTTGTGCCATGTAAAAAAAAAATCAAGGACCTTTTAAAGAAGTAATGAAACTTTTTTGTTCTTAAGGATATTTTAAATGTGATACAAATGAATAAACACGATTATATTTATCACAAATCAGAAATCCGTCTTTTTCAAGAGGATCAGTGATGAATGACTGTTTATGCATAAAATATCAAATGAAGTTTTATATATTGATGTAGGTCGTATGTTATGCAAATGAGAAGAAAAACGAATGGGTTCGCTCGTTTGTTGCTAATAATTGAATTCATGGCAGTGGATGTCATGGCGAGAGGGTGGTTTGGGCCATGCTTTTAGCAGATTTCCCTTAAGGGAAATCAGCTATTGAGGTCGTACTCATGATGCGAGTTTCGAAAAATTTCTTCAAATGTCCATCGATCCTACCCAGGAGATGACGAAAATGAGGTCCGTTCAAAATTATATATATATATATATATATATATATATATATATATATATATATTTGTCTGTTAACGCTCTAGCGGTCGCAATTCTTGTTTGATCTTTACCAAACTCGGAATTTAATCGTTTTATGTAAAAAGGAAGATCAAGTTCGTTAATAGCTGAAATCGGACCAGTGGGAGGGGGGGGGGGTTCAGAGGGGTGATTTTTGAAAATTCAAAATATCTCCGTTATTATGCGTAGGATCGAAAAATTTTATAGAGTAAATCTTATTGCAAATTAAATGTACTATAAATATTGTTCTATACATTTATTCTGTATCTTGAATATTAACTGAGATATTTGCATTTGTATTCTGCGTGTGGTCACCAGTAGGCTGTTCGGACTTTCCGTCGAGAGCTCTGGTGGCCGTTTCCATAACTATTCGTCCCTCGTGAATAGGTTTAGAGGTTAGGTCAACTGTTTTTTGAGGCTAGAACTACTGGGTTATTACGCCCTAAATAATGTTTTAGGTTTAGAGGTTTCTTACTACTGCAGTTGTTATTAGGCAGATTTCCCTATTGTAAAACTTCACGTGGGAAATCTGCTTAGTTTACGCAGCCCCTGCGTGACGGACTTTTGTTCTAATGCACGGGCTTTTGTGGTCGTGTATTGCAGACTAGTTTATTTATCGTAGTCTATAAAATTATAAGTTCCGCCAGTGTTTATTCAGTATTATCTGGTAGTTGAATAAAGAATAAGAAATTAAGATCTTTAGCAGTAAAACCTCCTCAAAGCCAAGGGTTTTTATTTTAACTTAGTTGTAGATCTACTGAGGCTTTAAAATAGTAGATTGCTTCATATATTGGTATTAATTCTAGGTATATATTGAAAATCTTAATCATGAATAATAATGAAAATGAGCACAGAGAATATTAAATCTGCATGGTAATAAAGAAAAGGAATCGAAAAATTATAGTTCACTTATGGCTAGAAGGCAGAAACGAGCTTGCGCCTTTCTGCTACTGAACATGAAACATTTGAACTCACCTTTTAAATTCTTCTCAAGAGTATTTACATCAGGTGAAGATCTTTGCTATTATCTAGGGGTTTCAATGTAATATACATGAGACTCATACAGTTCCTGGTTTTGAATTTATTATCAGTTTTTAGATGACTCAATCTCCGAGATGAGTCTGTCATAATTTAGCAAGTCTTTTACTCAAAGAGCGACATGCCAATTTTTGTTGCGCTAACAGATGTTATACATAAGATTTTCTGAAATGTAACACAAATTGTCAGTAAAGGGTTTCTCTCAACCTAGAGAAGGGATTCCTTTTTTTGGAAGTTTGTTATAGACACAAGGTACAGTAAGTGGTAGTGATCTCTTATAATTGACAGGTTCTAATTTAAACAGGAAATTTTATCATGAATATTGAGTTTAATGTCACATCTAGTGTTAATGTGTGTTACTCTTCGTAATTATTCAACGTTAATAGAATATTCCTTCATTAGTACTTCAGGAATAAAGCTGTTAAACATTTCTATGCCAGTCTCATCAAGTACGTTCTCATTGCACACTATTCTACAAAAAATATAAACCACAGAATATTAAATGATACTTTAAAGTACGGTTTCTATTGCTATTTTATTAGCATTTAAATATCAAGCTCGTGACGTCATTGTTTTTTATTATGTTTTTTCTTAGCAATCATATTAATTTAACATCACTATAATTGTTCAATGTGTCGCCCTTTTTTAACTGTTTGTATATAATATGATATTTTGTTATCATTATTTGTATATTTATATTGTAGATTATGTAAATAAACTAGTGGCAGATACAAAAGGCTGGTGACAACACAACTGTCAAATATTAATTATGGTTGACTGTGATTGGTGTATCGTTCATTCTTGTAGGTAGTTGTATCTGATCGCTTGTGAGGATAATACGAAATAAAGTTGATTCTCTTATGTGTGTTAGTTTATTTTATTAGAGTATCCACATATTATAAGTGGATTAGTTGTGCACAGGGGATTAAAGTCATACCGTGGCTAATATACTTAGACTAACCTCGGGGGTAATGGGATTTCCGAAGTTAGCGGATATGATTTCGCAAAGTTATTTCTCTAAAAGCCTTTGATAATAGCAAATTTATAGTTTTCTTTTATTTATCTTAGCCGTTTTCATGCGCTTCGCCATCCATTCAGTGTTTAACAAAAAATGTGTGTTGTGATACACGGACTAAAATGCTGTTCATTTGATATATGAGTTTTTGACAGTCGTATGTGGATTGTTCGTCTAGGATGTTTGAAGAATAGCCTTAAAATGTTTTCTTGATATTATAATGAGTGAAATCCAACGCCCTAAGGTGGCTGTTCCTGTACCACCAGTTCACACTAGGCCCAATCCAAGGCTTCACTGTCACCAGAGGAATCTCAGCCTTGATTTCAGGTACAAAATTATGTTTTATTTGATATGAACTTTATTTTGTTTTGGCATTTGTATTTCCTCATGCCCTGCCTTCATTTTACCTTTTTATTATATCAGATTTTGGCAACTACTCATGTCATAATTTCTGTTTTGATTTATGATGTTAAATTAGCTAGTTCTTTTAGGGTATCATGAAAGTGTATCTAGGATTCTTTTATTATATTATGTAAAGGATTGTATTGGTGAGTGCGTCCCTTGTTTATATTTTTCTTAAATATATTTAGTATAATACCTTCAGCCAGGAATATGTTGAAATAACTATTTGTCATTAGATTTTTTAAAATTACATGAATCTTCACATTAACAAACATATTCTTGATCTGCTTCTGTTAGTGTTATGTTTTATTAACATGCATTTATTAAATAATCTTCACAACAGATGTCAGTAAGCATTTTTTAGAACTTGAGAACATGTAGTTGTTGATAGTGCATAATTTCTCAATTCCTAGTCAAGCAATGCAGATAAACAAATGCCAGTGTTGTTGTTTTCCGTTCTGATACTCATTTGCTAATCATAAACTTATATATAGTTTTGAACGGACTTTATTTTTATCTTTTGGGTAGAACAGATAGAAATTTGAGAACATTTTTTAAAAATCATGACATGAGTAAAACCTCAATAGCTGATTTCCCTTAAGGAAACAAACCACGAATAATCAAGGAATATATTTAAAATACTGTAATTGTAACTATATCAAAACATTGAAAGGTGATCTCTTGCTTATAAAAATCATTCTCTAATATAAGCTAAATAATCATGTCAGATAAAAGTACATTTCATTGCCATTTTCCGTTGATGTGCATTCAAAATTCACGGTTTTGCAGGGCTAAGTTGTAGCAGTGCAGTTTGAGTGAATGTTGTACCGCTATCTTCATATTTTCTGGTGGTTCCTTGTGATTATTTTTGGCTCCATTAGTACTATTTTTATGTTCAGTTGTATTTGATATAACAATAAAAAAGTGACTAATGTTTTGTCTGTTGGTCCATTTTCATTATCAATGGTCCGTCCACTGGGATAAAACAGTATTAGTGTCTTTATCTTATTTTAATCATTATTTCTTCAAATGTATTTCAATTTAATAATTTCCTTATTTTCAATTACATGGTGGTTATAGTATAAAATATATTTTCGGGCAACAGTTTTATCATTAAATTGATAGTTTTAGAAACAGCTGCCATATACAAATTCTCTGATTGTTTCCTCTGGCTTATTGTGCGTTAATGAATTTCACAGATTCACAATTGATAGTGTTTGCATTAAAAATGGTATTTATGAAATAACTGTTTTGAGGTAATTAAGTTTAAAGTTTTCTCCCAGTATGTATTTAACAAATCCAGTGCAGTTGCTTCCAGGTGCATTTCTTGAGTCATTTTTCTTAAAATAATTTTGCAATTTATTTTTATTACAATACAGCTTTCTCTGAATGTAGAAACATTCAGCTGTACCCCTTTTATTCTAATCCTTACAATTATTAAATTTTATAATCATTAAATATAGAAAGTAACCATTAGTTTCGGTAGCTGTGTCATAGATCGTTTACCTCAGGCTTCTAGCATTGCAGGAGTTTGAAAATAGCGATTCATTGATTACTGAATCTGGTCTGTAAATAAAGATCATTCAAATTGATGAATATTTTTGGTTTTCTTAAATAATAAGGTTCTGTAACCTTTTTGGAATAAATAAATAATTTGAACATTATTGGTTGTTCAATGTAGTAGGGGTTGGAGGGTTGGGAACATTTTGAGGGAAAAACATCCCCCCCCCCTTAGTATTGTATGTTGAAGGAAATTTGTTTTTGATCTTTCCGTAAAAATAGATGGTTTCAGTTTTAAATTAAAATTATTGTGCTTAATTATTTAAAATCTGGTTATAAATGTTTTCCTAGTTTTATTCCTTATTTTTAAAGGGTTGCCACAAAAATATCGCAAAATTTTGAGTATAATTAAAGGAGAATTAATTGTTTTATCTTCTACTATATGAGAACATTATCACGTGGTTATTTTTTGTTACACTTTATAAGCTGTTACAGTTCAAAATATTGAAATTTTGTTTAGTCTGACTTTAAAAAATCCTTGATTATAATTTTAATATAATTTCCCCTGACTACTGTGGTTAAAAAGACTGATTTCCTAAATAATCCTTCCTAGCTCTTGAAGACTGAAATGAACATTAACGTCCAAAGATAAGGTATATCCTATACCTTATAAAATGATTTTAGTTGTTATTATTTTATGCAAAGTTCTGTTAATAAAACTGAGACCCAAATAAAATACTCCACTCATGTCTTTATTGGTTGTTAATGAAATTTTCATGATGCCTTTATTGTTGGACGATATGAAGCAGAAAGCAATGTGAGACAGCTTCATGTCTTTGTGACCCATTTTCATTCCCAAATAAATCAGAATTACCAGACCTAGCCTATAGATGCAACAGCATACATAATAAACCAGTCAGAAGCAACTTAAATTGCTCCTAACCAAGTTTGAGAAACAGATTTTAATATGAGAGACACCACTTTTCTGAAATGTTCAATTTAGTTGTAGATGAAAGACCTACCAAAGCCAACTAGTATAAAGATGTGTGAGTTTACTTGAATTTCCAGAATGATAAATAAGTTATTTAAGGAATTTATAATTTCATGAATGGAATGGTTGATATATCTATAGCAACTTCTGTAGGAAGATCAGGGGATTCCTGAGTATTATTCTTAGCCATTGATCAGATATGTGTATCAAAAAGGACTACTTGTAAAAATTGTTAAGGCAGGATTACTTGATCTGGTCACCCAGGGCCTTAGTTCCAGCAAGAATGTGGTAAAAAAGTCCGTCACTTAGGGGCTTGGTAATCTAAGCAGATTTTCCACATGAAATTTTGTAATAGATAAATCTACATACTAGTAACACTTAACATCACCCTGAATATTAAGTGAATAAATACAAATACAAACAGTAATGAAAAATCTATCAGTCAATTTTAATAACCTCCCAATGGAAAGTGTTTTAATTGAAACAAACAGGTTAGCCAATCCCTCTATGTTGAAAAGATATAGAAATGTTCTTCACCGGAAAGAAAAACAATTACTGAAATATATCTGAATATAACATATTAATTTTATTGAAAACTATTTACTATATCTAGTACTGCAATTTATTATGAATCAGAATAATGTTTCAATCACTCAGATTTTAGTAATCCAAGAACTTAAGACATAGGGGGGGGGGCGATCAAGAGAACATATGTATCGTATAATACAGGTCTCTTGATAAAAATACTTAGTATTTACATATACATTCATGATATAACAGCTTATTTTTTATGTGACATGATTAGAAGTGAGGGTTTGCTGAAGGCTGAAAACTAAAAAATCCAAATATCTGGGTTAATATTCAAGACAGAGAATATATGTATATAAAAATATTTATAGTACATTTAATTTGCAAAAAGATTTGATTTATAAAATTTTTCCATCCGACGTATAGTAACTGGGATATTTTGAATTTTCGAAAATCCCCTTCTAAGCCTCCCCTTCTCCCACTGGTCTGATTTCAGCCATTAACGAACTTTATCTTTGCTTTTACATAAAACGATTAAATATCGAGTTTGGTAAAGATCAAACAAAAATTGCGACCTCTAGAGCGGCAACAGAAATATATAATTATTATATATATAAGTAATTTTGAACGGGCCTTATTTTCGTTATCTCCTGGGTAGGATCGATGGAAATTTTTTTTGAAAATCGCGTCATGAGTACGACCTCAATAGCTGATTTCCCGTAAGGGAACCTGCTAAAAGTAATGGCAGAGTTCAGGTCCCTAGGGATTTTTAAAGGCCGAATGAATACCCTGAGAATAACTGCTATAATTATTAACTATAATCTGCTATCTGATTTAATATAGCCATAACACGATTTTCCAAAACTTTCACAAACATCCATCGATCCTACCCAAGGAGATAAGGAAATGTTCCTTCAAATTTCTGAATATGCCACTATATATATATATATATATATATATATATATATATATATATATATATAGAGATATATATATATATGGTGTTGTTGTCTTTTGGAGTCTGGGTTAGTGTTGGTGAAAAAAATCTTAGTTCATTCCAATATTTCGAGAATATTTATTTTCTCTTCTTCAGTTCTTCAGGGCAAGATTAAAGATACTTAAAAGCTATTGTACATCATTGTTGATCCTTTGGTTACATTAGGAGTATATATATATATATATATATATATATATATATATATATATATATATATATATATATATATATAATTCTTAATACATTTTCCCCCTTACTGGAATATGAACCAAGTAATTTTTTTCTACTTAGCAACTTTACCAATTAAATTTGCATGTCAAGTTCTGTTTACATAGATTAGGGATATAAGAGAGAAAATAATAATGTCAGAAAGAAGGAATATAATGTGGGTTGACGTCATCAGAGTGGCATTGCACGAGGCGGATCTGCTTGACGGTTTTTATTATTTTAAAATCAAAGTCTGTTTGGCATATTGTATTTGCAATTGATTAATAGAGGTCTGAGGATGAACTATTTTTTTAATTTTGAAGTATTATAACTAATTGACAGTTACTTAGCGGAAAAACAATATATCTTGTTTTTGTAAATCCATTGCTTAAAGGTGTTTACTCTTACGAGAGGTCACATCTTAATGAGTGATCCGTTCACACACACCCTTAATGAATGATCAGTTTAAATAAAGAGGTACAGCAAATTTGTAGGCATCTGTTAAGAAGCTGTAAGATGGTGGGTGGTGGGGGTAGAGGTATGTGGCGAATGCCAGAGCCCTTATCACTCTCGGCTACCTTTCACTGATAACACTCCCCAGCTGGCCATTCTCTATCCTTTCACTAAATCGTCTTATCGCTCCAGTTCCTCACACTATCTGCCCAATGGCCATCGGGATTCCCCTCCTAACTATATATATATAGCACATATTGCTTTCAGTTTCTCACAGATAAATCTGCTTGCTTTATTGGGCCCAGTGAGCAACCCTTAACTCCTAAAGATAGCACTATGTCCTTAATTCACTTAAAAATCGTATTGCAGTTTATTGGTAGATATTCCTTGAGTGAAATCAACTATTGAGGTTGTACTCATGACGCGATTTTCGAAAAGTTTTAAATGCCCATCTATCCTACCCAGTAGAAGACGATAACGAGATTCGTTCAAAACTATACGCAGTTTTTGTTAAAATATTTGTTAAATCGTTACCTAACTCGATATTTAAACTTTTTATGTTAAACTAAAGATCAATTTCGTTTCAATGCGCGAGTAGGAGAGAAGGGTGGTGTTAGAGAAGGGAATTTCAAAAATTCTATTCAGCAGATCTATTCTAAATATTCCATTTTTATTCTGGGACAAAAAAAATGTATGGAATCAATCTTATTGCAACCATGTCCTATAATTGTTGTTATATGTGGTTTTTCTCTATCTTGAATATAATAATTTCCCCTAAGGGAAATCAGCTATTGAGGACGTACTCATGACGCGATTTTTTAAAAATTTCCACAATGTCTATCAATCTTACCTAACAGATGAGTCTGATGCTGCTGAATTGTTTGATCTTTACCAAACTCGATATTTAAACGTTCTATGTAAAACTGAAGATCAAGTTCGTTAACGTCGGAAATTGGACTGGGGGGGGGGAGTTAGAGGTTGGGAATTCGACAATCAAAACAACCCCGTTATTATATGTCACATCAAAAACTCGAATAGAACGAATATTATTGCAAATTTAGTGTTGTTATGTACATATTTTCTCTATCTTGGATATTATTCCGGATATTTGCATTATTTAGTTTTCAGCCTTCAGTAACCCCCCCCTCCTACTCATGTCATATTGACAATAAGTTGTTATATCATGAATTACTTTATTCCAAGCTTATATATTAAATATTGAACTATTACTGTGTGAGATAATGGAATTACGTTGTGTTATGACCTCATCAATGAAGATTTTACGTTCTTACCTCGAAAATGTTTATTTGATCTATACCATACTCGATATTTATCCCTGTAATTCAACCTTAAAGTTCATTGTCCTTAATGGCTGAAATCGCACCTGAAAAAGTGGAGGTTTGGAAGGGGGAATTCGAAAATTCCAAATATCTTGAAAATTTGTACGTCGTATCGTAAAGTGTTATACAACTAATCTTGTTCAACTATGCTCTGCAATTGTTTTTAGGATATTTTGTAGCTTAAATATTGATAGAGGTATTCGTACTTTCTTGTTTTCAGCCTCAAGAAACTCCCACTTCTACTCAAAACGGATTTTTACTGAAAAATGGCAAATATATGGGGACATGAGATGAATAGTCTGTCATATTAACATGCTGGAAATCTGCTTAGTTTAGCCTCTGCGTAATGGACTTTTTTAAGTTTACAGCTTTCAGTAAACCCCTCTCCTACTCATGTCGTATTAACAATTAGCTGTTATATCATGCACCACTTTATTCAAAGCGTAATTACCAAATATTGCCTTCATTGAGCTTTTAGCAGATTTCCCTTAAGGGATTTTGAAAAATATCCACATATCTACATCCATCCTACCTAGAAAATGACGAAAATGAGGTCCGTTCAAAATTATATTATATATATATATATATATATATATATATATATATATATATATATATATATATATATATCAGTTGCCGTTCTAGAGGTTGCACTTTTTGTTTGAGCGTTAGCAAACTCGACATTAATCGTTTTATGTAAAACTAAAAATTCGGAAATTCTTTAATTAATTAATATCAACCTATTCCTAAGTGGCACCGTATGGATTGGGAATAATCCCCAATGGTATTTCTAATAAAGAAAAAACAATCTGTTTTAAGATCTATTTGAAATGCTTATAAATATTAAGCGTTGGAAAATTTGGTCTTGTTTCATTATATTTATTCTACCAATAAAAAACAGCAATGGTAGAGTTGGAGTTCATTCTGGCTGTTGCTAAGCATATCATTTATTGAACGGACGAGTGTTGGTTAGTAGTAGGGCTAGGATTTTCATGTAATTAAAAATGCCAAATATGTAAATATATATGTATTGATTTTGATACAAATATGTAAATATTTATGTAAAATTAGTGAAATATGTAAACAGTGAATAACCTTCTAAAACAGTTTGTACTCAGTTGTTGTATTTTTTTATTACAATACAATACAAAAACGGTTTTATTTTAAACATAAAAATACAAAAACAAAAACTTTTTAATCACTGTAAGGAAAACAGTTTGAGACTAAATGCATTTTCAAATTTTCAAACGTAAAACTACGTCGATTGAAAATAATCTGGGCAGAGACTTCCAACAATAATATTCGCAATGTACTAGCCTTCAACATCGGTTGTCTCGTCAACTGAGACCCAAATTGGCCCCTCCTTGGTATTTTCCCGTATTTTGGCAAGAGTTTCTTGATATATATCTCTTGTAGATAGTTTTTTCTCAAGGTGGATTCTTCAGGGAAAAAAAAAGACATTTTTTTTTTCAATGTACTTTTCCAAAAAAAATTTAAAGAGACCGGATTATTAATTTTGCTTAACGGAATGTCAGCCTGCACCAAAACGCTCGACATAAATCTGTATAAAAGGTGGACTTACTGTCTCCGCATGAGGTAGATGGTGTGATGGAAAAACTTTGCTTCAGTGTTTGACTTTTTCTCTTTGTTCGATTTGTGAGATCCTGTGCCAATGTGTTGGGTTACTTGGAATCGTTGCATAGTGGATACAGCCATGGACACAGCAAGAGCAATATAACAGTTTCTCCATCACCCCTGAATGTTTCGTTTGGGGGGGGGGGGAAATCTCACGAAGATATTTTAAAAACTCGTTCTTTGTTTTTCCTTGCGACTTTCCCCATTTCGACAAAAATGAAAATTGAATTAATCACAAAAAATATAATTTTCAAATCGTGTTTGACAAGAGTGGCACGCACTTTATCACTCACAAATAAACACTATTTATGAAATAGGTTTGGTTTTGTTTATTCAGAGCCAAAACCAAGGGAGATGGAATCTCAGAATTGTTTTGTAGGGCTTGATTCTAAGAAGCAATCAACAGTGGCAATAGAAGGGCCAATTCTTGTGAAAAAAAATTTCTTCATGCACTCGTTTATTCAGCACATTTTGTTGTAAAGAAATAGAAAATTTAAAAAATTAACAAATATGGAGTAAAATATGTAAAATTTCTCAAATGTATTGTAAGAAATATGTAAATTTAGTTCAAATATGTAATAATATGTAAAATTAAATTGGCTTAATTTGATCCCAATTGCGTTAAAACATATACTACGAGTTGATATAAGGTGATATCGAAGTCAGTAGCAAATATGTATTTACATAGGAATCCTAGCCCTAGTTAGTAGGAACACCTAAATGGTGTCTGCTCGTCTGGCCCCAATTTACGTCTCTTAGAATCCTCATTTCTCTCTCTCTGACATAGACACTTGCTAGTCCTAATCAATCCTCATGGCACTATTTGGTATCAATTTGGTAATTCACGATAGAATTGGTGGGTATACCTCGAAATAGCTGTATTCGAGTTTAGACCAATTTACTCCAACCATTTAAGCTGATCACTTTGAAATGCGTGAAATACACGGTTAGGAACCCATGGAGAATTTGGTTATGGATATTGCTCTGCCGTGGGTGCAATCTATGAGGATTTGGTTATGGATACTGCTCTGCCGTGGGTGGATTCTCTGAGGATTTGGTTATGGATATTGCTCTATCGTGGGTGGAAGCTCTGAGGATTTGGTTATGGATACTGCTCTGCCGTGGGTGGATTCTCTGAGGATTTGGTTATAGATATTGCTCTACCGTGGGTGCAATCTATGAGGATTTGGTTATGGATACTGCTCTACCGTGGGTGGAAGCTCTGAGGATTTGGTTATGGATATTGCTCTGCCGTGGATGGAACCTCTGAGGATTTGGTTATAGATATTGCTCTACCGTGGATGGAACCTCTGAGGATTTGGTTATAGATATTGATCTACCGTTTATCGGACCTCTGAGGATAGGCTATAGATATTGATCTACCGTAGATGTAACCTCTGAGGATTTGGTTATGGATATTGCTCTGCCGTGGGCGGAGTCTCTGAAGATTTGGTTATGGGTGTTTCTCTACCGTGGAAGGATGCTCTGAGGATTTGGTTATGGATATTGCTCTACCGTGATGGAAGCTCTGAGGATTTGGTTATAGATATTGATCTACCGTGGATGTAACCTCTGAGGATTTGGTTATGGATATTGCTCTGCCGTGGGTGAAATCTACGAGGATTTATTATAGATATTGCTCTGCCGTGGATGGAAGCACTGACGATTTGGTTATGGGTGTTTCTCTACCGTGAATGGATGCTCTGAGGATATGGTTATTGATATTGTTCTGCCGTGGATGGAAGCTCTGACGATTTGGTTATGGGTGTTTCTCTACCGTGATGGAAGCTCTGATGATTTGGTTATGGATGTTGATCTAACGTGGATGTGACCTCTGAGGATTTGGTTATAGATAGTGCTCTACCGTGCATGGGAGCTCTGACGATTTGGTTGTCAGGTCCATTCTAGAGTTTTGTACTTTTGGTTGTTGAGTGAGCGATCTACAGGGAGAAGGATGCGGATGGTTGATATCAGTTTCGCCTCTTGTTATCAGACAATCGCCATATTAATGTACACATTACGCAAGGGAATATTATTGTTAGCACAGCAGTTTTTGATGAGTAATATATTCCTTCCAAGATGGCGTGCTTTTAAATTTGCTCACATCCTTTCTCTCCCTTGTTTATGAAAGTTAAATGTCCAGTTTTATAAGGTCAAATTTATACTACTGGTTAAAACGGGTTACAGGTTACCACCCTCTTATAGCAAGAGTTACACTAAGGATTATATTATATATACTGTTTTTTTTGTTTTTTTTTATGAATAAATTCCTATCGCCTAAGTGGGAACCAAAGGAACGATTCCAGATCCATTAAGTATATTAAGAGGATCTCTTTAACCCACAGGGCTTATTGGAAAGAGAAGGAGTCACATTCTCTTTATATATATTATATATATGAAATTGACTATTTCATGGATTCGGCTCGATATAACAACTCCAATTCCCCCATCTCCTGTTAAATTTAGTAAATAATGATATGGTGCGTGTTGGGAATACCCATTCCTATAATTAGGAAATTCCTTCACGCAGGGGCAGCGTAAACTAAGCAGATTTCCCACGTTATGGAATGACACACTACTGATCTCATCGTATAAAAAATCCTATGAGTAGAAGTGGGGATTTACTGAAGGCTGTAAAACAAGAATGTAAGAATAAATCGCTTAATATTTGAGTTACGAAAAATATACAACTTCAATTGGTGATTTTCCTAAGGGGAAATCTACAAATATCGAGTTTGGTAACGATAAGACAAACATTGCGACAGCTTGAGTTGTAACAAACATATATATATATATATATATATATATATATATATATATAATTTTGAATGGACCCTTTTTTCGTCATAGGTAGAAAAATCGACATTTGAGGAAATTTTTCGCAAATCGCATGATGTGTACAGCCTCAATAGCTGATTCCCCTTAAGGGAAATTTGCTAAAATAGACGATGAATAAATTCTATAAAACCCAATAAGTTTTTCTCCATGACGTTGATTAGAATACTACTTTCACTTTGCTCAGTGAGGACTTCCACGTTTGATTTCTTTCGAGTCCAACTTCTTCTTGTAACTCCCTGCCAAATACACGTTCCCATTGCTTATGTTCTACATGGAGAGTCCAACTTTCGCTCTCATAAAACATTTCACTTCAGGCAAATACATGATTTAGCAAAAACCAGTTTCTTTTGTATCCATATTTATATGCTTGGTAGTTTAAATACTTTTGTTTTGGAATACCCGATTTCCTTGATCTATTCTTCTATCAAAGCCAGGTACACAATCATTTTATTGAGTGATGATGCTTCCTTAGGGCTTAAAAGCATTGCTTCACTTTTTTTAATTATGATGTTTCCTATTGTTATAGTTTTATTTGTTGTATTGTCAGCCCTGCTAATAAATGACTTCAATACTGTCTAATCTCCCATCTTAATCGTTACTAATTGTCAGCGAACCGAAAGCACAATTCCACTTGTACTCGATGATCAGCCAGTAATGTCGGCACATCTACCGACTGAATTGGCAACAGCATTATATGTATTGGTGGAACCAACCTTCTAACTGATATGCTATATATTTTCCCTAATGTGGTGCTAGGGCAGCTAGATTGTTCTGTAAGATTTACAGCATCTTTTATTCGAGTTCTACATCGAACCTTAACAACAGTGCAATTACATTTTAGCAGATTTCCCTTAAGGGAAATCAGCTATTGAGGTTGTACTCATGACGGAATTTTCGAAATTTTTCTTCAAATGTCCATCGATCCTACCTAGTAGATGACGAAAATGAGGTCCGTTCAAAACTCTCTCTCTCTCTCTCTCTCTATATATATATATATATATATATATATATATATATATATATATATATATATATATATATACGAGGTGTGACAATTAAATAACGGGACTGATCTGAAAAACATACTTTATTGAACACTTATTACAAATAACTATTAATCCCCTTCAGCATACTCCCCATCCCTATCTATACACCGCTGCATACGAGTTTTCCACTGCTCAATGCAGTGCTGCATGTCATTAAGTGTCAGCCTCTTCAGCAAGTCTGCCGTTTTTTGCTTGACATCTTCAACTGACTCAAAACGTGTTCCCTTCAATGAACTTTTTATTTTGGGAAAAAGGTAGAAGTCACAGGGAGCCAGATCTGGTGAATACAGCGGACAAGCACTGGAACTGACTTTTTCGCTAAAAATCGCTTCACCGAGAGCCATTGTGAGCGGGCGCGTTGTCCTGGTAAAAAGTCCGTCACGCAGGGGCTGCGTAAACTAAGCAGATTTCCCCCGTGAAGTTTTACAATAGAGAAATCTGCATACTGGTAACACAATACCACCGTGATTAGATAAGGAGAAATCTTTCAGTTAATTAAAATAAATACCCAACTGAAACGGCTTCTGAATTGTAAGAATAATTTATATTTTAATAACTCAAATTTTAGTAGTCCAGTAGAGTTTGCATAAATCTCACAAAGTAAGGAAGGTAAGGTAAGACTAAAAACGCCAGGTTAGAAGAAGCTTCCGCCTGAGCCGAGAAATGACGAAGATGGCCGACATAATCCGAACTATACCCCACCACAGACTTCATAAAAATGCAAATATCTCGGTTAATATTCAAGATAGAGAATAAATGTATATAACAATATTTATAGTAAATTTAATTTGCAATAAGATTGGTTCTGTGCAATTTTTCGATCCGATGCATAGTAACGGAGATATTTTGAATTTTCGAAAATCCCCCCCTCTAAACCCCCCCTCCCTCTGGTCCGATTTCAGCCATTTACGAACATGATCTGTCTTTTTACATAAAACGGTTAAATATCGAGTTTCGTAACGATCAAACAAAAATTGCGACCGCTAGAGCGTTAACAGACAAATATATATATATATATATATATATATATATATATATATATATATATATATATATATATATATATAATTTTGAACGGACCTCATTTTCGTCATCTCCTGGGTAGGATCGATGGACATTTGAAGAAAATTTTCGAAAATCGCGTCATGAGTACGACCTCAATAGCTGATTTCCCTTACGGGAAATCTGCTAAAAACCAAGAATTGTTTTTCCACATGTCTGGTCTTTTCTTCCTCACTCTTTCTCTCAGTTTTCCAGGACCTCAATGTAAGATTTTTGGTTTACAGTTTGACCCTCTGGCACCCATTCAACCATAATGACACCCCTCACATCGAAAAAACTATCAACATGGCCTTCAGTTTTGATTTGCTCATTCGAGCTTTTTCATTCTTGGTGATGATTGAGTCTTCCAGTGCATGGGCTGTCTCTTTGTTTCGGGATCGTATTGGAAAATCCACGTTTCCTCACATGTGACTACTTTTTCCAGCAGCCCTGGATCTGCTGCATGATGTCAATGCAAATGTTTTTTCGGTTCTCCTTTTGTTCAGGCGTCAGGTTTTTTGGCACCAGTTTGGCACAAACTTCGGTCATTTTCAGATCTTCATGTAAAATTTTTCTCACAGTCTCTCTGTCAATGTTTGATAAATCTGAAATCATTCGAAGACTCAAACGCCTGTCTTTCTGCACAATTTCATTAACCTTCTTAACGTTTTCTTCAATTCTTGACGTCACAGGTCGTCCAGTCCGTTCGTCATCTTCAACTTCTTCCCGGCCTTCAGAAAATCGTTTGTGCCATTCAAAAACTCTAGTACGTGACATGCAGTTGTCACCAAACACCTCTTTCAATAACTGAAAACATTCATTTGGAGGTTTTCTCAATTTCACCAGAAATTTCAAATTAATACGCTGCTCGATTTTTAAACTGACCATTTTTCCGGCATGCCAATAATAACAGGCCTTACTCAAACGAGATTTAATAACCAAACTAGACTAGATAGAGAGACGGGATCAAGTGGACTCTGTGCAGTAATAAACAGGATCAATCATGATCCATCCCCACTCCCCACATACAAGGCTGACGTCTGCCGTACGCACAGTCCCGTTACTTAATTGTCACACCTCGTATATATATATATATATATATATATATATATATATATATATATATTATATATATTTGTCTGTTACCGCTCTAGCGGTCGCAATTTTTGGTTGATCGTTACCAAACTCGATATTTAGTCGTTTTATGTAAAAAGAAAGATCAAGTTCATTAACGGCTGAAATCGGACCAGTGGGAGGGAGGGGGGTTTTGTGGGGAGGATTTTTGAAAATTCGAAATATCTCCGTTACTATACGTCGGATCGAAAAATCAATCTCATTGCGAATTAAATTTACTATAAATATTGTTATATACATTTATTCTCTATCTTGAATATTAACCGAGATATTTGCATTTTATTAAATCTGGCCGGCTAACGGACGGGAGTGACTTTCCCGCCAAAAGCTAGTTCGGCCGTTTCCTGACTGCTCGGCTCTCGTGAAATTTCTCTATTGTAAAACTTCACGTGGGAAATCTGCTTAGACGGACTTTTATTTATATTTGATGAAATGAATCGGTTTTCCGATAAACTGAATACTGTCCGTCCCATCTTCCATTAATACTTTTCCAAATGAACATAATGAACAAAAAAGGTGGCAGAGAGTACCCTTGTCTTACGCCTTGTTTAATCCTACCTTCCCTTTTGTATGTGTATGCAATGATTTTTGTAAATATTCTTATCTAAGTTTCTATTATTCGCATTCAATAAAATCTCAATTTCCAATTGACGCGGTATCAAAAGCTTTGTCTAAATGCGCAAATTCGACTACTGTGTTTTTATTCGTGTATTTTCTTCTCTCTCACTTAGCGCTAAAATGGTTTTCCTTGTTCCTTTTTCAGCTCGACACGAAACTTTCATTTCGTGGACGTGGGCGACTAAAACTGGTTTTATTTCATAGCTTGTTTTTTTTACAATAATGCACATATCTGTACTTCACGAATCCTTATATGATTTGAGTAACAAGCCTGTTTGCCAGACAAGATTTAGAATTTTACACACACGGTTTTTATATTCTTTCTTGAGGAAAATGTCATGAGCGCCTGTTCATCACAGCCCAACTCCTTCTTGGCATTATCGATTAGGAGCTGTGGGGAAGGTCTGGGATTCTCGGAAGGCATCCACCCTCCGATAAGTAACATCCCCTCAATCAACTCTATCGATATCCCTGACTCACCAAAGTAGCCTATGGCTTTAACAAGATATATATATATATATATATATATATATATATATATATATATATATATATTTATTTAACCTAGAGCTAGGCATTCGTACCTGTTTTTCACTAGGTTTTCGTACCTGTAGAATAATTTATCAGAACATGTATGATTGATTTGTACTTTGCAGACACACACACACACACACTATATATATATATATATATATATATATATATATATATATATATATATATAGAGAGAGAGAGAGAGAGAGAGAGAGAGAGAGAGAGAGAGAGTCGGCATTAATGCTTTAAACCAGGTATGTGCAACCTTTGACATGTTTCGGGTCAAATTTCAGTGTGCAAATACGTTCGCTGGCGGCTTATAAAAGTAGTGCATTTTAAAGTAGTCTTCATAATTTTTAACGATAGATATCTCACATGAAATTATACGACAATCTAGTTATAATACAATTTATTAAAATAACAAAATGAAATGAAAAAAAATAGGTACATAGGTACAACATTATAATTAAATCGTAAAATTTTGAATTATTACAAACAACGAAAGTTAAATAGCGACGCTTAAACTTGAATTTGGGAAACTAATTCATCGATGTTTGCATTAATTCCACTAATACAAAGAAGTAAAGAATTTTCCAAATTATCGTCAGTGAGCCCTGTACGATGTTTTGATATATTAACTTTCATCGTTGAAAAGTTTTTTATTGATTTTCAAAGGAAACCTCGATTCTCTCTTTCTATTGCAGTATAGTCATGTGATGTGCAGGTTTACCGTGAATATATTGATTTTTAATTTTACTTTACAAGTTCCACTGAACTTCTTTCCAAAGTATTACAGTGTAGCCATAATCTTCGTGATTAAGTCGTTTGTGGGTTTTGTCGTTTAAGTATTATAAACTTTTTGACTCCATCTGTAGTTTAAGATAATAGTGCATGTCTTGCTTATAAACTGTTATGCAACAAAAATGTACACACAAGAAGTTCTCTAAATATATGATAGTCTCAAGTTTGATTACGTATAATACATATGTCAACATTTCATTTAATCCATTCTGTCGTTCGTGCTTGTAAAGAAGGCGAAAGCCAAAAATTGTTGAATTTGTTTCAAGACAAAACAAATCGATGTAAAGATAGAGTCACAATTTTACACGCATCAGTCGCTCCCATACATCGCGTAATCCATCGTGGATTGATGGATACTCAGAAGTAACATCAGTTTCTGTTCTCACTCATCAGCCCCTGATTGGTGCAGTAGAAGCTGATACCAATTGTTGTATTTAGTAACTGAGATTGGGCGAAGGTAGTGTCCCTCCTTCCCATTGGATATCTTATTAAATCAAAGGCTATGCGGGTGACTCGATTGGCTGTTGCTTGTTCCTTGTCAACCTCATTCCCTCCACTCTTAAGGCCGGTCCAGACGCTCCGTTTTGCACAACGTTTTGTCTGCGCAGTTCAAAACGTTGCAGATAAAACGTTGCGTGTGGACTGGAAAACTGTGCAGTTTTGAACCCATTTCGAAGACGGTACAGTTTTAGTAAAACTGAGCCAGAGAGCATAGATTTCCTTGACCTGCGCAGACAAGTCGGCGTGTGTGGACGGTAGCACCGTTTCCCGATTCATTTTGATACTCAGTTTCAATTCGTCAGGCGACAATGGCTGACCTTCGGCAATGTTCTAGGGAGTTTTTAACAGATTTTATTGCTCTGTATGAAAGTTTCCCGTGCATTTGGCGTGTTAAATCAAAAGAATACAGTGACATGGATAAGAAGGGGGAGGCGTATGAAAGTTTAGCAAATAAATTTAAAGAAATTGATGCAACGGCAATCATTTTCATAGCTTCATCAAGGCAATAATAGTCAATAAGAAGGCCAAGTCCTCTACTGGTTTTTAATATAATGCAGAGTGCACTTTCGGAGTCAACGCTCCATCCTCAGTGCCTGATTAAAGCTGCGTTGGCTGGGCCACGACTGCCGGGCGACTCCCGGGGGGGGGGGAGTCGCCCGGCAGTCGTGGTCCAGGCAACGCAGCTTTAATCAGGCACTGAGGATGGAGCGTTGACTCCGAAAGTGCACTCTGCATTATATTAAAAACCAGTAGAGGACTTGGCCTTCTTATTGATCCTTATACATTTGTTCCTCTACCATCCAGCATATTCCAGAGATAGCAATAATAGTCTTTCATGTGCTGATATTGCTGTTCTCATACAAGTATTTTCTTTGTTGATATGCGGTGTCATTAATTCCAATAAATAAGTATATTTGTCAACGTCCATTCGCAAGTAGTTCCGCCAATCAGTAGGTTCATCACGCAATTCACGCTATAATTTGATTTGGGAAAAGTGCTTCCTTTTTAGAAGCCACTTCCGCGACCACTTTGAACGCCGGGTACTTCTGAGATGTTGCAATCTTTTTTTTTTTTAACAAAACACATCGCGAAAATCGACCAGAGTAGTACCTCCTCCATGACGATCTCACACAAAACTGAGCAAAATATACAGATATGTCTTTGCCATGTGGGCGCTCTACAAATTGTAACCTTTTCATTCCGTCTTAAGACTGCTCAGACAAAACGTTGTGCAAAACGGAGCGTCTGGGCCGGCCTTTATAGATGTAAACGTGAATAACTCCGAGTAATTACAAGTAGTTGAACATGTTAAGACAAACTAAGGGCTTGTAATTATGGCTGTCCATTAAAAATATTAATCTTTATTAATGTGTATATATATATATATATATATATATATATATATATATATATATATATATAATTATATAAAGGTTCGTCATTTCATCTAACTAACTAATCTACTTCATTAAAGATTGACCAACAGCTTTTAGGTAACCGATTAAATCCAAACTTGAATGTCAATTTTGTGAATATAAAGCAATATCGAAAACAATAAACGGCATTTGTCTTTTAAAAAGAATAACAACTTTACGCATACAACGAAATTTCGACAATATTTTGTTGAATGGAAGTGAAATACGCACATGACGACACTTTTATGTTATAGTTAATGGAAGCATAGATAAATAACACTCGACAAGCCATGAGCATTTTTGAGACATTTTATATTGCTATATTGATAATCCCAATTCGCATAAACCCTATCACCGACGTATAGTAACGGAGATATTTCGAATTTTCGAAAAACCTCCCCTCTAAACCCCCCCCCCCTCCCACTGGTCCGATTTCAGCCGTTAACGAACTTGATCTTTCTTTTTACATAAAACGACTAAATATTGAGTTTGGTTACGTCAAACAAAAATTGCGACCGCTAGAGCGGTAACAGACAAATATATAGATAGATAGATATATCTATCTATCTATCTATATATATATATATATATATATATATATATATATATATATATATATATATACAGTTTTGAACGGACCTCATTTACGTCACCTACTAGGTAGGATCGATGGACACTTGAAGAAAAATTTCAAAAATTCCGTCATGAGTACAATCTCAATAGCTGATTTCCCTCAAGGGAAATCTGCTGACAGCACCTTGGCTAATACATATACCAAAACCTAACTTCGTCCTTACAAAATTCTACATACGACTGTAGATATTTTAACATATTTATCTTTTATTATAAGGTGGCTATAGCAATTTTTAGTTTTATAATATGAGTAAGTGAGAATCGCTAAAATTGCGACACACCTAAATAAATTATATTCCTGTGGTCTCTCCTTGTAATTAACCACGATCCGGGGTTCTTGGACGTCTCTCATGGATTTTCTGCTTTTTGCCTGACTGTCCGCACTGATTCCATAATTCTATAATATGTTTTGAACGACTCGTAATCATGTACTTGTAGCGTACGGACATCCTTGTAAGTACAATAATTTTGATAGTTATTACCAGCAAAGCGGTCTTACTGTTTCTAATGATTTTTTTCTTGTAATGATATGTCAATACCTTTTGACAAATGACCATAAACTGGAGACTTAGCAACATGAAGCTCGCCCGTGTTCAAGCAAGGTGTGTTGATTGAGATGCAGTATCGCAGCTTCATGCATTCATTAACTCGCTGTAAGTTATGTGGGAATGCTGCACTGAGGAAAACTGCAAGCATTTCCGCTTGCTTGATTTAGAATTAGTTGTTCTCCCATCTCAGGGGATCTGGGAAAGCTTGCACCACTTATGGTCGGGCTCCTCTCTACCTCTGGCATTCTATTACGATGATGCAAGCGACTGGGATAATTCCTAGCCACAAGATGTTAGCAGACTGTAACAAACTGGTATGGTTAGTGGTCAATAGTCCAATTCATTTCTAGTTTAAAGTGTTTGTATGCCAGATATTGATGCGGGTTTTGTGTTATCGGTGCGTCCAATGCTGGATAGTAGATATTGTCCGTCAGTTGACAATGGAGATATATATGACCAACGATACTGGCCGTCAAAGGTAGGGGGAATAAGTGTGGTTGACAAGGTATGATAAGGTTTTGACAATTCTATTGATCGAGTTAAGGACTCGGACTATTTGCTGGAAGTCGTTTGGTTGAATTCCTATCAGGCGATTATTGTTAGATGAACCTAATACAATCCATTTACATCTTCTCTCTTAATATAGTAATATATTTTGAGTATTACAGAGATATTTTCTATTATTTTTTTTTAATTACTCGATACAATGTTTTAATTAATTTAATTTTCTCTCTCTCTTTCCATTGATCTTCTAGCTTCAATGAAGCTAGGTTACCACCTAGGCTTTCTTGTCGTGTGTTGGGTCTTGTATAGATTCATTCATACATTATATTTTTAGCAGATTTACCTTTAGAGAAGTCAGCTATTGAGGTCGCTCTCATGAGGCGAGTTCTGAAAAATAATTTCAAAAGTCCATCGACCCTACCTAGGAGTTGGGGAAAACGAGGCCCCTTTGACATGATGTGTGTGTGCATATAGTGGTCGAAATTTTTTTTTGGTATTTATCAAACTTCTTTTTTAACCGTTTCTTGTAAAACTAAAGATCGGGGATACATAAAATTTGTTGTTTATCACGTGCAAATTACGTTCTGTTTATTATTTATGCCCAATGTATACATATGGAGATATTTAATACATTTACTCTGACGTCCTTTGTATCCTCTCCGCCCCGCCCCCCAATAATATTTATATGCTTGACGAAAATATCTTTGTAGATTTAGAATATCAAACTTCGTTTATATACATTCAAAAGATAAAACTTGATATTTCCACTTGGAGTGTACCTTAGTATTCAGTTAAAGGTGTGCCCTACCTTTCGCAGGAGTGAGGTGGTGCTACTAATTCTGGTTTTACTAGGAACTGTAGAACCACATTCACTGCCACTCCCAAATTTGGGTAAAAGAGGAGAGTTAGGTTACTCGTGGGGAGGGGCATCCTCACCTCTATAACAAAAAATCTCTATCCCCCTAACCTACCTACCTACCTGTGTGACAGACCACAAAGGAAACTGTGGAGAAATGGAGATGGTCCCCAAGAATCGAAGGGGTGACGTTGGTTGTTAATCAACGTCAGGGTTTTACTAACATTTCAAAACGAAAAAATAAGGAAGGACACACACACACACACACACACACATATTTATATATATATATATATATATATATATATATATATATATATATATACGACAAGTAAAGTTATAACCCCTACACCTGGTCGACCCTAAAAATTTTAATATAGCATATAATTATGGAAGAGCTAATGCTAATTTACATTCCGAGTTTTAGCTCATTTGAAACGAACGTTTGGCATGTGAAACGAAAGATTATCGTGAATTTCGGGAAAAAAAATCGATGTACAGACAGAGGTTACAATTTTGTGTCTATCTGCGTGCGCGCGCGCGTATGTGTGTGTGTGTGTGTGTGTGTGTGTGTATGTGTGTGTGTGTGTGTGTGTGTGTGTGTGTGTGTGTGCGTGCGTGCATTTTACGGTAACTGAATCTTGAATCGTTAAAAATGCGAACTCAAAAAATAAAACATCTTATTTACTCAAAGCCCAAGAGTTTTGTGTTTGATTCCCATTTGGGGAATAAGAATTTATTTAATGGCGAAATCGTTAAATATGATCCTTTGTCTTATCCTGGCTAGAAAAGTTTGGTAATCCATTCCGATTAGTCATCATATACACGTTTGTTAGTGTGCTTATCTTGAAAATGAATGCTTCCTTCAAACAAAATTTGTTTTGATTCATTTTCAAACTTTTTTTATTTAATACATTCCAGTTGCCTGTTAATGAGTTTCAGCTTTGAAAGTGAAATGTTACTGTTTTTTCAAAGTTTTATGTTTACCTTTATGAGTTGTTTGAACATTATGTTTTACATGATTCTTGTAAAATAAAAGCTTATTTTTATCTAGGCACTTTTGCTTCTCAAAACACGAAATACAATAATACCGATTTTTAATTGCATATTTTTTTTTTATATATATCTTGAGTCAACCGAATCAAAATCTTTATCATGTTTGGTGTAAAACATTATAAGATTTTACTCAATAATTTATTAGGACTTAAATCTATTATTGTCTAACGTTTTCCTGTTTCCTTTTATCTAAAAAAAAAACCTATATTCTACAATTCTATTTAGGGTTTACAAAATGTTCCTAATGTTCTTTACTTTTTAATAATTATAAAATTGTCGTGATTGAACTGTGAAATGTATGTTTTCCGTGTTTCTTGTTCCAAAGATTCATCATTACTTTCTATGTTATTTTTACGCTTGTGGATCTCTAAAACCTCCCAAATTGTCCACCTACTTGCTTTTATGCGTTCTAAATTGCACCAAAAGATTTGGTTGTGGATATTTTATTTTATATTGAGAGAACACTTGTAGTCCAGAGTAATCAATTATAGCGATATTAAATATTTATTAGTGTTATCAGCTGAACTGGAATTGAATGTTTCAAGTGATTATTGAATTTTGTTTTTAGCATATCTTTTGATTTGCATAATTTCTATTTATGGATATTTGTATATATATGAATGATATACAAAATGCTAGAGGAACGTGCACGTGTGGGTGTGTGTGTATTCACTCAAATGTATGTATGTGTTTGTCTAAATGGAATTCATTTAGTTTTCTTCACAAGCCATCCTACTTCATATCAAGAATATTTTTACACTTTGAAAATATCCAATCGACCAAGTCAAGGTCAAAGTGGGTTATAATCTAAGAAATAGAGGAAAAAATATCTCCTGCTAAGTGATTATCATAATCATATCTTGGAAAGGAGTCTTTTACCACATCTTTAATAACAGTGTAGCAATCACTCCACCACGTACATGCTGAATTCGTGACATGTTGGAATGTTTATTTATGATCTTCTCATAGGAACTCGTTTATTCCTATTAGCAGTATCATTTCTGAGGTTGTACTGAACATTATTTCCAGTTTAGCACCTATCCTAGTAGATGAAGAAAGTGGTCCTATAAAATCTGTTTTAGCAGATTTCCCTCAAGGGAAATCAGCTATTGAGGTCGTACTCATGACGCGATTTTCGAAAAATTTCTTCAAATGTCCATCGATCCTACCCAGGAGATCGGACCAGTTGGGAGGGGGAGTTTAGAGGGGGGATTTTGGAAAATTCGAAATATCTCCGTTATTATGCGTCGGATCGAAAAAGTGTATAGAATCAATCTTATTGCAAATTAAATTTACTATAAATATTGTTATATACATTTATTCTGTATCTTGAATATTAACCGAGATATTTACATTTGTATTGTGTATGTGTGGTTGGCAGAAGTCGGCTATATTCGGGACTTCCCGCCAAAAGCTAGTTCCGCCGTTTCCGTAACTGTTCGTCCCTCGTGAAATGGTTTAGAGATTCGTTACTACTACTGTTATTAGTAGGCAGACTTCTGTATTGTAAAACATCACGTAGGAAATCTGCTTAGCTTACGCAGCCCCTGCGTGACGGACTTTTTTATATATATAGTGTTGCGAAAATTAGTTACTTGAAAATTACGTAAATGTTATCACGTATTAAGACGTACGAAGAAAATAAAGGCATCCCTGCAGAAGATTGGCGACAGAATCTTCTGGGCGACGGAGCTGACTGTGGTAAGTCGGTGCCTGGAACGTTTTAGAAGCAGCCCCGGGCTATATATAAGTTGCCCAACTCGTCCCAGAGCTTGTCCTCAGGTTTCTTACTAGTGAATAACAGTGCGTCCTGTGCAGCTTTTAGTGACCAGTTTGGTCTCTTTAGTTTCAGTGCAGTGCCGCGTTTAGTGAACATCAGTGATTTGTGTGATAGTCAGTTATTGTGGTGTGCAATATGAAGTGAAGCTAACACTGCATATTGTGATTAGTAGTGAATAATAATTTACCAAGTGTGAAAAAAGTGTGTTGTCCGTCGTCAAATAAATAGTGCAATGATAAAAACGCTAATGTCTGTGTATTTAATTTTGCAATCCAAAAAAAAACCCCTAATAATCAGAGCGGGCGTGTGGGTTAATGTGTGGGTACATATACTACTACCGTCAGTAATCTGAAAGTAAAAAAAAAGTCCGTCACGCAGGGGCTGCGTTAACTAAGCAGATTTCCCACTTGCGTCCCTTGTTTGCATTTATCTCATGACGTAAAAGTTCAATGAGAACAATATTTGTTATTTAAGCTTCAAATAAAGTGATTCATAATATAACAGCTTATTGTTGATATTCAAGGCCGAAAACTAAAAAACGCAAATATCTCGGTTAATATTAAAGATAATGAAAATATGTACATAACAACATTTATAGATCTTTTAATTTGCAATAAGATTGGTTCTATACAATTTTGCGATCCGACGTACAGTAACGGAGATATTTTGAATTTTCGAAAATCCTCCCCTCTAAACCCCCTCCCCCTCCCATTGGTCCGATTTCAGCCGTTAACAAACTTGATCTTTCTTTTTTCATAGAACGTTTAAATATTTGGAGTTTGGTAACGAGTATATACGTCGAACAGCCCCACGGAATGACTTAAGTACGACTTTAGACCCGTCCACAGGCAGCCTGACACGGTGAACTGACCACGACCCTCCGGGCACAATGGAGCTTATTGGAGACAACTCATTACAGGTACTCCTTGGTTAACGGGAGTTGTAGTCAAATTCGTCACTCACTACGTAAAAGCATTTATCACGAATCCTTTCTTGGGGGTGGCTAAAATATTGAAAATCTGTACTGCCAACCGAAAAATATATATTTATGTGTCTGTGTGTGTAAACTGGCCTTCTTTTGTTATCATAGATTCTTGAGGCATAATAGGTCAGAACAAATTATTTCTTCTAACAATGGCATTTATTTACCCGACAGGTTTCGACCTCACTCCTCCTCAAGTGGATATTTCTATACAAAAGTATATAAAATGAAAATTAAGATTGTCTTATACTATAGTAATGTAAATCGTAGAAGAGATTTGTTTACTTACAACCATTAAGGTTTTATCAATTATAAAATCGTTATTATGTTAATAAATATATGCCTATTTTTTACATCATAAAGTTACAAATGAAAACAATATCCAGCACCTCAATTGCTAAATTAATGGAATACTGCCATGCATGTTAAACTAAACAACCTCAGACATAACCCATCTTCATTTGGCCCATATTTAAAATGAGCTACTACAGTCATTATTTTCCCCCAAATTATTTCTTATATTATTAAAGTTAGTATTTATGAAGTATATAACTATCATATACATATTTATTTATTAATACATTTTTTGAATTTGGATCTTTTTAGTGATTTAGAACATTTTATTTTCTATAAGAATATTTTTGATTTTTCTTACCTTTAGCAGATTTCCCTCAAGGTAAATCAGTTATTGAGGTTGTACTCATGACGCGATTTTCGTAAATTTTCAAATGTACATCCATCCTACCCAGGAAATTTATAAAAATTGCTCTCTACATATTTTCTATATCATGAATATTAACAGAAATATTTGGATTTTATCGTTTTCGACTTTCAGTAAACCCCCACACCTGCTCTTATATGCTGTTATATCATGAACCACTTCATTATAAGGTTAAATACCAAATATTGTTTTTGTTGACCTTTACTTTGTGATATATATGCAAATACGTTCTGTTCCCCCCCCCCCCTCCCCCGCTTCTCTTGTTTTTGGATAACTAAAATTTGAGTGATTGAGATAAAAATTATTCTTATTCATTATGATGGTGATCATTGGACGAGTCATTTTTATTGGTGTTGAAGGAAATCGTGTTAAGGGGCAACAGAGTAATCTTTCTTTCCGTCACAATTATATCTTTGCTGCTTTCGGAGTTTGTTATCACTGCCTTCTTTTTTTTAATAAATCCACTTTATGCTAAATCGCCTTAATTAGGATAGATTACCACCCCGTGTTGGCCAGTTTAGAGCTAACAAGTTGATTTAAATTCACTGAGCTCCGCGGGAATCGAACCTCGTCATCCCCAGAGTCTCTTATCACCTACTGAACATGTTTTCAAGTAGATTCTATGAAATTAGTGAGTGTCTTCTACTTTCAAGACGTCATCAAAAGCTCTCAAGTGGGGTGATAAGAATCGCCAGGTGTTTCTAGAGTCTACGTTTCTGTTATCTATTTAATTATTTGTGTGTGTTGAAATATCTGTTGGTATTCCAATGGAATTAGTTAAAAATAAATTATTTTGTACTCCACTGTCTATAATCCATGAAATTAAAAAAAAAAATAATGTGAATTTTAACTTGGCTTAAAATGCATAGTTCTTTGTGCGGGCCGGTAGCTCAAGTTGGCAGAGAACTGGACTATATATCCAGTATACTCGGCTTTGGTTCCTGTCAGGTACGAAAATAAACTGGTTCTGGAATAAAAAATAATTAAATTAATATTACAAGTTTTACGCGTAGTGCTTTAACAGATAGGCAGATAACCAAATATGAGCCCTATAACTTCTTGAATGTTCAATATAGCAGGACCTTGCACTTCAGGATTTCATAGATGCAGCCCCTGCATAACATTTATTTATTTGCTACCAGTTTCACCACATTAGTGACATCCTTAGGTATATTTACATGTATTCACAATACATTACATAAGGCTATTATGTCAGCTGCCACGGCCTTAACTATCTAGTGCGTAAGAGTAGTCCGTACTACCTTCTTTGAATCAATATATATATATATATATATATATATATATATATATAAAATAGATATAGGTAGTCTATACACGAGACTCTTAATTGACTTGTTGTTCTCCGTTTTCGTATAGAGACATTAAATTTCAGTTATATATTCTTCATATTTTTTGGCAAGGGTCTCCAATAAAAATAATAATAATATCATAGGTGTGGGCACCTACTAATACAAGTATTAAGGGGTGTGTTAAATTAATGTTATTAAATTTTATATATTTTTTTTTTTTTTTGAAAAAGGACACATGGAGACGTGGCGAGTAAGCAATGAAACATGTAGGGCAGTTTCAATAAAGTTTGCACCGATAAAAATGTTTTTTTATTGGAGACCCTTGCCATAAAATATGAAGAATATATAAATAATATTGGATCCAGAATAAGAAGACTTAATTAAGTTTCAGGTAATTTTCTGAGTTCGGTGATGAATAATTAGAGATACCGTCATCTATAGAGCTGGATTTATCTAAAATTTAAAGCACTTTCAACCTAGCATAAAAGTTGTTAGATACATTTCCTATAATAGTGTTATAATTCATAATTAATATTTACGAGTCAGAAAAATCATAAAAATGTTCTTCAATAAAATTAAAGCAGAGGACTCTTTTACTTGAGAAACCCAGTTAAAGTCAGTGATTAGCTGATATCTGTTTACAGAAGTTTGAGTTTTTCTTTAAAACTGACTTCGACAATGTTGGACGAGTTTCCAATAGAGCTATATATAGTTTGGAGTTCATCTCCGACAAAGACATACATGTTTAAAGCCCCTGTGTGACGGACTTCTCCCTCTTTAGCCAAACTCAGACGGCTTTTTCCAAAGAACCTCAAAACGTCTTCCAGGGAAGCGGGGCGGTAGAGGAACGAATCAATCTGGATGTACACTCCAACAGCTCCATCTTCAGTGCATTTGATGAGTGCTAGTGCTAAGCGACCTGCAGCCGTGATTGCTCTCTTGCGCACTTCAGACGCACTGAAAATAGAGATATTGTTCTCAAAGTACACCGGATTGTAGAGGAAAGTGGCCTACTGTGTACATCCAAAACTCAAGGCTATTCAAAAGCAACCCTAATGACTAAAAAGTCCGTCACGCAGGGGCTGCGTAAACTAAGCAGATTTCCCACGTGAAGTTTTACAATAGAGAAATCTGCCTAATAACAACTCTAGTAGTAAGAAACCTCTAAACCTATTCACGAGGGACGAATAGTTACAGAAACGGCCGCCAGAGCTCTCGTCGGAAAGTCAGAGCATCCTGTCTACCACACGCAGAATACAAATGCAAATATCTCGGTTATTATTCGAGATACAGAATAAATGAATAGAACAATATTTATAGAAAATTTAATTTTCAATAAGATTGATTCTGTACAATTTTTCGATCCGACGCATAACAACGCAATCGAATTTTCGAAAATCCTCCCCTCTAAACCCCCCCACCCACTGGTCCGACTTCAGCCGTTAACGAACTTGATCTTTCTTTTTACATAAAACGATTAAATATTGAGTTTGGTAACGATTAAACAAAAATTGCGACCGCTAGAGCGGTAACAGACAAATATATATATATATATATATATATATATATATATATATATATATAAAATTGTAACCTCTGTCTGTACATTGATTTTTTTCGCGAAATTTCACGATAACTTTTCGTTTCACATGTCATAGACACCATATCTGCTTTTTGTTTCTTTCGTGTGTTTGTTTGTTTGTTTGTTTGTTACCTTTTCACGCATAAACGGCTGAACCGAATTTTATGAAACTTGGTATGTATATTACTACTAACCCAACTTAGACTTTAGGCTATATTAATTTTCTCTGAGGCGAACAGGAGTGGGGGTTATAAGGAAAGCCTGAAATTAAAAATAGCGATATTTCGTTTTCTATTGTTTTTTCGGCAAATATGCACATAACAAAAGTTGTTTATTTTGTTATTTAAAGTAACTTTTGTTATATACACTTTTGTCGTATACCGAAGTTTAAATGCGTTATACGCTAAAAATTATAGCGGGAGTCAACAATATTATTTGCCAGAAATGACTCAACCGAATTAAATAAAACTCGGTATGTGTATTAGCATTGAGGCCTTCATTATAATAAGCCATACCAACATTTCTATGGACGGGCAGGAGTGGGGGTTATAAGGGAAGCCTGAAATTAAAAATAGCGATATTTCGTTTTCTATTGTTTTTTCGGCAAATATGCACATAACAAAAGTTGTTTATTTTGTTATTTAGAGTAACTTTTGTTATATACACTTTTGTCGTATACCGAAGTTTAAATGCGTTATACGCTAAAAATTATAGCGGGAGTCAACAATATTATTTGCCAGAAATGACTCAACCGAACTAAATAAAACTCGGCATGTGTATTAGCATTGAGGCCTTCATTATAATAAGCCATACCAACATTTCTATGGACGGGCAGGAGTGGGGGTTATAAGGGAAGCCTGAAATTAAAAATAGCGATATTTCGTTTCATATTGGTTTTTCCGCAAATATAAACATAACAAAAGTTGTTTATTTTGTTATTTGGAGTAACTTTTATTATATACACTTTTGTCGTATACCTAAGTATAAATGAGTTATACGTTAAAACTTTAGCGGGCAATAACGGCTGAACCGAACTTAACAAAGCTCGGTATGACAATTAGCATTAATTCTTCCATGATTATAAGTTATATTAAAATTTTTAGGTTGGAACGGGAGGGGGGTTATAAGGGAGGCCTGAAATAAAAATTCACCATATTTACATGTATAAGAGACGGAAAATATAAAAATATCGAAGACAGTGAAGCCTTATCGAACAAATATTCTATTATTAGCAAATCCACGGCAACGACGGGTATCAATCCTAAACACTGGGACGGGTAAATGTCAAAATATTGTGCAAAGTAAAGCCTTGCCAAAAAAATACCATCACCATTCAGCCTCAAATGAATTCCCGGGCGAAGCCGGGTATCTGAGCTAGTATATATATATATATATATATATATATATATATATATATACACATAGATAGATAGATATCTACAGTTTGGAACGGACCTCATTTTCGTCATCTACTAGGTAGGATCGATGGACATTTGAAGAAAAATTTCGAAAATTCCGTCATGAGTACAACCTCAATAGCTGATTTCCCTTAAGGGAAATCTGCTAAAAGTCCGTCACGCAGGGGCTGGGTAAACTAAGCAGATTTCCCACGTGGTTTTAGAATAAATAAATCTGCATACTGGAAACACTACGGTGCTTAAATGCAAACGGTAATGAGATATATTTCACTTAATTTTAATAAGCTCCCAACGGAAACGGCTTCTGAATTGTAAACAAACAGGTCTACCAACAGATAGATAGAGATATTTTTCGGAAAGAAAAACAATTACTGATATATATATATATATATATATATATATATATATATATATATATTATATATATCTTGAATATAACATATTAATGCAAACTATTTACTATATATAGTATTGTAATTTATAATGAATCAGAATAATTTATATTTTAATAACTCAAATTTTAGTAGTCCAAGAACTAAAGAAGGGGGGAGGGCAACAGAACATATATCTCCACAAAGTAAACGCTTACAGGAGTCACGTTACGGAAATGACATATATATATATATATATATATATATATATAGTTTTCAAAGGACCTTCTCCTGCGTAGGATTGATGTACATTTGAAGAAATTATTTTAAAATCGCGTCATAAGTATGACCTCAATAGCTGATTTCCCTCAAGGAAAATCTGTTAAAATGTGCCATAAACGTTACTACCCTAAGGCTATTAGTGATAAGTGGCATAATATATACTCAACACATCTTCGAAACACCTGTTATTTTATATTGAATTATTGTCATTATACGCGGTAAGATAAAAAGACTTTTCCTTCTCACACTTGACTGTTGAGTCATATATAAGATGTTATTTATGTACTGACAAGCATGGCATTGTCAATGAAATATTTATTTGTCGTATTTATGGCTAAGAAAGTTACAATGATATTACATTATTTTTTTAGCTGATTTCCCTTAAGGGAAATCAGCTATTGAGGTTGTACTCATGACGGAGTTTTCGAAATTTTTCTTCAAATGTCCATCAATCCTACCTAGTAGATGACGAAAATGAGGTCCGTTCAAAACTGTATATATATAAATACATGTATGTCTGTTACCGCTCTAGCGGTCGCAATTTTTTTTGATCGTTACCAAATTCGATATTTAGTCGTTTTGTGTAAAAAGGAAGACCAAGTTCGTTAACGGTTGAAATCGGACCATTGGGAGGGTGGGTTTAGAGGGGAGGATTTTCGAAAATTCGAAATATCTCCGTTACTGTACGTCGGATCGAAAAATAGTACAGATTCAATCTTGTTGTAAAGTAAATTTACTATAAATATTGTTCTATACATTTATTCTCTATCTTGAATATTAACCGAGATATTTGCATTTTTATGAAAACTAGGCGGCTAACTGGGCTTCCCCACCAAAAGCTAGTTTGGTCGTTTCCTTAATTCTCGGCTCTCGTGAAATTTCTCTATTGTAAAACTTCACGTGGGAAATCTGCTTAGTTTACGCAGCCCCTGCGTGACGGACTTTTTTTTTTTTATAAAAAACGGGCATTTAGTGTAGTTACAAGCAAAGAACGTAGGCAGTTCCTTTGGTAATTCGGAAGGTACTCTAGTCCAAGAAGTTGAATGTGAAAACGGAAGGATATGTTGAAAATGTGACTACACATCCTATTAGTAATGTGTCCTTGTTGTGTTGGCTTCTGTGTAACACCTAACTCCTGCTACACTTTCAGGTGTCAACGCTTCGCAAGTCAAACATCATGAGCAGTATACATAGAGTAAAATGTTTTGTTTACATGCACAAAACTAAACTTTAATTAGTTTCATACGTATGATCGATCATGCATGAAGGTTAGAGTTCTGATGTGGTTTTAGCAGATTTCCCCTAAGGGAAATTAGTTATCGAGGTCGCACTCATGGTGGGATTTTCGGAGAATGTCTATCGATCCAAGCCCAGGAGATGACGAAAATAAGGTCCATTCTAAACCATATTATATATATATCTTAACGCTGTAGGGGTCTCAATTTTTGTTTTATCGTAACTAAATTCCATATTTTAACTTTGTATGTAAAACTAAAGATCAAGTTCATTAACGGCTGAAAACCGATCAGTGGGAATGGGGGATTTCGATAATTCAAAATATATCCGATATTATATGCCGGATCGAAAAATTGTATAGAACCAATCTTATTGCAAATAATTGTACTATAAATATTGTTATATACATTTATTCTTTATATTTAATATTAACGGATTTATTTGGATTTTTTTTACTTTTCGGCCTTCAGCAAGCCCCCACCTCCACTCTTGCCATGACAACAATAACTTAATTGTAATAGAAAAGAAATTCCAACATTCTTAAAAAGCTAAGAGACACAGGTTTCAAGTGATACCATTAATGATATTCGTACAATTACATTTTCGAGGTCGTTTTCTGTAACTTTTGATCTTGCCTCAAAACATGACGTCTCTGAAAAGTATGGAAAAAGAATATTTTATTGCCACAGCATTATGTACCAAATATTAGGCTGGTACTTGACATCTGCTGGTAAGGCTCGGAGGCACAACATGTTAATGTTGTTATTCATTAATGTCCACTTTGTGCTAGGTTCTTCCCTAAATAAATGTCTAATGCATGTGAATCGAATCCAGGGCTAAATTGTGCCGAGGTAATTATGACGAATGCCTTAACTTACGCAGCTAACCAGAGCTCCTACAGACAAGAAAGAAAACAAATTTATATCCTTGAGTAATTAAAATCCATAACAAATCGACTGATTTATCAGAATATTGCCGGTGTGTAGCAACTTGATAAACACAATTATTGTACTGCAGGATTTACAAGGATACCGTTGAAAAAAAATCTTGAAAAAGTTTACCCTTTTGTGATGTACTACAAAAATTCGCGCTCACTTCAACCTTGCCATATTTGTTTCGTTGACATCCCAGACTGCACTACATCGGATACTGTCAGTGCCGCATTTTGCAGAAGCAATTGTTGTAGTTAGTTAGCTTTCATCACATTTTAGCAGATTTCCCTTAAGGGAAATCAGCTATTGAGGTTGTACTCATTTTCGGAATTTTCGATTTTTTTCTTCAAATGTCCATCGATCCTACCTAGGAGATGACGAAAACGAGGTCCGTTCAAAACTGTATATATAAATATATATATATATATATATATATATATATATATATATATATATATATATATCAATCTATCTATATATATATTTGTCTGTTACCGCTCTAGCGGTCGCAATTTTTGTTTAATCGTTACCAAACTCGATATTTAGTCGTTTCATGTAAAAAGAAAGATCAAGTTCGTTAACCGGACAAGGGGGAGGGAGGGGGGTTTAGAGGGGGAGAATTTTGAAAATTCAAAATATCTCCGTTACTATAAGTCGGATCGAAAAAGTGTATAGAATCAATCTTATTGGAAATTAAATGCACTATAAATAATGTTATATACATTTATTCTCTATCTTGAATATTAACCGAGATATTTGCATTTTTCAGTTTTCAGCCTTCAGTAAACCCCCACTTCTACTAGTGTTACATAAACAATGCTCTGCTTTATAATAAAACATGTGTTGACCCCCCCCCCTTCTTTTGTTTTTTGATTACTAAAATTTGAGTGATTGAGATAAAACTGATTCTGATTCATTACAAATTACACCACCAGCTTTAGTAAATTGTTTTCAATAAAATTAATATGTTATATTCAGATATATTTCATTAATTGTTTGTCTTTCCTGTTTATCTATGCAGCGCTACGAGGTTTGCTTTCCTGTTTGTTTACAATTCAGCCTTGTACATTTACTGAGAATTCACGGTACTGTTACCTGTATGTATATTTTTATATTGTAAACCTTCGCGTGGAAAATCTGCTTAGTTTACGCAGCCCCCGCGTGACGGGCTTTTAGGAAGAAGATAGTATCTGGTATACTACACAGATGAAGCAGTTTCAAAATATATGAACAGGAAGAATTTTATCAGTCTGTGCCTTCATGATGTAGATTTTAATATTGGTTTTGTGGCATTCCTTTTCAATCTAACACGGAAGGTGGCCGTGCGATGGTTTACTATTGTATAAGACAATAATTACAATAAAATAAAGAGTTGTGGTGTTCGTTCCGATGTATATTTCTCAGTGCCTCAGGAAACGTCTATCCTCCATCTATCCGAATACTTCATTCGTTTTATTCATTCCTTTATAATTTCATCTTCCTCGTTATCTTCCGACTTGGTGGTATGATTGCCTTCCATCTCGTTTAACTGTAGCTATATTCTCTTTTAATGTTGTTAAGGCACTTAACTATTTCTATGGCTTCTCTTATAGTTCTTCTATTGATCAACCTTTGAATATGCTTAGAATTAATCAAATTGAATATTAACACGGTGATTGGTTATCCATAAGAGTTCTACCAGTGTCGAATTTTCTTTTTATGTATTCAGTAACGCTACACTAATTAATTATAAGAATGATAAGTACTGTGAAGCTTCACGGTTTTTTTTCTTTCTATAAAATTGAAAATAGGAGGAAAAAGAATACCATATTGTACATATTATAATGGATAACGATAAATATTCACTATCATATATCGTCTCCTCTTCCTTGATATATTTATAGTGGGTGACTGGTGTGAATGTGACCCATTATTGCTGATTCAATAAATATGTGATATTTTTTAAGAGATGTTGACTATCCCCACTTCCGATTTCAGCCGTTATCAAACTTGATCTTTAGTTTTACATAATACCCTTATATTATTGTCGAGTTTATTAATGATCAAACAAAAATTGCGACCTCCAGAACGGTAACAGACAAGAGCATATATATATAAAATTGTAACCTCTGTCTGTACATTGATTTTTTTCGCAAAATTTCACGATAACTTTTCGTTTCACATGTCATAGACACCATAACTGCATTTTGTTTCGTTCGTGTCTGTTTGTTACCTTTTTACGCATAAATGGCTGAACCGAATTTTATGAAACTTGGTATGTATATTACTACTATCCCAACTAAGACTTTAGGCTATGTTAATATTTTCTGTGGCAAACAGGAGCGGGGGTTTTAAGGGAGGCCTGAAATTAAAAATAGCTATATTTCGTTTCCTAATCCATTTTCGGCAATTATGCTCATAACAAAAGTTTTTTATTAAGTTATTTAGAGAAACTTTTGTTATATACACTTTTGTCGTATAGCTAAGTGAGTTATATGTAAAAAACTACTGCGGAAGTCAACAATATTATTTGGCACCAAAACTTAACCGAACTAAACCAAACTCGGTATGTTAATTAGCCTTCCTTATAATAAGCCATACTAACATTTCTAGGGACGGGCAGGAGTAGGGGTTATAAGGGAGGCCTGAAATTAAATATTGTGATATTTCGTTTCCTATTGGGGTTTCGGTAAATATGCACATAACAAAAGTAATTTATCTTGTTATTTAGAGTAACTTTTCTTATATACACTTTTCTCGTATACCGAAGTATAAATAAGTTATACGCTAAAAATTTTAGCGGGAGTCAAGAATTTTATTTGGCACAAAAGACTCAACTAAATAAAACACTCGGTATGTGATTTAGCACTAACGCGTTCCTTATAATAAGCCATACTAACATTTCCAGGGACGGGCAGGAGTGGGGGTTATAAGGGAGGCCTGAAATTAAAAATAGTGATATTTCGTTTCCTAATGGGGTTTCGGCAAATATGCACATAACAAAAGTTGTTTATTTTGTTATTTAGAGAAATTTTCTCAACAAGTCTTTTCAATATGAACTACTAGGTACCTCACCTGGAAAAAATAATTCAAATTATACTATATTATTATAATATTTTGTCCTTAATAATTTAAATCTATGCATAGTGCACAGGAAACGGGAAATATGACAATATGGAGGACAGTGAAGTCTTATATAAAAAATTAATTTTATTATTAACAAATCCACAGAAACGACGGGTATTAACCCTAAACACCGGGAAGGGTAAATGTCTAAATATTGTGCAAAATAAAGACTTGCCAAAAAAATACCATCACCATTCAGCCTCAAATGAATTTCCGGGCGAAGGCGGGTATCTGAGCTAGCATATATATAAAATTATTATTTTATAGCAGATAGACTGCACCGTCTTACTTTAGCTAATTACGCTACCAATGATTTGTGTTATTCTCAAGCGACTCTAGACAGTGACTTTTAAGTTCCCGGGCTTTTTTTTGTCTTCATATTCCAACGAGTTTAAAAAGTGCCATTTTCTCCTGGCTTGAATTAGCATGTCTGGATTTCAGCTCTCTCTTTTACCTACAAATCATCTCATTTTCACTACTTTCATTAAGAAAATTTCATGTGTAATGTTTGGCGAAGAAAGTATATCATAAGAAACCGAATGACTACACTTTAAAATGTATTTTGGAATTAATACAAATTGGACACGCAAAATAGATTAAGATAAGTTTAAGTGTGAGTTTTATTTGGAACAGTTTTATTTTAAACATTATATAGATTAAAATTAAATTATTTGTTAACGTTCACTTTTTGCAACTAAGGCTAATTGGGACGGGTTATCAACAGGATACCACCCTTTTCTAGCCAGGGTAGAACTAAGGATTTTATTTAATGAATTCCGACACGAAATAAATTCCTATTGCCCATGCGAGAACCGAACTCGTCATTCTAGGTTTATGCAAATTATTTAAATAAGTAAAGAGTAATTTTTCTTTTAAATGATTTAATTAATTTAGCGTAAATTACTAAACAATTCTTTTAAACTAACAATGGTTTGAAGATTTAGATTTATATTAATTTTAATAATTTATTATTTCGAGCAACTGAAATTTATTATTTATTTTTTAATTACTTTGAAAAAGTTGATTTAATGTGTGTTATTTATGTATGAAAAACACTAAAATTAAACGATTTTCTTGGGGTGGTTTCTGGGTTAGTTTTCGACCAAGCCTCTGTCTTAATATCCTATTTACTTCTTGGGACAGAGGATTTTAGTTCATGGAAAAAAAAAAATATTTTATACTCATAAGACCTCATTTTCGTTGTCCCCTGGGTAGGAACGATGGACATTTGAAGAAATTTTTCGAAAATCCCATCTTGAGTACAACCTCAATCTAATCTACAAGCTAATCTCCCCTAACAGAAATCTACTAAACTACGTGTAACTCGCTTAATATTTCTGATAAGAAAACAAAGCAATTAACAACAATTGTAGAAAATTAAAATTCTCACAACATTGGTTGTGTAAACTTTTTCGATCCAGTTGATAGTGCTAGCGATATTTTGAATATTCAATATTATTCCCCCTCTTAACCAAAGCCGATTTCAGTCCCTACCTATTAAGCTTTTTAGTGTTAAATGAAACTGTTAAATATCGAGTATGATATAAATCAAATAAAGAACTACGAAAATATAACGTAAATATGATGTAAATTGAGGATGTCACCAGACAACATATTTGCAAGGAATTCCTCTGTTAATCTTATCTGTTGAAAACAATATTTGGTATTTAACCTTTATTACATTTATTTATTTTTACATAAAACGTTTAAATATCGAGTTTGGTGGCGATAAGATAAAAAATTGCGACAGCGTTAACTCATTTTCGTCAACTCCTAGGTAGGATCGATGGGAATCTGCGGAAATTATTCGAAAATCCTGTTAAGGGAAGCCTGCTATAACCATTAATATTCAAGTTTGCTCAAAACCAAATTTATAGAATAATGATTTTAGAAAATAACTTGATACACGGATAGATTTTATATTTCATTCTTTCTTTAACTCCAAGATATTTCTGGTTCGTGCATTAGTACACACACACATACACACACACACACACACATATATATATATATATATATATATATATATCTGTGTGTGTGTTTGTGTGTGAAATTTAAATTTATCTGATTAAATGTAATTATTCATTTAATTCCATTGAAACTGTTTTTCTCTTTTTTTTAAAAACAAAGTGGGGCTCAGGTTAACCATGTGACTTTAAAGCGTTGGCCTTAATCTCACATGGTCAACCTCGATTGGCGAGTTCGATTCCAGCCTCGGCAAAAGGAATTTATTTACTGACGAACTGATTTAATAAAATCCTTAGTTGAACCCTGGCTAGAAAGGGGTGGTAACCTATAGCAACCCTTCCCATTTAGCAGTAGTTGCCAAAAGTGGATATTAATAAATACTTTTTTTTTTGATAAGATAATTTTATTTCTACAAGCAAATAATACCGAAGATATTAATTAATTATTATATTTTCAAGCAATACTGAAAGCACAGTAGTGAAATAAAACGTGGTATATGTTACCAAGGCCATTTCCTTGTCTAATCATATTCATTCAAGCCCTTGTAAAATGAGTAGAGCACTTGTTTCGCGATATGAATGCGAAAGTGAAAGGACCCAAAGTGATTTTTCTGGGCTGAAAAATGTATTCCAATTATTTTCATTTCTTTTGTTGTTGTTTTAGCAGATTTCCTTTAAGGAAAATCAGCTATTGAGGTCGTACTCATGACGCGAGTTTCGAAAAATGTCTTCAAATGTCCACCGATCCTACCCAGGAGATGTCGAAAATGAGGTCCGTTCAAAATTATATACGTATATATATATATATATATATATATATATATATATATATATATATCTGTTAACGCTCTAGCGGTCGCAATTTTTGTTTGACCGTATCCAAACTCGGAATTTAATCGTTTTATGTAAAAAGGAAGATCAAGTTTGTTAATGGCTGAAATCGAACCAGTGGGAGGGGGATTTTTGAAAATTTGAAATATCTCCGTTAGTATGCGTCGGATCGAAAGATTGTATAGAATCAATCTTTTTCCAATTTGAATGTACTATAAATATTGTTCTATACATTTATGCTGTATCTTGAATATTAACCGAGATATTTGCATTTGTATTGTGTGAGTGGTCGGCCATATTCGGGACTTTCCGCCGAAAGCTAGTTCGTCCCTCCTTACTGTTCGTCCGTTGTGAATTGGTTTAGAGATTCGTTACTACTGCCGTTATTAGTAGGCAGATTACTCTATTGTAAAACTTCACGTGGGAAATCTGCTTAGTGTACGCAGCCCCTACGTGACGGACGTTTTTTCTGATCAATTTTTTTTCAAACATGAATTAGCAGAGGCCTGCTTTGACTTCAAAGTAAGCCCCCATTTATAGTTTATCGAAAGTAAGACTACCACTTAGTCTATGAAAACATATGGGCCTACTGAATAAAAATTGGGCGGAGGAGCAGAAAGTGAGACTGGCCGATAATATTTCTCCTATGTTGATGCCATAATCTTTGAACATACAGAGACGCGAAATAAATTGATCTGAACGAAACTTAAATATAATTTGAGAAAAGCCTAAGGAAATATAGATTTACTAGCGGGCCCGACAGACGTTGTCCTGCATGATATTTCAAGCGATTAGGATATTAAACAAAGTATGAAATGAAAAACAAATATTATAATAATTTCATTATTCTTTATTTTGAAATAACATCAATTTTTCTAAAAAACAACAGAGTTGTTGAGGATATCAATATTTCTATGCAAATTACTTGCTTCACACATTGTGCATTCAAAAAATTGGCTAAAAACAAATAGAAAATGAAATATTGCGAATTTTTTATTCAGGCCTCTCTTATAACCCTCACTCCCGTTCGAACCTAAAAAATTTAATATAGCTTATAATCAAGGAAGAATTGATGCTAATTTACAAATAGAGTTTTGTTAAGTTCGGTACAATTGTTAGTGCCCAATAAAATTGTTGCCCCCACTTCAATTTTTTAGTGTATTTCTCGTTTATACTTTCTTGTATGACAAAAGTGAATATAACAAAATTTACTCTAAATAACAAAATAAACAAATTTTATCATGTGCACATTTGTCGAAAAATAGAAAACGAAATATCGCTATTTTTAATTTTAGACCTCCCTTACAACCCCCACTCCTGCTCCATCTGCCAAGCTGATTTGTGAATCTAAACCATCCAGGGCGTCACCCAAACGAATACAAAAACAATCATTCAATTCGGTCCAGCCGTCTAGGAGTTCAGTGGCATTAGATTAGATTTTTATTGGCTTATGTTTTTCATTTTGCCAAGAGTCTGGCCAATTACTGTTAGTACCGTTGTTAAAATAATATAACTTATTAAAAAGTTCAGTGACATACACACGGATAGTAGAATTATATATATAATATTTATTCATACCAGTGTAACGACTTCATAACGTACGAATAACCCCAAGTAGGTTCGTTTTCATGAAAATTGAAAGAAACATTTGAAATATATATATATATATATACTAGCTCAGATACCCGGCTTCGCCCGGGAATTCATTAGAGGCTGAATGGTGTGGTATTTTTTTGGCAAGGCTTTACTTTGCAAATTAGTTTGACATTTACCCATCCCAGTTTTAAGGGTTTATACCCGTTGTTGGCATTTTTTAATACTAAAATTAATTTTTTATGCAAGACTTCACTGTTCAAACCATAATCATGGGTAGCATTTATTACAATTAAATATCATCTATAATGAACATATTTCCTTTCAAAAGCCAATCTGAGCTCACATAGTATGGGCAAAGTTTTGCACGTAAGATTATATTTGAATAGTGAATCTCACTGGAAATCGCTTCCAGGAATGCCAGACGGGAAATAAGTTAACTCAATTAACTGGTCCCGTCATCTTCCGCTCCCGCATGAGACTTCTCAACATTCTTCACCTTATAATATTGATGCAAAACATTATTTTATAATTTATCTACCGGATGGAATTAAATAATAGTGGTACTCTGAAAATATCATATCGAGTTTAAACGCATATTGTTTTTTGTCATAATGACATTACCATTAACGTTTAATTGTTATTATATTAGATATTTGTTTCAATAACTTCAAGGTACATTATAGAAATTAAATAATGGAAATGCTCTTATAGTTTATATTTCTATTGGAAATAAATAACAAAGTTATTTTCTAGGAAAAATAAATAAATGAGGAGGGGATGACGAAGATTTATAACCTCACTAATCCGAATCATACTTTGAACTATCATATAAGACGAAAACATAACATCATTTGTCATAATATTCATTTATTAAAAGCCCTTAAAAAAGTACTAATATAATTATTGACTCCCGTTTAGCGTATATCCCGTGTTTACCTCATTTTACGACAAAAGTGAATTCACACAAAAGTTACTCTAAATAACAAAGTAAACAACTTTTGTTATGTGCACATTTGCCGAAAAACAAATAGAAAATAAAAAAGACGGTTTTTCATTTCAGCCTCTCTTATAATCCCCACTCCCCTTTGAACCTAAAATTTTTAATATAGCTTATAATCATGGAAGAATTAATGCTTATTCACATACCGAGTTTTGCTAAGTTCGGTTCAATCGTTAGTGCCCAACAAAATTGTTGGCTCCCGCTTTAGATTTTAGTGTATATCTCGTTTATACTTTTCTATACGACAAAAGTTACTGAAAATAACAAAACAAACAACTTTTGTCATGTGCATGTTTGTCGAAAAACCAATAGGAAACAAAATATCACTACTGTTAATTTCAGACCTCCCTTACAAACCCCACTCCTGCTCGTCCATAGAAATGTTGGTAGGGCTTATGATAATTAAGGCGTCAACTCTAATTAACATACCGAGTTATATTTAGTTCGGTTGAGTCTTTTGAGCCCAATAAAATTAATGATTCCCGCTATGGTTTTTAGCTTATGACTCATTTATACTTCCGCTTACGACTAAAGTGTATATAACAAAAGTTACTCTAAATATCAAAATAAACAACTTTTAAACGAAATATAGCTATTTTTAATTTCAGGCCTCCCTTATAACCCCCACTCCTGTTCGTCTCAGAGGATATTAATATAGCCTAAAGTCTAAGTTGGGTTAGTAGTAATATACATACCAAGTTTCATAAAATTCGGTTCAGCCGTTTATGCGTGAAAAGGTAACAATCAAACAAACAAACAAACATACACGAAAGAAACAAAATGCAGATATGGTGTCTATGACATGTGAAACGAAAAGTTATCGTGAAATTTCGCTAAAAAAATCAATGTACAGACAGAGGTCACAAATTTATATATATATATATATATATATATATATATATATATATATATATATATATAATGAGGCTTTACCAATCTACATTCAACAGGTGAAGTAAAGATATTTTTCGGAATATGGCCAGCCAATTAGAAGTAAAGATCCATTCAGCCTTGGAGCTGAAATGAGAACTTTAATTACCTTTTTTCAAAAACGTCACTGGAGCAATCTACTGTCGATATCATGGTCTCTTATCGGAATGTAAACAAAGAACAGTTGTTTAACATAGCAAACAACTGCTAACCATCGACAAACAATTCGCTCAGGTTATACGACACAAAAATTTTATCAAATTAACCCAAATTTTGTATAATTATTATTGTGACAGTTCGATGAAAATTGATTAATTATTCATTGTGCTAACTTTATGTCAAAAATTCCAGCAGAATTTCGTTAAGAATAATGTTCTTGGATTTCTTCTCAATAGCTGGGGTATTCAAAATATTTTGTAATATACCGGTCCTACACAGTACATTCCAATCTCATTCTACATGCTTCAATATCTACCTATCTAATATATATATATTTAGCTTTTAGACTTTTGGTCGTTTTAGTAGATTTCCCTAGAGGGAAATCAGCTATTGAGGTCGTACTCAAGACGCGATTTTTCGAAAAATTTATTCAAATGTCCATCGATCTTACCCAGGAGATGACGAAAATAATGTCCGTTCAAAATTATATATATTTGCCTGTTAACGGTCTAGTGGTCGCAATTTTTGTTTGGTCGTTACCAAACTCGATATTTATACGTTATATGTAAAAAGAGACAAAATATTTGCATTTTTCAGTTTACAGCCTTCAGCAAACTCCCACTTCTACTCATGGTATATAAACAATACTCTGTTATGTAATAAACCACATTATTCGCAGCTTATATACCATAAATAGTTTTCAAGAGACCTTTATTTTAAGAGATAAATGCAAATATGTTATTTTGTCCCTCCCTCCCCTTCTTAAGTTCTTGGACTACTAAAATTTGATTGATTGAGATAAAAATTATTCTGATCCATTATAAATTATAGAACTAGATATAGTAAATAGTTTTCAATAAAATTAATATGCTATATTCTGATAAATTTCAGTAATTGTCTTACTTTCCTGTGAGAAGTTGGCGCAAGTGTTTGTTTACGTTTCAGGTGCTTAGGGCCGATGAGAATATATTGACATGAATTGAAGTTTTACTAAAACCAGCTTATTAAAATAAATCTTTATTTTAACCCGTCAATGATGAATAATTGAGTTATTGACAAGTTTCTTCACTTGGAAATCGTGTAGAATTCAATAAATAGGTAGAGTAATTTAAGAGTTATGTATGTTCTTTTTGGTGGTGCCTCATCTGCCTGCCTTGCTCAAATATTTTCCTCTGAGCTGAAGTATTTTCCACCATAAATTCCCTTCCCAACCTCTCAGCAATCTTCGGCCTGGAATTTCCTCTTTGGAATTCACTCCACCACCTAAATTAACCCACCTACTGTAATATGGCAAAAATAACCTCTTTCGAAACATTCAAATTACTCTTTGTGCGAGTCCATTCTTATCTGTATTCTTTATTTGCAACGAATACCAGAAAGTATCTTATAAGTCATTGCTTAGTAGGGATTAAAGTTTCTGCAATATGTAGTGCGTGACTTATGACTGTTCTTATCTTTATTTTTGGTCCTTATCTCTTATCTGTCTAGTCTAGAACATGTTTGACCGATGAAGCATGCTTATCACTTTAAGAGAGTTCGTGATTATGATATTGATAACAAATGTCCACTATTCGGCAGCACATAGACCTTTCCGTCAGCGATACCACTCCTGAAGCCACTTATTAGCAGATTTCCTTCAAGGAAAATCAGTTGTTGAGGTTGTACTCATGGCTCAATTTTTGAAATATTTTTCAAATGTCCATTGATCCTACTCAGTAGATGAGGTCCCTTGCCAGTCTAGAGGTCGCAATTTTTTTTTTTTTTTTTCTGCGTTACCAAACTGGACGTATGAGCGTTTCATTTAAAACTTAAGATCAAATTGGCTAACAGCTAAAATCGGGCAGGAGGGAGGGGTAGTTTAGAAGGAGGGTAAATAAAAAAAAAAATAAATCAAACTAAGTACATTGCTATGAGTTGTACTATTTTTTTTTATTTTATTCAGCCTTCAGTAAATGTATTGTTTCAGGATATATTCCCTGTAACAATAAGAGAATATATCATGAAACGTCTAATTACAAGCTGAAATACCAAATACTGTTTTCAACAGATCATTAGTAGACTTTGTGTGATGACGCCATCACTCGAGATATTATTGACCCTCACTTCTAAACATGGGATTTTTATTTGGAAGAAGAGAACTTATGCTGAGAGATCAGTAGTATGTCAAGCCAACACGTGGGAAATCTGCCTAGTTTACGCAGCCCCTGCTTTACTGATTTTTTTATGAGCTTATGTGGATGCCTGGCTTGGTACGGATATCTTTTTAGCACTACTCTACATAATGAGATAGTATAGTCTCTACATTGTAATGTACTTTTTCTGTTTTGGTACTCAAATCTCATCTACCTATCTATCTTTCTGGGAAATATGGTGACCTATTATTTGATAGACTATGAATGAATAAATTATGCTCATTATCAATGCTGTTTCAGAGAAGTAAATGATAAAACATGTTTTATATTAACCTCAACCGTGGGAACTGTTAAAAGGGAGTAAACAAAAGTTTTTCTGAACTGCCCACAAAGGATCTAGGCACCAGAGGTCAGTCACTATTCAAGTTGCTACTCCATTGCCTCGCCATGTGTAGTGGGTCCTGGGGAATAGATGAAAGCCCAACCTGGAAGGACGGTAACCACACTGCTAAATAAAATCTAGCGTGCAAGCAGCGGTGTCTCGAGCCTGCCACTTCAAGGGTTGAATTAAGTGCCCTGGGTGAATTAATCATTATTATCATGTAACAGGAACAAATTCAATGTTCCCGCCGACAGATCGCCAGCCCAAGGTTACCTAGTAGTGACAATTATTTTAACAAAATACTTTTCTTCATTTACACAGTTTTATCATTTATTGCTATTAGATATGTTATCATATCGTAGGAGAAACGGTAATAAATAGACGAAATCTCTTCCTCACCCATTTTAACGGATATTTTTAAAATCTATCTGAATTGTTCTCTTATAAAAAAAGTCCGTCACGCAGGGGCCGCGTAAACTAAGCAGATTTCCCACGTGAAATTATACAATAGAGAAATCTCCAAACGAGAGCCGAACAGTTACGGCAAATGGCCGAACTAGCTTTTGGCGGGAAATTCAGTCATCCGTTATCGGCCCACAATTAACAAAAATGCAAATATCTCGGTTAGTATTCAAGATAGAGAATAAATGTATAGAACAATATTTATAGTAAATGTAATTTACAATAAGATTGGTTCTATACAATGTTTTGATCCGACGTATGGTACCGGATATATTTCAAATTTCCGAAAATCCCCCCTCTAACCCTCCTCCCCCCTCCCACTGGTCCGATTTCAGCCATTAACGAACTTGATCTGTCTTTTTGCATAAAACGTTTAAATATCGAGTTTGGTAACGATCAAACAAAAAAAGCGACCACTAGAGCGTTAACAGACAAATATATATATATATATATATATATATATATATATATATATATATATATATATATATATATATTCGTTAACGAAAATGAGGTCCGTTCAACCTCATTTTCGTCATCTCCTGGGTAGGATCAATGGACATTTGAAGACATTTTTCGAAAATCGCGTCATGAGTACGACCTCAATAGCTGATTTCCCTTAAGGGAAATCTGTTAATATAAAATTTTAATCATTTACGATGAGTTACTTTCCTTAGATTTTAACTGAACGCAACATATAAATTGTTGGGTGTTACCGGGGGTGCAAATAGATAATTTGTACCACCATTATAAAACTCCGCTATTTTTCAAATCCAAATTCTAGTAATCGTAGTGTCATCTGTTTAGTGGGTTTGTTTCCTTTACCATTTGTGTTAATAATTTGAAGAAACATTTAATGATTGAATAAATATGTAATAATTTATTTTGTATTAATAAAAAAAAAGAGAGTCGTAATTGAAAAAGACATGTACCGTGTAAGACAATTGAATTTATGTTGAAACGTGCAACACATTGGTGATTCATTGTCTTGAAAAACTGCTTGACAAATTCCTTCATCAGTGTGTAGATTTACAAAAAAGTCCGTCACGCAGGTCCAGCTTAAGCTAAGCAGATTTCCCGCGTGCGAGTATATCTCACTATTGTTATCATCTTTCGATTTAATTTATATTTCTGATGAGTATAAATGGGGATTAAGTAATGGCTGAAAACAAGGAAGTATAAATTACTCGCTTAATATTTGAGTTACGAGAAAATTGCATAGAACAACAATTTGTAGAGCATCAACAAGATTGGTTCTACAACATTTTTCGATGCGACTAACAATATTCGAGATGTTTTTAAATTTCGAATTTCTCTCCCCGCTCTTAACTCCCTTCAAACCTATTCCAATTCCAGCCATTAACGGCTATACACTTAATTGCTGCATGAAACGATTAATAATCAAAAACGGCATACATCAAATAAACATTTTCGAGTTAAGAACGTAAAATCTTGATTGATGATGTCATTACGCGACGTGTTTTCATGCACCTCGCACAGTAAATGTTTAATGAAAACAATATTTAGGTATTTAAGATTCTATTAAAGTGGCTTATTATATAACAGATTATAGTTAATATGACAAGAGTAGGAGTGAGGGTTTACTGAATGCTGAAAATTAAAAAAATGCAAATATCTCAGTTAATATTCAAGTTAGAGAAAAAAAATTACATTTACAATAAGTTTGCCTCCATACATTTTTCGATCCGACGTTTTATAACGGAGAGATTTCGAATTTTCAAAATCCTCCCACTAAACCCCTCCCTCCCACTGGTCCAATTTCAGTCATTAATGAACTTGACCCTCAGTTTTGCATTAAACACTTATATATCGAGTTTAATAGCGATCAAACAAAAATTGGCGACCGCTATAGCAATAAAAGGCAAGTATATACATACTAGCTAAGGTACCCGGCTTTGCTCGGGAATCATTAAGAGTCTGAATGTTGATGGTATTTTTTATTTGGCAAGGCTGCAATGTGTACAACTACACTCCCCTTCTGGGCTAATGGTTTTCCCGTAAGGGTCAGGTAGGGGACTTAAAGAATAGAAATGTTAGTTATGAAGAATTAATGTGAAATTAGTCCCTAATCAATCTCTCTCCACTGTTTGACACACCATGAATATCTCAGATCATAATCATGAATAGTATTTAATCTAGTTAAATTCATCTAAAGTGTACATATTTCTTGTCAAAAACCAATCCGAACATAACATTATATGCATAATAGTAAATGCAAGTAGAAAAAAAAAAAACATTTCACAAGAAATTAGTTAATACAATTAACTGTGTTAGCCTACCGACACTTCCGCTCCCGCTTGAGTGTTATCAATATTGCTTTACTAAATACCTATAAGTCATATTGGAAAGAATTGTTAAGCATATCAATATTTCTACGCAAATTACTTGCTTCATACATTGTTACCGAAAAAATGTATAAAACAAAAGTTCTCTAAATGACAAAGTAAACAACTTTTGTTAAGTGCACGTTTGCCTTAAAACAAATAAAATGTGAAATTTTTATTTCAGACCTCACTTAGAAATGTTTGCACAGCTTATTATCATGAAGGAGTTAGTGCTAATTCACATACTGAGTTTTATTAGGTCGGCTGAGTCTTTTTTGCCGAATAAAATTTTTTACTCCCGCTTTAGCGTTTAGTGTATATCTGTTTTCAACTTTAAAATATCGAGTTTGGCAACGATAAAACAAAATTTGCGACCGCTAGAGTGGTAACAGTTACAGTTTTATATATATAGATCGATGGACATTTGAGGAAAATTTTCGAAAATGGCCTTATGAGCACAACCTTAATTAGCTTGATTTAAGAAAATCTGTGAAATATGTATATGAGTGAAGACGGCTGAAGATGACCTGAGATTGATATTTTCTGTTGCTGACCTCCAGCTGCAATATATTGTGGGTAAAAACTTGTGAATGAAATATTTATTTATTACAATCTTCCGGAATAGTGGGAGGTGAGGCAGGCCTCGCTGGGCTAGAATGGAAGGTCACTGGCTAGTTACCAAATAATGGACCCGGAAGTGGGGGAAAACAGAGTTAGAGGGCGCTGTTCAAACTGACATCATAATTTATCAGGCTCAATCATTCGGCGGAAGGTCAACAAATAAACACAACCTGTTATCTTAAACTATTTGACCATATTGACATATACACTTTTCCGAACGGCTTTATTGATTCTCAATTATGAAATCAATTTGATTCATGATTTCATATTGTAAAAAAACAACAATATATGCAATGTTTTTTTTAAATATTCATTTATTTTTTATTGCGTGCTTGTGTATATATATGTTAATGCTTTAGCGGTAGCAATTTTTGTCTGATGGTTGCCAAAGTCGAAATTTAAACTTTGAAAATGAAGATCAAGCTCGTTAATGGCTGTTCTATGCATTTTTTGTAACTCAAAAATTATGGAAGTTATTCGTACTATGCCTTCAGTAATACCCCCCTCCCTCTTCTACTCAATAGTTTTTACATACAGATAGAGAATTTGTGGTTATATGAAATCACGAGTGTGTTATACCAGTACTGGGAAATCTGCATAGTTCACGCAGCCCCTGCGTGACGGACTTTTTGTGTTATAAATAGCGTATATGACGTGTACTATCGTATATCAGTATAAACTTTGGAGTTTATAATTTATCTTGTATAATGGAATAGATGACCTAATATTAGCTGATTATTGCTCAATTTTAAGCCTATATCTAACTAAAAGTGGTTATAAGTTACATATGTATGTACAAAGTATCTTTCGCTGAATTGTATTAATCTTAAGCGAAAATTAAATTTTAGGCATTTCTTGAACTGGGCGATGTTACAATGTAAAAGTATAATAGTTTATACCTAGTAATAACACTAAGTTCTTGGTTTAAATGGCGCAATAATTAGATTCAAGGTCGATATTGCAACTATTTAAATGATTAGTAATATATGACATTCACCAGAGTATGCCTATGTTCTCATATGCTGTATATCCAAACTGACCTATTTATATCAGCTGTTCAGGACCAAATCATTGTAGCAAGGTCGGAAAAGTAACATATCTTGAACGATGGCAGTGATTCAGATTTATGTAGATTGTACAACAGTTCATTCCAGTCTATTCAGCTCATATTGCGTTAGCATGTGAACATTGCAAGGTCAGAATACTTTCATAATGTCATATTGTGGGATTTATCACCAAACACTGGCAGAAATATTCTAAATAATTCAGAAGAAAATTACAAATTGTCGCAACAACCCTTCATAATTACTTATAGTTAAAAAAAGTCCGTCGCACAGGGGCTGCGTTAACTAAGCAGATTTCCCACGTATTTGCATTTATCTCAAAACGTAAAAGTTCAATGAGAACAATATTTCTAATTTAGGCTTCAAATGAAGTGCGTCTTAATATGACATGAGTAGGAGTGGGGATGAAAACTAAAAAATGCAAATATCGCAGTTAGTAATCAAGATAATGAAAAAACACACATAACAACATTTATAGAACATTAAATTTGCAATAAGATTGATTCTATACAATTTTTCGATCCAAAGCCTAATAACAGAGATATTATGAATGTTCATAATTCTCAAAATGGATAGGGTGGTAACCTGTAGATAACCTGTGCCAAATAGCCTTAGTTGCAAAAAGTGGACGTTAATAAATAATTTAATTTTCAAAATGGAAATTTTTTTCGAAAATCGCGTCATGAGTGAGACAATAGCTGATTTTCCATAGGGGGAACCTGCTGTAAGCGAAAATAAATAATGATAAAACTATAATTATGGACAGAGTTGTACGTTTTAGTAAGTCAAGAATTTTTATTTTTGAAAAGATGAAATTTATAATTATTATCGAACTTAATTAATTGCCGTGCTAAAATAATTGGAACCTACAAGAGTAGAATGACGAAACCTCGCTTGACACTATTCGAAAGATTTTAGTTGGAATCGACCTCTGTAACCTCCTAGCTAGGAATTCCATAAATAGCTTTTAGATAAGTCCATTAATGATAACCCCGGGGGTAATTCCCAACTTATCCACTTGTTGATTTAGAAAAGGACACAGGCATATTTTCTCGGCCAGTAGATGGAATGAAATTTATTAATCAATTTTCTCTCCCTAAATCTTCTATATGGTAGCTTTAGATTTCCCTTTAGGAGGGAATTTTGAAAATTCGAAATATCTCTGTTATTATGACTTGGGTCGAAAAATTGTATGGAATCTATCTAATTGCAAATGCAATATTCTACCAATGTTGTCTCTGACTTAATGTTAGCTGAGATTTGCATTTTTTTTAATTTCGCTTTCATTAACCCCCCCCCCCCCCCCCGCGCCCGCCCACTCCTACTTATGTCGCATAAACAATACTCTGCAATGAAACTAAGATGCGATGAGACTACATGCGTGGCGGCTTTTAGAAGATTTCCCTAAGGGAAATCAGCTATTGAGGTTGTACTCATGACGCGATTTTCGCAATTTTTCTTCAAATGTCCATCGATCCTACCCAGGAGATGACGAGGTCCGTTCAAAACTAAATATATATATATATATATATATATATATATATATATATATATATATATATATTTGTCTGTTACCGCTCTAGCGGTCGCAATTATTGTTTAATCGTTACCAAAATTCGAAATATCTCCATTACCATAGGTTGAATCGAAAAATTGTATAGAACCAATCCTATTGCAAATTAAATTTACTATAAATATTGTTATATACATTTCTTTACTATCTTGAATATTAACCGAGATATTTGCATTTTTCAGTTTTCAGCCATAAGCAAACCGCCATTTCTACTCATGTTACACTAACAATACTCTGCTACATCATAAATCACATTATTTTAAGTTTAAATACCAAAAATTGTATTTAAGAGACCTTTATTATAGGAGATACATGCAAATATCTACTGGTATAATCCCCCATGCAAATATGCCCCCCCCAAATTATTAAGGTTTTCGACTATTAAAATTTGATTGATGGAGATAACAATTATTCTGACTTATTATTAATTACAGTACTAGATATAGTAAATAGTTCTCAATAAAATAAATATTTTATGTTCTGATATATTTCAGTAATTGTTTTCCTTTCCGGTGGGAGGCGGGCAGACCCGTTTGTTTACATTTCTAACCTAACGCTTCCTGTGGGCAGGTTATTGAAATTGGATGAAACATTCCTTATTACCGTTTGTATTTATTCTCGGTGGTGTTGTGTTACCAGTATGTAGATTTATCTATTACTAAACTTCACGAGGGAAAACTGCTTAGTTTACGCAGCCCCTGCGTGACGGACTTTATTTTTATGTTCCGATGAGAGATGGTTTTTTTCGGGGACTTAGTTTACCTTGTGAGTTAAGGCGTTGGTCTTGGCCTCACATGATCCTTGGGAAAAGTTCAATGAGAACAATATTTGTTATTTCAAATACAGTATTTCATTATATAACAGAGTATCGTTTTTGTGACATGAGCAAGAGTGGGGGTTCACTGAGGCTGAAAATTAAAAAAATCTAAATATCTCATTTAATGTTGAAGTTAGATAATATATGTATATATCAACATTTATAGATCATTACATTTGAAGGTACTTTCCTATTCTGGGGACCCCTACTGTAAAATATCGATATTTCCGGGTTTATATCAATATTTTCCAGTAGGGGGACCCATAACACGAAAGTACCAGGAGCTTAAAACCCCGGGGGGGGTGGGTGGGTGGAGCGGGAGGGGGGGGGGTGGTCATTGATAATGGAGACCCCTACTGGAAAATATCAATATTTCCGGGTTTGTATCGATATTTTCCAGTAGGGGGCCCCATAACAGGAAAGTACCCGGCGGTAAAAACCAGGGGGGGTGGGGGAGGGTGGAGCGGGAGGGGGGGGTGGTCATTGATAATGGAGACCCCTACTGGAAAATATCAATATTTCCGGGTTTGTATCGATATTTTCCAGTAGGGGGCCCCATAACAGGAAAGTACCCGGCGGTTAAAACCAGGGGGGTGGGGGAGGGTGGAGCGGGAGGGGGGGGGGGTCATTGATAATGGAGGCCCCTACTAGAAAATATGAATATTTCCGGGTTTGTATCGATATTTTCCAGTAGGGGCCCCATAACAGGAAAGTACCCATTTGAAATATGATACATTCTCTACAGTTTTTCGCTCCAATGTATAACAACGGAGATATTTTCAATTTTCGAAATGCCCCTCTAAACCCCCCATACCACTGGTCAGATTTCAGCCATTAAGGAAATTGATCTTCAGTTTTACACGAAACGTTTAAATATCAAGTTAGGTATCGATCAAAGAAAAAGTACGACCGCTAGAGCGGTAACAGACAAATACATATATTTCTCTCTCTCTCTCTCTCTCTATATATATATATATATATATATATATATATATATATATATATATATATATATAATCTTGAACGGACTTTTTTTCGTCATCTCCTGGGTAGGACCGATGGAATTCTTGAGGAAAATTTTCTAAAATCGCGTCATGAGTACAACCTCAATAGCTGATTTCCCCTAAGAGAAATTTGTTAAAATTAATGTAATTGTTGACTTAAATTATAGCAGAGCATATTAATATTTGTGTTCTTATTGAAAGTGAGACTGATAATAAGTGAGAGAAAGGTAGATTGAGAAAGGTTAGGGAAAAGCTGGTAGAGTTTCCACTTTCTTCGCGAAGTAGGTGTGGACGATCCTCCTCTGCTAATTGCTAGGCATTCTACACTCTCTAATTGCCCCTCTCTCTCTCTCTCTCCTATACAATAATACTACTGGCTAATGGTTTATTTACCATTTCTCATGGCTCTCTTCAAAATTAGCTCTTCTCCCAGAAATTCACACCCACACGACGTGCAAGTCGAATTGTAGAAAATTATTTTCGGATATGTATTTATGCATTCACACTCCCCTTCGTCTCCTTTTCTCAGGAAACGTCCGTCGTCACGCAGGGCTGTCTAAACTAAGGAGATTTCCCACATGCTGGTATAGTACTCTTGTGATCTTATCTCACCACATATTCTCTATTTATTTGTAAATATCCAATGAGTAGAAGGGGCGGGGTTTACTGAAGGCACAGTACAAGAACCTCTTAATACTTGAGTTACGAAATAATGCATAGAACTGTAGAGCATCAATATTCTAAAAAGATTGGATCTATAACATTTCTCTATCCGACTCATAATAAGGGAGATATTTTGAATTTTCGAATTCCTTCCCCTCTAAACCCCCACTATTCCATGTCCGATTTCCGCCAGTAACAATTATGATCTATAGTGTTTGCTGAAACGGTTAAATATCGAGATTGGCATAAATCGAATAAACATTTCGATTAAAGAACGTCTTAATTGATGTATGTCACAAAATAAAAGTTCAATGAAAACCATATTTGGTATTTAACCTCTGAATGAAGTGGTTTATGACATAATCGCTTATTGTTAATATGGCACCAGCAGGAATGGGGGTTTACTGGTGACCGAAAACTAAAACATGGAAATATCTCGGTTAATATTCAACTTGTACCTAACAATAAGATTGATTCTATACAATTTTTTGCTCTGATGCACAAAAGGGAGATATTTCTTCCTGTCTAAACTTTCCCTCCCATTGGTCCCATTTTAGCCGTTGACAGACTTGATCTTAATTTTTACATAAAAAGTTTAAATATCGAGTTTGGTTATGATAGAACAAAAATTGCGACCGCTAGAGCGTTAACAGAGAAGTATACATAGTTTCGAACGGACCTCATTTTCGTCACATCCTGGGTAGAAGATGGAAACTTTCCGTAAATCGCTTCATGAGATTCCCCTGAAGGGAAAACTGTTAAAAGGCGAGGTTCTCTTCAAAACGTCTTTTTTTTCTCCTGTATGAAGTAATGATAGTATTGTGATCACCCAAATTATTGGTTTCCAGACTTCTGCGGAATACCTGCTTTGACACTCCCTAAAACTATGACTAGTTTTGGCTGCTGGTGTTTATGTACATATGTGTCTATCTCTTAACTCAAAAGCCAATAGCCTTACAATGTTCAAATTTCGTATTTAGGACTGATGCAACGTCTAGCTGTGCACCTCCTCTTTTGATGAACATCGACTAAGGGGAGAGAGGCTTAGAGCATGAGGAGATAAAAAATGCAAATTTCGTAGTACTTATAGATACGAACAATTTGTATAGGACCTTTTTATATCTTCATTTTTCGATCTGATGTATTGGAACGGAGATATTTTATATGCCCTTTCAAATGAAATAACTTTAAATGTAGTATATCTTTATATTTTATTTAAGTTAATAGCAGTACTAGGAAGTCGAGTAGTATACAGATCAGAGAGATTTTTCAAAACTATCTTGAAAGGTCCACCAATAATACCTAAGAGGTGACCAAAAAAGTCCGTCCCGCACGGGCTGCGTAAACTAAGCAGATTTCCCTCGTGCGCCACGTATTTGAATTTATCTCAAAAAGTAAAAGTATTGTATAACAGCTTATTGTTAATATGGAATGGTAGGAGTGGGGGTTTACTGAAAGCAGAAATCTAAAATATGGAAATATCTCGGTTAATATTCATTATATAGAAAACTTGTATATAACAGCATTTATAGGACATTGTCTTTGCAATAAAATCGGTTCTATACTAGTTTTCGATCGGGCACCTAATAACGGAGATATTTCAAATTTTCGAAATCCCCCTCGAACCCCCCCCCCCTTTGGTCCGATTTCCGTCCCTTTAGAACGACCTTATCTTTTTTTTTATATGAAACATTTAAATATTTCTAAGGTAATTCTGAGCTATTATCCGGTTAACTTCAATTCCCTCCATACTGTAATATTACATTAGTGTAGTGCTGAATATTAATATTCAGTCTTAATTATGTGTCGGAAAACGAAAATATATTAATAAACTTACTTTAGTAGTCGTCTGGCTCACTATCGGTATCTGGCTCATGAACGACGCGAGGTTGCTCGTCCTCGCCATTGTAGATCTGACCAATCGCCCTAAAAATGTGATGTACTCTTGTTTTATACTAAAGTTAGAACAAGAAAACCCCCACCCTCGGTTTTAACCACCGATGGCGTATTTTGGAAATTTTAGTGTTACAAAATTTATCTCGCGTCGTTCATGAGCCAGATACCGATAGTGAGCCAGACGACTACTAAATTAAGTTTATTAATATATTTTCGTTTTCCGACACATAATTAGGACTGAATATTAATATTCAGCACTACACTAATGTAATATTACAGTATGGAGGGAATTGAAGTTAACCGGATAATAGATCAGAATTACCATTTCTAATTCTAATACGACCTCAGTAACCTTAAGGGAAATCTGCTAAATGTGAGGTCTGCCCATATATATTTTACGTACCAAGTGATTAAAAGACATTATGTATAATGAGCTATTAATCAGTTGGTCCATGACACACACGCTTGTATTGTTAACGCTCTAACGGCATCAATTTTCTTAAATAATGTAATTGGCTTACCTTGCAGGGTAACCTTTTTTGCGAGGATTGGGGATAGTGAAAGGCAAGAGTCTCCTGACTTCATAATACATATGTCATTTGATTCAGGAGCAGTGGTTCTGGTTGGCTGTGCGAGTTATGGCGCAAGTCGCCATTCCAATTCCCACATACCATCCTTAGTTCCTTCCACTCGGGTTAGAAAACCGAGATAACCTATAGATAACCTGCCCCAATTAGCCCTTGAAGAAGTTAATAAATACAATTTCGATTCAGCAAATAATTTCCCTCTATTAATTCTCAAGCGATTTAGCATCCCGGGATTTCTTAATCATATTTTAGCTGATTTCCCTATAGGGAAATCAGTTTTGAGGGTCATACTCATGACGCAATTTTTGAAAAATTTCCTTAAATGTCCAACGATTCTACCCAAGAGATGTCGAATGAGGTCTGTTCAAAACTATATATATATATATATATATATATATATATATATATATATATATATATATATATATATAATATTGTGTAGATCTTTTCGACCAGGTTATATTTTTATATGGTATTGTTGTTCCTTGAGGTTTTGGTCAATGTTGGTGAAAAAAATATTTAGTTTATGCCAATATTTCGAGAATATTTATTTTTTCCTCTTAAGGGCTGTAAAACTGGTTCTATTTTATATATATGGCACATTGTTATTAAACTACAGTGTGACAGATGGTGTTTATGTTATTTCTACTTACCAAGACTAGAAATGCTTAAAAACTATTGTACATTATGTATTGCACTTTTAGTTGCATTAGGAACAGTGGTTATAACCTTCCTTGGTTTGTTTACATCCCAGCATGGTTGGATATGAAGACGCCATCCCCTGGTCGGATTTTAGCCATTGACGAACTTGATCTTCGTTTTTACATAAAACGTTTGAATATCGAGTTTGGTAACGATCCGACAAAAAATGCGACCGCTAGAGCGTTAACACACATATACAGATACAGATACATAACAGATATTTACAGTTTTGAACGGACCTCATTTTCGTGATCCCCTGGGTAGGGTCGTTGGACATTGAGGAAATTTTTCACAAATCGCGTCATGAATAGGACCTCAATAGCTGATTTCCCTTAAGGAAAATCTGCTAAAATCCTTTGGCTTAGTAGCCCATAATGGGCTAAACCATTTTGATGGGAGGACATGTGGGTGCCTACACGTCTGTCTCCCATGTTGGTGGGATTCTCGGCCCAAATTCCTGCTTCTTTACTCTCATATTTCATGAATTGCGTCACAATCGCACCGGACACGGGTAGCCATCCGAACTCCGAGTTGCCCGTCTAAAGAAAACATTGTGAGGGATTCCTGGGATCAGAGCCGTCATCATATGGATATTTGTCACACTTTTCAACTCGTGAGTCACCCTCGCTCTCCTGTCAAGATAACTGAATCACTTGGTCGCTATTTTATTGAAATAAACTCATAGGAAAACTGGAGCTTCAATTGATCGTGTGTTCAAATCCTGTGTGGACTTATACATTTATTTTGTGATAGACTTACTAAATACAACTAGTCAAACTGACCACTTGACCAAATCTGTGTGGCCTTGGCCCTTCAGGTGCTTTTGAGCTAAATATTTTAATGTTGTATGAAAGTCCTAACGCATATTTAAAAAAACATACAGTGAATACAATTTTTTTTAAACAAAATTGTGGTAATGAATATATTTAAAAAAAAAATTAATTTATTTAAAATCTATTAGTTTATATCTATTAAAGAGAGAATCATATTAATAAATAGATGAGGGGGTTGCTTAAGTATGATGAGGTTTTCTGTACGCAGCATACAAATCACTCGGATGACACCTGTTATTTGCTTATTAGCAGATTTCCCTTAGGGGAAATCAACTATTGAGATTGTACAAATATTTCTTCAAATTTCCATCGATCCTACCCACTCCATTCAAAATTATATATATATTTTTCTGGCACCGCCCTAGCAGTCGCCGTGTTTGTCTTATCCTTGCCAAAATCCATATTAAATCGTTTTATGTAAAAAGAAAGATCTACTTCGTTAACGGTTGAAATCAAACCAGGAGAGATTTAGAGGGAGAATTTTTGAAATTCGAAATATCTCCGTTATTTGAGTGATTTTCTATAAACTTTATTATATAGATTTCTTCTCAATTTCAATATTAACTGTGATATTTGCATTTTTTAGTTTTCAGAGTAAACCCCCACTCCTACTCATGCCACATAAACAATACTCTTTTATATAATGGAAAACTATATTTGAAACTTAATTACCAAATATTGTTCTCATTGAAATTTTACTGTTATGATAAATGCAAATACGTGGCGTATGTGGGAAATCTGCTTAGTTAACACAGCGTCTGCGTTTTTTTTATTTGGTGGCCCGACATAATTCAAATCATTTCTCCAGCTGCTTCAGTTGAAATCTAAAAGAGAATGTTTTCATTCTATGCTGGCATCAATATGTAATTTCCCCATATCGTCCTATTATTTCTCGATCTCGTATCTTTCACTTTGTGGCGAGATTAATAACAATATTGCATGCCTTTCTGTTTGATCTATTTCTAGCCAGAAAATCCCCACCTATTTTGCTCCTATTTCTCGTGTCGTGCATACTTGTGCCTCGCGTCTGGGAAAATTTTACAAGGACGAGTTGTTGATAATGAGTGGACTGCGCAAAGAGGGAAATATTTACCGTGACTCAGTCAGCATGTGTAAAATATTGCAAATACCGCTCCTTGGAATAGCTACCTCATTCAGTCTGACAAATCATTCACTATTGTTGGAAATAATGACACTAGAAGGAACTGCAGTTATGCTTGGCGCGTGACAGGGGGCATCTTGCCCTGGTCAGAGGCAACTCCAAGCATAAGAAAGAAACCATTTCATTCGGCTTCGCACTCTTTCCCGCTGTTTTCTTTCGTAAATATTTATTTTTAACCGTTATTTGTAGACATTTATGCAACATTTACCATAACTCTAAGTCAAGTGACTGCTCATGTACACAACTGTAAATGAAAGTGGGCTGGAAACACAGATTTGGGAGAAGGTTCGTAAATGAACCAAATATATTATAAACTGATATCCCCGAAATTATGAAAGGAAAAGAGCAAGACCAGGGTATGCAGAGGATGAGCAAACTAAGACTTGTCGAAGAGTAGCCTGACCACGAGTTGTGACAGAAAAGAAAGAGTGGAAGAGACTTATAAAACTAAGCAGATTTCCCTCTTGAAGATTAATAATAGATAAATCTATATACTGCTGACACAACACCACCGTAAATATTAAGTACAAACGGTAATAAATGTTTACCCCCCAGGCCTGAAGCTTTTCATATGTAAACAACACCTGTTGGTCATCAGAATGATTTTTATCTCAATCAATCAAATTTTCATAGTCCAATAATTTAATACGAAGAGGAAGGTCGCAAGAACATATTTGCATCTATCTCGTATAATAAAGGTCTCTCGATAACAATATTTGGTATTTAAGCTTGGAATAATGTAGTTTAATATATAACTGAGTATTGTTTATGTAACACGAGTAGAAGTGGGGTTTTGCTGAAGGCTGAAAACTAAAAAATGCAAATATCTCGGTTAACATTCAACATCAAACTTATTTATCCATTGTTCGACATTTTCTTCTCCAAAAGAGACGGCGTTTGCTCCTGGCACGTGTAAAGACGAAATCAGCAGATAGCAAACCGTAACCTACACCTGCAAAAACGGAATTTTCCCAGATAGAGATAATGAATATTTTACATTTACTTTTTTTATTTACTTTAAAAATATTTACGAATGTTCTGTAACATTTTTTAATCCGCTGCATAAGTACGACAATGTGGCGATTTGATTTTAGAAGGTTTCCATTAAGGGGAATCGCCTATTAAGGTCCGGTCAAAATCATATATATATATATATATATATATATATATATATATATATATTTGCCTATCACCGTTCTAGCGGCGGCAATTTTTGTCTTATCGTTACCAAACTTAATATATAATCGTTTTATTTAAAAGGTATCAGACCAGTGAGAGTGGGGGGGCTTAAAGTAAAGGGTGTGAATTTTGACAATTCAAAATATCTCCGTTATTATGAGTCGAGTAGAAAAAGTGTGTTGAATTTTCATATTGTAAATGTAATTCCCTATAAATGTTGTTACATACTCTCTCTGTGATGAATATTAACAGAGATAATGGGATGTTTCAGTTTTCGGCCTTCAGTAAGCCCCCACTCCTACTCATGTCAACAATAAGCTGTTACATCATGAACCACATTATTCTAAGCTTAAATACCAAATTTTGTTTTCAAGAGACCTTTATTATACGAGATACCTAGAGATTCGTTTCGAGATGACGTCACCAATTAAGATTTGACGATCTTGTTTCGAAAATGTTTATTTGTTTGTCTATTGTTTATTAGATCAACTCATTGTGTATCACTTCGAGCAATTTTTCTGATCGTATTATTCGTATTACTCTGATTTATCAATTATTTTGTTTTCACCTGATGCATGATGGTATGGAGCATTTCCTTTTTAGTATGTCATGTTTAGTAGCAGATTTCCCTTAAGGGAAATCAGCTATTGAGGTCGTACTCATGACGCGAGTTTTGAAAATATTCTTCAAATATCTATCGATCCTACCCAGGGAGATGACGAAAATCATATATATATATATATATATATATATATATATAGATCTGTTAACGCTCTAGCGGTCGCAATTGTTGCTTGTACATGCGTTCATTATCTTTAATATTAACCAAGATATTTGTGTTTTTTAGTTTTCGGCCTTCAATAAACCCCCATTCCTACTCATATCAACAATAATCTTCCTCTCACACGGTATTACAGTCGCCATCAACAAGAGCAGAGTGGTGGCTCATTGTGTTAGCAACCACTGAGGCCTTTTGGAATCCCCTCTTTTCATATTACTATCGCCGATATCCACGACCTGTAAGTTGTCTTCGAATAATGGCTTTCTAGGTCTCCCTCTCCCCTCAATAACCTTACCTTCAAATACATTCGGGATGAAATCATTCTTCCTTAAGATATGCCGTATTGAGCGTTACCCGCTTTTTCTTCGTGTCCTTGATAAGACTTTTACTTTCACATACCTCATTTAATACCTGTTGGATTTCTTTTAGCTCCAACTTGTTCTGGGGATTCTGCGCGAAATCCTCATTTCTGTTGTTGCTAATCGATTGTATTCTCCTTTCTGAAGAGTCCTACTTTCGCCCCTGCTTCACTTTTCAATATCTTTGTGTTCTTAATTTTAGCAGATTTCATATTGAGGTCGTACTCATGACGCGATTTTCGAAACATTTCCTGAAATGTCCGTCAATCCTAACTAGGAGATGAGAAAAATGAGGTCCGTTCAAAATTGTATACACACACACACACACACACACACACACACACATATATATATATATATATATATATATATATATATATATATATATACATACACAGATATTTCTGATAACGCTCTAGCGGTCGTAAGTTTTGTTTGATGGTCAGGAAACTTGATATTTAAACGTTTTATCCAAAAATAAAGATCAAGCTCTTTAATTGCTGAAATCGGACAGGGTGGATGGGGGGGGGGAGGTTTAAAGAGGAAATTTCGAAAGTTCTTAATATCTCCCTTATTATGCGTCAGATCGAAACATTGTATAGAATCGATCTTATTGCAAATGTAATTTGCTATAAATGTTATCATATACGTTTTTTAGCAGATTTCCCTTAAGGGAAATCAGCTATTGAGGTCGTACTCATGACGCGAGTTTCGAAAAATTTCTTCAAATGTCCATCGATCCTACTCAGGAGATGACGAAAATGAGGTCCGTTCAAAATTGTATATATATTTATATATTTGTCTTTTAACGCTCTACCGGTCGCAATTTTTGTTTGATCGTTACCAAACTTGGAATTTAATTGTTTTATGTAAGAAGGAAGATGAAGTTCTTTATTGGCTGAAATCGGACCGGTGGGAGGAGGGGTTAAGAGGGGGGGAGTTTTGAAAACTCGAAATATCTCCGTTATTATGCGTCGGATTCAAAAATTGTATAGAATCAATCTTATTGCAAATTAAATTTACTATAAATATTGTTCTATACATTTATTCTGTATCTTGAATATTAACCAAGATATTTGCATTTGTATGCATGTGTGTGGTCGGCAGAGTCGGCTACGTTCGGGACTCTCCGCCGAGAGCTAGTGCGGGCCGTTTCGGTAACGATTCGTCCCTCGTGAAGAGGTTTAGAGATTCCTTACTACTACTGTTGTTATTAGGCGGATTTCTCTATTGTATAACTTAGTTTTCGGCCATATGTAACCTTCAATCCTACTCTTGTCATATTACCAATAAGCTGTTATATTATGAAACACTTTATTTGAAGCCTAAATATGAAATATTGTTCTCATTGAGCTTTTACGCCTTGAGATAAATGCAAATACATGGCACACGTGGGAAATCTGATTAATTTACGCAGCCCCTGCGTAACAGACTTTTTATATTTACTTGACTTTAAATGGCTTCCATGATTTCCCTTGTAATTCCCTTTTCGGTTCCTCCATTCCTTTTCATTATTGCTTCTTCAATGAACGTATGTAATATATACGGTGACAGAGAGGACGGTGTCTCCATCTCTTGTCCCAATTTCAGCTGTTAACCAACCAATATGATCTATAGTGTTGAATATTGAAGGATGTGTTAAATTTCGATTATGGTATAGAACAAATTAATATTTTCGAGTCAAGAAATAAATTCTTCATTGATGACGTCATATCACAGTATATGTGTATGTGTCTCACATAGCAAAGGTCTGGATACAACAATATTTGTTTAGAACAGGACGTTTCATGATACGCTCGCGTTTAGCAGATTTCCCTTAAGGGAAATCAGCTATTGAGGTTGTACTCATGACGGAATTTTCGAAATTTTTCTTCAAATGTCCATCAATCCTACCTAGTAGATGACGAAAATGAGGCCCGTTCAAAACTGTATATATATATATATATTTGTCTATTACCGCTCTAGTGGTCGCAATTTTTGTTTGATCGTTACGAAACTCGATATTTAACCGTTTTATGCAAAAAGACAGATCAAGTTCGTTAATGGCTGAAATTGGACTAAAGGAAGGGGGGGGGGATTTAGAGGGGAGAATTTTCGAAAATTCGAAATATCTCCGTTACTATACGTCGGATCGAAGAATTTTACAGAATCAATCTTATTGCAAATTTAAGTTACTATAAATATCGTTATTTACATTTATTCTCTGTTTTGAATATTAACCGAGATATTTGCATTTTTATTAAATCTGGGCGGCTAACGGACCGACGGATGATTTTCCCGCCAAAAGCTAGTTCGGCCATTTCCTTAACTGCTCGACTCTCGTGAAATTTCTCTACTGTAAAACTTCACGTGGGAAATCTGCTTAGTTTACGCAGCCCCTGCGTGACGGACTTTTGTTAAATTGCGATGACTAAAAACTGGGGTTTACTAATGTTTGAAAATGTAAAAATCTCCAGCAATGTTCACGGTTGTGTTAGTGTATAGAGCAACATTTAAAATTAGCAAGATTGGTTTTGTACGATTTTTCGATCCGACTCCAACAACGGATATATTTTGAATTTTCGATTCTCTCCCCCTTCCAAACCACTGCTCCCCCCTCCCCTTTCCAATTTCAGCCGTTAATGAACTCGATCTTTAGTTTTACACGAAATGCTTATATATCGACTATGGTTACGATCAAGGATAACTTGTGAACGCCAGAGCTTTAACGGACAAATATATATCATTTTGAACGGGACTTATTCGCGGGAATCTGCTAATGCTAGCCCTGTTTACAAAGCACCAAGCAGATTTCCCATGTGAAGTATTACAATAGAGAAATCTGCCTACTAATAACAGTAGTAACGAGTCTCTAAACCAATTTCACGAGAGCCGAACAGTTACGGAAACGTCCGAACAAGCCTTCGGCCGAAAGTCCCGAATAGATCCGACTCCAGCCGATCTGCTCTCTGTTATCCGCACACACTTAATAAAACTGCAAATATCTCGGTTAATAATCAAGATAGAGAATAAATGTATATAACAATATTTATAGTTAATTTAATTTGCAATAAGATTGTTTCTATACAATTTTTCGATCCTGGGGCTCAGGTTAGCCATGCGAGTTAAAGCGTTGAACTTTATCTCACATGGTAAACCTAGAGTGGGGGGTTCGATTCTTGCCTGGGCAAAGGAAATTATTTAGTGACGAAATTCATTAAATAACGTCCTAAAATCCCACCCTGGCTAGAAAAGGGTGGTAACCTGTAGATAACCCGTCCCGATTAGCCTAAGTTGCAAAAAGTGGACGTTTATAAATAATAATAATAATAATTTTTCGATCCGACGTATAGTAAAGGAGATATTTCGATTTTTCGAAAATCCTCTTCTCTTAACCCCCCCTTCCACTGGTCCGATTTCAGCCGTCAGCGAACTTGATCTTTCTTTTTACATAAAACGACTAAATATCGAGTTTGGTACCGATCAAACAAAAATTGCGATCCCTAGAGCGGTTCCGATTCCATAAGAAGAAGATATTTTTGATTTTATCTATTATCCAAATTCCCACTCCTCCTAGTTCGATTTCTGCTATTAAAAAAACTTGATCTTTAGATTTACAGAATACGTTTAAATACCGAGTTTCGCAATCAATCAAACAAATAATTCAACCGTTGAAGCGGAAACAAATATGAAATGACAAATTTGGTACTGATAAACTGGTAATTGTGGCCGCTAGAGTGTATGAAATATATATATTTTTCGTATTTCCTTCAATTTGCAACCTCTGTTCAGTTTGATTGGACATATCTGGAGAACTAAGCTGTGTGGTATTTGTTATTCAACTCTTGCCCTGTTTTATTTCCCGTACATGTAACTGGATTTTATTGAAAAGGTCATTTCCCACGAGAATCCAGGACATGTTTCACACTAAGCATGTCAGGCTTAAATAGAGCTGACTTTTAATGTTTAACGTTCAACATTTATATTTAGGAGTCCTCAGGTTCTAGCAGCGTGTAGCCCAGAGATGGGTTTGTATTAGATCTCCTATGTATTAAGTACGTACAACCCCCCCCCTCCCCCAAATAAAAAAGGAAAAATTATGATTTTTCTTCAATCTATGAGCAATTATGCAAACACGCGCAGATACACACATATACGCGAAATACAGGAATAGGTAAGGTTTCGCTTTTAGTAGATTTTCCATAGGGTAAATCAGCTATTGAGGTTGTACTCATGATGGGATTTTCGAAAATTCGTTAACGCTCTAGCGGTCGCAATTTTTGTTTTATCTTTACCAAACTTGATATATAATCGTTTTATACAAAAAGACAGATCAAGTTCGTTAACGGCTGAAATCGGACCAGGGGGGGATGGGGGGGGAGTTTAACTGGGAGAATTTCGAAAATTCTTAATGTCTCGGCTATTATGCGTCGGATCGAAAAACTGTATAGAACCAATCTTATTGGAAATTCAATGTTCTATAAACGTTGTTATGTACGTTTTTACACTATCTATATTAACTGAGATATTTGCATTTTTTAGTTTTCGGTCTTCAGTAAACCCCCACTCCTGCTCATCTAATATTAACAATATTCTATTATGTAATGAAGCATTTTATTTGAAGCTTAAATACCAATTATTGTTCTCATTGAACTTTTAATTTTTGAGATAAATGAAAAACGTGACGCACTTGGGAAATTTGCTTAGTTAATGCAGCCCCTGTGTGACGGACTTTTCAGCTACTTTGAGGTTGTACTCATGAAGCAGTTTTCAAAAAATTCCCTCTAATGTCAATCGATCCCACCTAGTAGATGACTAAAATGAGGTCCCCTCAAAATTATTTATATTATAAAAAACTAAGTTCATTAATGTTTGAAATCGCACAAGGGGGGGGGGATTTTGAAAATTCAAAATATCTCCGTTATTATCATATAATATCGAAGAATGATAAAGAGCCAATCTTGTTATCTATTGATGCTCTATAATTGTTGTTCTGTACATCTTTTTATAACTAAAATGTTAAACAATTTATTCTTTCTTGTTTTCAGCTTTCAATAAACCCCTAACTTCTACTCATTAGATTTTTATTTAGAAATAGAAAATATATCATGTGAAGAGATCAATAGTCAGTCTTACTACCATAGAAATTATATATTGTATACACATATTATACTATTTAGGTTATTGGACAATTTTTGAAGTTTCAGCATCAAAATTTCTTTTTATGATATTTATAATGCTCTTTTTCTTTTGTAGGTCTATGGGTATCCCAGTGCCAGGAGTGGCGATCACAGGCAGCTACCATCAGCGGAACCGGAGTTTAGATTCAGTGCTTCAGAGGATACCAGAGGCCGATGCTACTCCTAGCCCTGAAGTCGAAGCTCATCCCGGTTCCGATGATTCGGGCATCATTTGCGGGTCAGCCCTTTATTTTGGAAGCTTGTATTATCATTGTATTTTGAAATGAATCTATATACAGGATCTTAAAGGAAAATGAAAATATTTTTAAGACGAATAGTCATAAAGAAATAACATCACTTTTAGAGCCTCGTAATTGAGTCTGTTTACTGTGCGAAAATTTGAATTTCAAATTTATTTAGTGGCAAACCCTCTAAATACAATCCTTAGTCGCACTCTGAGAAGAAAAGGGTAGTAACCTTCTGATAACTTATTCCACTTAGACATAGTATTATATAGAGAAGTCCATATACAAAACAATAATTGTGTACAGCATCTAAACAAATTATTTGTTGAATACTGCACTACATCCGACTAGAATCTTTTAGCAGATTTTATTATAGTGTTTCAATTAAATGTTAATCAATTATTTCTATATAACAAGTGGTGGCCATATTCCCACAAGGTTTCATGAGCATTTTATGACTAATGGAACATTGTGGAGTGAAACCAATTGTACAAAAAAAAAAAAAATTAAGTTCCAATTTCAGTCTTTGAATAAGTTTAAAATATTCACAACATGTTGCCCGTATCTGCCCTCCCAAAAGGCTGGGAAGGGTTATATTAATTAACCTGCCTCTCTTCCTCTTGACGTGCACCAACCAGTGTCATATGTTTTTTTAACAGCACTGTTTTATTGGGCTCGTCATACCTCCATCACCTCACCATTGCTTCTTTCACAGCTGTATTCATCTCTCGCAATTATAAACACTTTCTTAGAGCTCTAGACTAAACAGGTTCTCCAGTTTTCCTTGGTGAGAATTTAAGCTGCGTTTGTTTCTCTTGATGGCCTCTTTGTTTATCTGAAGTTTTAGTTCATTTGATTAAGAAGGGGGAAACACTATTTATATTTATTTTCTGGCTAAATAAAAAATTCTAGAATAAATGTAGCATCCAATAAAATTTATTCATTATTTTACAATTTCTGAACCCTTTCAAACATACGTTTTCTCTCTTTTAGGCCACAAGATAAGCCGAGATAGTCTATAACTAATGTTATTACAAATTATTATAAAATTCATCTAAACAAGTCTCTGCAATGATTTTATAATTTGTGAATGACAATGTTTTCAGGCTTTGCTACTCAGACTTTGTTGTTTGCAGTAGCCAGTCTGTCATTTCCAAGAAGCCCTGCGAATGTAACAATAGCTCAGTGAATCATTTTAATTACCAGTCCAAAGGTTATTATTAGCTTACTCCATCTGCTTGTTTGTCATGGCGTGGGCTCAATAGAGTAATTAGTAGCTGCGAGACTGCTAATCAGACTGTGATTCAGCTTCAAATCATGACCTATAACCTAGGGACCATATTCTACTTCAGTCCTGTAACTAAAACATGTGTTCATTGATGGCATTATTGTTGTTTATGAGCAAATTTTCTGCTTGTTTCATAATATAGCTTGTCTTTTTAAGTAATTTTTTGGTTCCATGTTAGTTGTTTTGAGAACAGAATGAACTAACATGTTTGTTGAAAATTTGGATTTTAGCTGATCAAAAGTGCAATAAGAGAGTTATAACAATAAATGATAAATAAAATATGGGAAGATTTACAGGGAGTATTTTCCTCTTGTAGTTCTCTATTATTTTAAACAAAAGGCAGCCTCATTTGTCCTGATCCAATTTCTTAAGGAAATGTTTCCTTCTCTTCTCTACAGTTTTCAGTAACACGATTCTTAAATCTTTTGTATTTGATATCTCTGGAATATGCTGGATGGTAGAGGAACCAATTGATAAGGATCACTAAGAAGGCCAAGTCCTCTACTGTTTTTTTTCTGGACTTGGCCTTCTTATTGATCCTTATCTTTTGTATTTTGTGGTATCATTTGCATGTTTGTATTCATTTCTTTGATTTATGAGTTTAAAAACCTCATCCATGGTTTTCTGAGAGCTAATTCCTTTTTACTAAGACTTCATCTTCAGTAAGCTTTAACACTGTTTATATTTTTTCCAAGTTGTCCAGAATCTCCTGGTTTCATTGTTTTTTTCTTGGAATGATCTTTTATCTCATTAATTTTTTAAGGCTTCCAGGATCCATTTTTTAGATCACAGTGTCATATTTTTTCAACTTGATTTGACTTTTACATGATTAATTGATGGTCACAGTTTACTTCTTACCCCTTAATAACTATAATTTAATTTTTTTTATCATTACAAAATCATTGTTAACCAATATATAATCAATTTGAAATAGTTGTTCCAAGTTGGTGATCTTTTTGGAACTTCATATTGTTTAAAGAAAATTAAGGCTAGGATTATGACTGGGCAGGAAATTCAGAGCCAACCTTGATACAAATTGTGGGATAGCTGCAGTTGTTTCTGATTGAATCAAAAACAAAGTTTATACAATTATACACCTTCCTTAAAAGATATAAGATAAGTGTATAATTTGGGATTTAATTGGGATAGCAATGCCACTAAGACGATTGCTTATCAAGGTGATTGGTTTGGGAAGGAAAAACCACACACACAGTTGAATAAAACTTATTTTATACTATCATAGTGAAGTATGTATAAATTATTGTGGTGAAGAGTTAGTGTTGTTTTTGTTTCTGAAAGTTACACTTTTCCCTGAAAATCCTCATTTTCACCAAATCGAACAAGGACATGTAATTGTTTCCTATTTTCTTTTGACTTACTACCAAAGAATAACAGTGTAAGGAAGAGTGGAAAGATTTCCAGTCAACACCAGATTTAAGGTCCCTCTCTCTTTAGTTGTTGCCTTTTAGAAGCTATTAGAAGTATTATACTTTTGGAATTCCATTACATTTCTTTAAACAAATCTGTTAAAATTAATTACTATTAAATATAATCTGCTAAAAAATTTAAAAAATAAAAAACATATTTGGGCTTGGTTGTTAAAATATGTATGTCTAACAAAACTTTACTTACTGATTTCCCTTGGACCCTCACGATATGATAACCTTGCTACTGTGAAATACAGAAAATGTTAAGTAAATTATATTACTTTTTGTTCAATTTATTAAAGTGAAATGAATTGTTTTCTGGTGGGCATAGATGATGATAATAGAGTAGGTGATGTTAGTCTACTTTTTTACAAAGATAAAATATATATTATAATTAAATTCCACTTTATTTCTACATTATACACATAAATGATTAATTTTAAGTATTGCAGTTCGTAAAGTTTAACATTTTTACATTAATTGTCTTAATTTCAGATATCTGTTAAATTATAACAGATGGGTTTTTATTAAATCTAAATTTTTGACCTTAACACGTTAAGGACGGCACGGGGTCAATTGACCCCGTACGTAACTGTCTCCCAGGACGGATCGGTTTTGAAGATAAACGTTCAAAAAATACTTTGACGGTTTTTGCTTTGTATTAGTAAATATAATTAAAAATAGTACGCTTATGCATTTCAAATCCAAAAAATACGTCATATATCATTGAAAAAATGCACGGGGCTTTATGACCCCGTGCCGGCCTGGAGAGTGGTATTTGGGCTCTAGTCCGGCACGGGCTCATATAGCCCCATGTTATTTCCCGTGCTTTTCCTGTGAACCGCTTGTTCTGTTATTTACAAAGGCTTATGTAAATGACAGAACGCGTCCCTCCCCTTTCAGTTTACTTTTTGCTGTCGTTTCGAAACATTAATCTGTATAATGAACGAATCACGTGGCCGACAATTAGTGGATTTAGCTTTATTAAAAAAAAGTTCCGGGTGTTTCGAAAAATTAAGAAAAAAATAGTCCTCTAAATAAGAAGATAAAAAAGTTAGACGTATTGTGAAGAGTGCAACATGAAGTCACTTTGTCTACAATGCTTCAACAACTGCCATAAATCTATGTCCTAACCATTGTGATAATGAAGAATTGTTAATTACAAAATAATTATTTGTTTATTCATATTTTTTCTTTATTATGTTTATTTTCCAATTATTTGTTTAAACTAATCTCCTAGTTCCTAGTTTGTTTTTCTCGTTTTGTAATTTTATCTTTATAAACTAATAAATTTTGATTGTAATGTGTCGTAATTTAAAGTTAAATCATATTCACCCATTTTAAAGTATAAAAAAAATTAAAATCCTTTGTTGATCACCAAAATTATCACACAAAGGAGAAAAAAAGTTCCCGACAAGGTGAAAAATGTAAGGTAAATATTCATTTCTAAGTCACGTAACACGAAATTGATGAAAACACGGCCTGCGACTGCCATATATTTTTTGATGTCCAAAGAGTAAAAAAATGTTTGAATATAGCAATTTAGTTCATTTTTCGAGTTGTAGTAACGCATTAAAAAGGGACGTATGTACGGGGTCGATTGACCCCGTGCCGTCCTTGTGGATAGTTGCACCACGGGGTCAATTGACCCCGTGCCGTACTTGTGGATAGACCACATTTTTGATGTCCGTCCTGAACGTGTTAATCAGCATTATGTGCTCTGTAAACATGGAGAAGTTAAGGACAGAAGCCTTAGAAACAATTATCTGATTAAAATTTTAGTTGAACCAATTTTTGTATTTTTACATATGGAATTATTTTCAATGAACTAGATCTTCATTGGCATAGTATTTCTATACTAAAAGCATTCTTCAGAAATTAAGCTTTTTACACGTCCATCCCAAATTGTTTTAATGTGAGATTGATTTTAGTTCTGTTTTCAAATACCTTATTGATTAGATTACATATATCTATATGATAGAGTAGGTAAAATGTAAGTTGGAAGGCCATCAACAGAGGTGTAGCCACCTTGGCCTTGGCTGACCAGCCTTCAATCAGCAAATAGCTGCAATTAACCAAATAGGCCACCTGATAGGAATTGTTAGTTCCTATATATTTTACATTATTAGCAGATTTCTATTAATAAAAGAAATCAGCTATTTTCCTTTAGCCTCAGAAAAATATTATAAATTAAACATATACTTTTATATTATATTAGTTATACTTTTTAGTATTTAAAAATATTTAGAATATAATTTATTGCTTGGAGTTTGTTTTCATTCAAAACTAATTGAATAAAATAAGTTTTGATTTTAAAATTCTGTAAATTTATTAAACAAAATATATGAGCATTATTATATTGACATAAAAAATCCAAATCCTCAACAATCCCAGGTTCGAGGCCTGACAATTGTAAATAATTTGTATCATATAAATAATAATTAAATTACTAATTATATGAGTTTCAGCACACTAACCGAATCCACTTCCTTTACAATAAAAAAAAGAGGTTGTCTTTCTGCCTATTATAAGAGGAGAGTCATTTATTCAGATGAATCAGGGGTTCTCCAATGCCAAGGCCAAATGCTATCGTCTAACGGTGTAATAAAATAAATAAGTAATTCTCTGTCTCAGGAATTTGCTTTAATTTCTTGCTAAGCAGCTTTAAGCAATTCAAAGTAGCTTCTTAAGAGCGTTTCTCTGTGAAGTAGTTGGTCTGCCTTCCTGTGACTTCCTTCACTTTCAGCGTTAAATCAACTGTCCTCACAATATAGGTAAACTAATCACAGTGGAGGAGGGGGCTGACTGTTACAAGACAGTGTTTCTTTGAAGATGTTAAACCTCTGACTCCCTGAAAACAAAATAATTGATTTGGGTACCTCTGACCACCATTTGAGTAAATATTGAAAATGCCTTTATTTGCTCAGTCTGGTATTGTAAAAGAGGCATGAATACAATTCTTTGAATCTTCAGGTCTCATCAATACCTTGCACTATTTTTATTCATTCATCATTCATTTTGCCCTTAGGCCATACCCATTCTAAAAACACTGAGACATATAGAGATATTAATTTTACTGTCAAGCAATTATCTTGTTTTTTTTTAAAAAAAGTAGAATAATGATTGGTTATCTTCTTAAAATCATTTGCCGTTTCCCTTTCAGTATTAATTATATTTTTTGAAGGCTAGAAATTACTTTTAATAAAGGTGGAACAAAATTTGCATGCATTTGTTGATAACAATTTACAATCTGGTCAAAGTACAGTTTCTAAAACTCTGTTTCTTATGTTTTAGGGGAAATGTTCTTATTATACAAATTCAATATAATAATTAATTAAGTATTAACTAAATATTTTCAAATTATGAGATTTGAAAATATTTAGTTTAACTTAAAATATGCAAACAGAAGATAATTACTTATTACTATTAATTTTTTTTTTCTTTTTAACACATTTTAGATCTGAACGAACAGAGTCCAATTCCACTCACCACTCTGATGAAAGTCTGAGTTTAAGCGATATTGATAAGGGAATAATTGATTTTGCTGGTGAGGACCTCGACATTGGGTCTGGTGAAAACAAAGGCTTCCTTCTCAGATTCTTCGAGTCAACTCATTTCAATATTTCTATGGCAATAATGTATTTATTTAAGTCCAAAGAGCCTGGTGTACAAAGTTATATAGGTAAGTAATCCTTTACTATATATTTTTTGTAATCCAATGATTTAATATGCTTGACAAGTGTAGTCACTCGAACCATGGCAACATATATGCCCAATGTGTACTTAATAGGAGAGAAGGTAAAATTTCCTCATTACCTCTCATATTTTCCTCCATGGAAAATACAAGGGATCACTAATAAATCAAGTATTACTTTTTATACTTGATTAGATTTAAATATATGCATAAACCTCAAAATAAATTCTGAACTGTTAATTCAATATGAACTGAATATGTTACCAACAAACTTAGTTTAACATTGTAGTTACAGAACATATCGTATTAAAGACTCAAGAGGATTCAATATAAAGATTAAAGGGACTTTCTCAAGGGACCAAATGTTCATTTATTAAAAAAAAATCTGTCCAAACAAAGAATGGCTGAAAATTATTACTGAAATTAACTTAAGTTCTCTTTGGTGGAAATATCTATAAACGTACAATGGGAGCCTCCATGGCTTCACCTTTAGGACCAGTTACTGCTGACCTGGCCAAGGAAGACTTCAATTGTTGTATCTCTATTAATTGCATCACAAAAATCACTCGTAATGCATTTGTCATTAATTTGTGTAGAGCGATTTTCTGAAACATCTGATCAGCCATTTAAAGAAGATTGAATCCTTATGGAAGTAAAAGAGATAGAAAGTTAATTTCTCCAGGATATGTTAATAGAATTTGATTCATTGAGTCTATACAAAGCACACCCTCACATGCATGCATGCACACACATGATGGATATTTAAATATCTTTTCACATCACCAAACATCTAAGGGGAATACAATAATTAAGATCTTGATCACTGGACTAGTATGATTTCTAATTCATCATTATAATATATATATATTTAACAATGCACAATGCACTTGATTAATTATTCTTAATTACTACTCACAGTATGCACTGATAGCATCACTGTTCTTGTTATTACACAGTCCAATAATTCACTCACGGTCACTTTACTTCACATAAAAGACGACACTGCACTTTCTTAAACACGACACTATAATGTTACTTACAGTCATGGCACCACACTGTTCTTCACATAAAAACACTTTACCGCACTAAGTCGCATTGTAGCGCTGAACATCACTCTAAGACCGCTGAGCATAAAACTAACTTCGGATACTGTCAGAGTCTCTTATATATAGCCTGTCAGCAAACATCAAACAGAATGGCCAGAAGGGGCTAGACACCTTCCTGGAACATACGTGGCCCTAATTAGATGTGGCCGGCTGGCTCCTTTCATGTCCTGTACCTCCCAAATATGCTGCTCTCTCTCTGCTAATCCTTCATGTATTTAATTTTTGCAACAATATATATATATAAATAGAGTCATCATCTAAGATTGAAGTTATTTTCACCCAGATAATTTGATAAATTTAAAACACTAAGGGGGGCTCAGGTTGGCCTTGTGAGCTAAGGCATTGGTTTTAATCTCATGTGGTAAACCTTGAGTAGTGGGTTAGATTCCTGTGCCCTGGGCAGTAGAAATTTATTTAGTGACAAACTCATTAAATCAATCCCTTAGTCTCACCCTGGCTAGAAAAGAGTGGTTCCCAGTAGATAACCCTTCCCAATTAGCCAAAGTAACATAAAGTGGACATAAATAAATAAATAAAAACACTAAGGTATTATTTGTGCTGTTTATTTTCTGATATTATTATTTTTGTTTGTTGTAGTTGTTTCAAACATTTGTATTTAAGTTTATTTATTTTTCTATTTTCATTAAACCTTTTTTCATTTTAATTTTGTTACCTATATTTTTTTCCAGGTAATAAACTGTTTAGTTTTCCTCACAGCGATGTTGATTTCTTTCTACCTCAGTTGATCACAATGTACATACATATGCCTGACATTGCTGAAGTTATCTACCCCTACCTTGCAAGCAGGTATGATTATCAATTATAGTAATCTTTTTTCTTTCTTTTTTTATTGCTAATTTTATATTGAGAGTGGCAGTGGTCCACTGTGTAACACTTCTAAATTCCTGTATAAGATGATTTCAGGCGGTTGATTAAAAACCGTCACACTTCCACAGGAAAAGTTTATTCTGCTTTTGATGCAGTGCATCGTCGTCCCGGTTGAAACTCCAAAACGCAATAAAGAACCTATCTCTATTATAGTTTTAAAAAATATTACTGAGGCGAATAGTTAAAATTAACATAAAACAATAAAAGTTATCATTCCTAAAACTAAATAACAGCACATTAAGAAAAAAAAAAACATTCATAAAATTGACAGACTCGTTTAATTAAATAAATTCTTAAGTCAACCACAGAAAAATAAAAACATCAAAAATACTTAACCTAGACAACGAACTATATAGAATAATACAATGAAAGCAAACTCTTAGCTTCATTAAGACAAGAAGAAGTTACAGGATTAAAATCCAGCGATGAAATCTGAAAATCAAAACGTTTGTAGAAAAAATAATTTCTACAAGGACGTAAAAATGAAAATCTTTTTATAATAAATCGGTTCATTATTTATCATTTCTCTGAAGTGGTAAAGGAGCTCAGAATTTAAAAAGATAGTTAACATAATGTTTAGCTAGCCTTATTTTGCTACTTCATTTTATGGTTAGCTCAGATATATTTTTGATATTTCACAACTCTTTTTCATAATGTTAATTAACATTCCATTGTAATTAATATTCCATTATGAAGAGTTAAGTTTCTGAACTCTGTATAATAAATAATTATTAACAAATTTTTTCCTTAGGGGAAAATAATCTCTTCATGACCTGAACCTTTTTTTTTTTTAAAGCATTAAATGTCATTCCGTTCTACCAATTAGAAGGCACTTGTCTCATAATATTAACGGAGCATGAGTTTTGGGTGTTTACAGGCAAACTAGACAGAGTGTGTCTGCATTGCATTTCATGGTCCTGTATAATATTCCACATCAAAAGCAACACTCTCAGGAACATTTCTACTTGGCTATAAACTAGCTTGTTTATTTGAACTTTAACCCCACCCAGTTGTCTAAAGTCATTTTTAAATTAGTCCAAATGTTCACTGCATAACCTCTGAATATGTCCAATCCCTTGTACTTCTGTGGTAATTACATTTTGAACAAGCTTATAGTCATGTTTTTGGTAATCTCATATTAACTGCGAATGACCATTGTCATTAACAATGGTACAGCTTTCAATCCTTCATGATCGTCACTGGTAAATGTTAGCTTCAGATTCCAGCTCCACATTGCCTTCCATAGCCCCCACTTTTCTCTACTTTTTCTTCCTCAAAAAGAAACCCTTGGTACGGCTTCAATTTGAAGTATACCAATTTCCCTCACCATTTTTAGCAGATTTCCCTTAAGGGAAATCACTTATTGAGGTCATACTCATGATGAGATTTTCGAAAAATGTCTTCAAATGTCCATCGATCCTAACTAGGAGAAAAAAAAAAAAAATGAGGTCCGTTCAAAACTGTATATTATATATTTGTATGTTGCCGCTCTAGCGGTCTCAATTATTGTTTGATTGTTACTAAATGCAATATTTAATTGTTTTATGTAAAAAGAAAGATCAAGTTCATAAATGGCTGAAATCGAACCATTGTGAGGAGGGGTTTAGAGATGAGATTTTCCAAAATTCGAAATATCTCAAATACCAAATGTTGGGCCGAAAAATTTTATAGAACTTATACTCTATCTTGAGTATTAATTTTTTAAGGCTTCTAGGGACCATTTTTTAGGTCAAAGTTCTTTAATAGCTGAATTCGGATGAGGAAGTGGAGATTCAAAAATTCAATATAGCTCTATTAATATGAGTCGGATTAGAAAAAGTTACATAACAATTCTTATTGCAGATGTAATTTCCTATTATTGTTCTTTGAATTTCTTCTCTAATTCTAATATTAACCAAGATATTTGCATGTTTTTAGTATTCAGCCTTCAATATACACCCATTCCTACTCATACAATATTTTAATTAAAGTAACTATATCAATAAACATCTCAGGCTTCTTATTATCAGAGAATAAGATATGGAATGATATCAGTGTAACATTGTGCAGCCAGTGGGAAATCTTAGTTTATGCAGCACCTGCCTAGCATACTTTTATTAAGTTTTTTCACAGTTCTTGGAATGTCAAGGAGAGAGGTATTGAAGGATATGTGCCCTGTAGCTAAGGAATACAAGTGAGGTCAAGTGATGTTCGCCTCTGATTTATCCCCATCACATACACTTAATAGGACTGTTAAAAATGAGATAGAAAAAGTAGTTATGCAAATAGTAAATATATTAGGCTAAAAAAAAAAAAAAAAAAGCTCTTTAATTACATCTTTAAATGTTTTTAATGTCTTGAAAACATTTCTCCTTGTATTCTTTCCTTCATTAATTGTTAACCTACGTATTCATGAGCCATCACTTTGCTAAGGGCAGTAGTTTTATAACTACGAGGAGGTAATATTTGCCAGCTGTGTTATGCAGTGGTTTTGTATAATGAATAAATAAGAGAACAATTGTAATTTTAATGGACACTACATTCAATGCTTGTTCCATAGGCAAAGAAGGTAATATATTAATACCTCTGTTTGTGCACTTATATTGCAGCAGTATTAGATTTGTTGATTTCTTAATTCAAATTCACTTTGATTTTTAATACCTTGTCACAGTTCCTTTGTGTTTCTATCAGTGCAATAATGTATCTGTAATTTTTTTTTTAAATTCCTAATAATCTTTTTTTTGAAAATAATTTTCTTCTTACAACCAAATTACTTTTTTTTTTGCTATTTTAGGCCTCATGTTGGATAAATAAAAACAGATCATTGCTTAAAATAGAACATTAGCACTTAGTAGACTTAATAACACTTAATAACTTTAGTAGAGTAATAGATGACCACAAAGTAGATTACTAAAATGTATTTTTCTTAGTCAATAAGCTTAACAAATTTCACAGAAAGTCAATTTAAATATTTTTAAAGTTTTAACATAATAATATACAATACAATTGCAATTTCATTATTTACGATTGCATATGTATTTTTACCAATAAATAATTTAAAGGTATTTTAACATTTATTTATGATGTATAGTTATAGTATATTGCTTTTAGCAGATTTCCCTTAAGGCAAATCACTATTGAGGTTGTACTCATGATGCGATTTCAAAAAAAAATTTCCTAAAATGTCCATTGATCCTGCCCAGGAGATATTTGCATTTTATTAGTTTTCGGCCTCCAGTAAACCCCCACTCCTACTCATGTGATATTAACATCAAGCTGTTATATTATGAAGACTGTATTTTAAGCCTAAATATAAATATTGTTCTCATTGAACTTTATATATATATATGTATACATATTGCCCCTGTGATTACTCAACTCCACAAACAAATCAACACTTAATATACGATTGCAGACTACTGACTAACGAACGACTAAAACTAAAACAAGACATTGAACAAAAAAAAGGCAAATTTCCAGTAGAAGAAGACAAGTTATTTTTAAAATATAATAACGTTTTTAAAATATTTGCAGAACATGCTTTTGATACAATTAATCGGTTGAATACTTATTATAGCTGATACAACTACAATACAGTGGAGCGTCGATTATCAGAAGGTCAATTATCGGAAAGTTCGATTATCGGAACCAGTTTTTTTTTTTTTAATGTGTAATTTTAATTAAACTGATCATTTAATTTGCTTATTGGTATGTTATAATTATTGTTACTTTGAATAAAATTAAACAAAAATAAAATTATTTTTCTCAGAACATCTATAATGAAGCCATCATTAATTATTTCTCAGAAACTGATTCGTTACATATTTGTATCTGGCTTAATGTGTATTCAATGAAATTAGACATACGCATTTCATTTTCTCTATGTACATGTAGCTCAATTAGATTTTTTTTTTTACGAAGTTGTTTTAGATCTTCCTTTTCCTTATTATTTATAAGAAAATAAAAAAACACAAAATAAATTAAAATTTCGATTATCCGAACCACCTCTGACATTAGTTCGGATAATCGACGCTCTACTGTACTTAAAATATTTATGGTATATTCATTATTTCTTTTTAAGACTAATTATCTTCTCTTTATATGTTTTTACTTTACTTTTAACGTTGTTTTTTTTATTTATATATATATATAAATATATATATATATATATATATATATATATATATATATATATATATATATATATATATATATATATATCATACTTTTGAAATAATTTATGTATAAATTAATTGTAACACACTACAAATGCATGTGATATGCTAACTTGCATGGGACATGCAGAAACAAATAAACGGCCTTCTTATAGGGTTATTATAGGAAGGAAACAAATAAAAAATAAAATATGTATATGTGTATATATATATATATATATATATATATATATATATATATATATATATATATATGTGTGTATACATACGTGTGTGTGTGTCTTATCGATCTAACGTTTGCAATTTTTGTTTTATCAATACGAAGCTCGATACTTAAACGTATTATGTAAAAATGAATATCATTAACGGCTAAAATCAGACCAGTTGGAGGTGGGGGGGGGAGGTTTAGATGAGGTAATTTCGAAAATTCGAAATATCTCTGTTATTATGCATCGGATCGAAAATGTGTATAGAATCAATCTGTAATGTTGTATAGATGTTTTTATGTACGTTTTTTCATTCTTTTTATTATTAACCGAGATATTTGCATTTTTAAGTTTTCGGCCTTCAATAAACCCCTATAACCCATGTTATTTTTTTTTTTTAAATCCTCCTAACCTTTCTAGCCAACGTTCAGCTTGCTAAGTTTTTTGTTTTTTTTTTTAAGTGAAAACTTCTTTAGGCACGTTGTGCACCCCGTAAGGAAGCATTTGCGGGAGAGGAAAAAAGTATGAAATCGCGACACCGCCACCGCCACCGCTAGTACTCAACTCAAAGCTAAAGGAGCTTCTTTTCTTCATAACTCCTGAACCAAATTAGCTAGAGTTTTCGTTCGCATACCATTTTAAAGAGGACAAAACCAGCATCATTTCGTTCACAGATACTATATATCTAACATTTTTACTTTCATAGATATTTTAATCCGAAGTTTAAATAAATTCGAATATTTAAATAAATAAATTTGTATATTTAAATAAATTCCGATATTTAAATAAATTCGAATCAAAACTGTTTGTATCCTACTTTAGCTACCATATACCGATTGTATCAGTTTTAGAAATTGGTGATGATGCTGGCAGTGATGATGGTGCAAGAGTTGTTGAAATTATGGATAGAAATTGATTTTTCTGAGTGTACTTAACTTATTTTTGTAAAGCATTTGTAATAATTCTGAAATGTAATTTTTTTCTTTTATGTAAAATAACTGAAATAATTATGTATAGTATTTTATATTGATAAATAAAACAATTCGTGGTACATTATTTTTTTTTTATCACTATTATTTTTGTCATTTCATTTTTTCATGCAAAATAGAACATAACTGTTACTTATTGATAAATAACTAAAAATATTTTTAAAATAAGACTTCGTAAAAAAAATTTCTCAGCAATGCCAAAATTGAGCGATCAAAGCTAAAGGAGTTTTCACTTCTACCGGCAGTCCCCTGACTGCTTTTTTTTTTTTTATTTTATCAAATAGAACTTTGTAGAATTTATTAAATAGGAACAAACTTGTCTATAATTCCAAAGTTGCTGCAAAGGTGTCTTGCCACTTCAAATCGATAACTTGAACGTAGTGGGGTTTGAATTTGAGAGGGAATTGAGATTAGACATACTTCAGTTCTTTATAAAAGCATTTTTCGCTATTAATATGAGACTCCAATTAGAAATATTCTTTAACAAAACCAATACTTTGAAAATATACTAATAAATAATTTAGAAATTATATTTTTAATACAAATTCATTTTCATTCTAGGTGCCGTGAGAGTGTGGATTTTTCCCTCAAATGTTCTTGGATGTTGGATGCCTATAGCTCAGATGCTGCTTTATCTTCTAAGAAGAAATCTTATGGGACCGAGTTGAGAAATAGAATTCTATCGGGAAAGCTTGGGTGAGCTAATTATTGTTATAATATTATCACTAGGTTAATCATCATCCTAGTTATAAAACCTTCACTGGGCTAATCATCATACTAGTTATAAAACCTTCACTGGGCTAATCATCATACTAGTTATAAAAAATTCCATAGGTAATCATCATCCTAGTTATAACAAATTCACTGGGCTAATCATCATCATAGTTATAGTAACTTCACTGGTCTAATCATCATCCAAGTTATAATAAATTCACTAGGCTAATTATCCATCCTAGTTAAAACATTCACTTAATCATCATCCTAGTAAACATCACTGGGAGTTATATTCATCATCCTAGGCAATTGGAATTCATTTAGTTATGGAATTCATCTAACAAAATCACTGGGCTACTCATCATCCTAGTCATAAAACATAACTGGGCTAATCCATCATCCTAGTCATAAAAAGTGGGCTAATCAATCATTTAAATTTAAAACATCACTGGGCTACTCATCATCCTAGTCATAAAACATCACTGGGCTAATCATCATCCTAGTTATAACAAATTCACTGGGCTAATCATCATCCTAGTTATAACAAATTCACTGGGCTAATCATCATCCTAGTCATAAAACATCACTGGGCTAATCATCATCCTAGTTATAACAAATTCACTGGGCTAATCATCATCCTAGTTATAACAAATTCACTAGGCTAATCATCATCCTAGTTATAACAAATTCACTGGGCTAATCATCATCCTAGTTATAACAAATTCACTGGGCTAATCATCATCCTAGTTATAACAAATTCACTAGGCTAATCATCATCCTAGTCATAAAACATCACTGGGCTAATCATCATCCTAGTTATAACAAATTCACTGGGCTAATCATCATCCTAGTTATAACAAATTCACTGGGCTAATCATCATCCTAGTCATAAAACATCACTGGGCTACTCATCATCCTAGTCATAAAACATCACTGGGCTACTCATCATCCTAGTCATAAAACATCACTGGGCTACTCATCATCCTAGTCATAAAACATCACTGGGCTACTCATCATCCTAGTTATAACAAATTCACTGGGCTAATCATCATCCTAGTTATAACAAATTCACTGGGCTAATCATCATCCTAGTTATAAAACTTCACTGGGCTAATCATCATCCTAGTTATAAAACTTCACTGGGCTAATCATCATCTTAGTTATAAAACTTCACTGGGCTAATCATCATCCTAGTTATAAAACTTTACTGGGCTAATCATCATCTTAGTTATAAACCTTTACTGGGCTAATCATCATCCTAGTTATAAAACTTTACTGGGCTAATCATCATCCTAGTTATAAAACTTTACTGGGCTAATCATCATCCTAGTTATAAAATCTCTTCACTGGGCTAATCATCATCCTAGTTAATTAAGCAATTAAGCTGTTATTTCAATGATGAAGTACATATTGAATTCTGCTATAGTTCGGAGTGTGGTAGCTCTACCACTCCACATTTCCTCCTGACAAAATATGTTTTAGTAGAAGAACTTAGAGTGGTATTAACCAAGAGTTTAGTGGGTCATTTGGTCTTTATTGGTTAATACATTAAGGAGTGGGAAGGCGTGAGGAGGTCTTGTAGCTGACCCCCTCTACCCCCCCCCCCCCCCCCCGCAATAAAAGGTGAGGGTCATGTCTCTCTCTTACTACCTTGACTCTTAGTGATTCTATTTTTATGTCTCCTCATGAGAATTGTTGTTCAGTAAATCTACTATCCTCCAATTCAATAAAATAAAATTAAAACTCGGTCATTTATTATAATAAAGTATTATGAAATAATATATAAAGTCAAGTAGCAAATATTTCAAAATGATCATATTTTAATATTTTGTTTACTCTCATCATTTCATATTGTATTTAATCAAATAAGCAAAAAAAAAAAATTGTTTTTGATGTGGACTTCGGAACTACTAGCAGAGTTAAAATTTTTAATATATATGCATAAGTACATATATCTGTGTGTATATGTATATATATTTTTTTAAATCCTCTACTTTACTGCGCTGGTAGACTAATCAATCACCTTGTGCCAACCTTTCATTTTAAATCCTGTTTATGCATGTTTTTTATTATGGGTGAAATAGTAAATAGAATGTGAGATAACATTTTCAGCTTGTCATTTCAGCATGTGGGAAATTGTTAATTCACACACTGCTGCTTAGCAGCATTTTTGAAATTTTGTGTAAATACTCATTAAACATAACCTATGGATCCTTTAAAAATGGAATCATTACTGAAATGACCATATTTTTAGCAGATTTCCCTTGAGGGAAATCAGCTATAGAGGTCGTACTCATGGCACAATTTTCAAAATTTTTCTTCAAATGTCCATCGATCCTACCCAGGAGATGAAAATTGAAATTGAAAATTAGGTCTGTTCAAAACTGTATATATATATATATATATATATATATATATATATATTTGTCTGTTACCGTTCTAGGGGTCGCAATTTTTGTTTTATCGTTACCAAATTTGATATATAATCGTTTTATACAAAAAGACAGATCAAGTTCGCTAACGGCTGAAATCGGACCATGGGGAGGGGGGTTTAAAGGGGGAGACTTTTGAAAATTTATTGCGAGACATTTATTATACGAGATTCATGGAAATATGTTCTGGTGCCCCCCCCCCTCACGTCTTAAGTTCATGGACTAATAAAATTTGATTGATTGAGATAACAATTATTATGATTCATTATAAATTATAGTACTAAATATAGTAAATAGTTTTCAATCAAATTAATACGTTATATTCAGATATATTACAGTAATTAATTTTCTTTCCATTAAGAAGTTGGCAGAACTGTTTGTTTATATTTCAGACGCTTTCCACCAGGAGGTTTCTTATTATCGTTTGTATTTAATCACTTAATATTCACAGTGGTGTTGTGTTACCGGTATGTAGATTTATCTATTGTTATACTTCACGTGGGAAATCTGTTTAGTTTACGCAGCCCCTGCGTGACGGACTTTTTATTTTTAATTCATAAAAAAACATCTGTTCACCTCTTTTACTTATGTCTTGTATGGCCAATTAATTATTTAAATGTTTTATATGCAGTCCCAGAGAGAGTGAGAATGGAAGGAGAGTATCTCGAGTTAAAGAGACTGCAAATTTACTGGCTGCGCCCCAGCCTGCTCACATCCAAATGAAGAAGACCCATCACCGATCTCGCTCTGATGCCTCTGCTCTCAATGCCAACATGAGGAATAATAGTGGTCAGTACTATTTTTATGCTAATAATAGTAATGGTATATTTACAATTAATTTTATCAGATTTCCCTTAAGGAGAATCAGTTATTGAGATTGTACTTCTGATGTAGTTTTTGAAAAGTTTTGTTCTTTTCATATTACTATACTCACCAAAATCCATGAGATGTTTGATGTCTCCAAAATAGGATTTTCTAGGCCTTTCTCTTCCTCTATGGGCAAGAATTTTTCCTTCAAATATATTTTTAATGAAGTCGTTGTGTCTTATGATGTGCCCTAAAAGTTCCACTCTCCTTTTAGCAGATTTCCCTTAGGGGAAATCAGCTATTGAGGTTGTACTCATGACACGATTTTTGACATTTTTCCTCAAATGTCCATTGATCCTACCCAGGAGATGATGAAAATGAGGTCCATTCAAAACTGTATATATATATATATATATATATATATATATATATATATATATATATATATATATATATATATATATTTGTCTGTTACCGCTTTAGCGTTCGCAATTTTTGTTTGAGCGTTACCAAACTCGATATTAAGTCGTTTTATGTAAAAAGAAAAATTAAGTTTGTTAACGGTTGAAATTGGCCCGGGGGGAGGGGGGGGGTTTATAGGGGAAGAAATTGGAAAATTTGAAATATCTTCGTTACTATAAGTCGGATCGAAAAAGTGTAAAGAATAAATCTTATTGCAAATTAAATGTACTATAAATATTGTTATATACATTTATTCTATATCTTGAATATTAACCGAGATATTTGCATTTTTCAGTTTTCAGCCTTCAGTAAATTCCCACTTCTACTAGTGATACATAAACAATACTCTGTTATATGATAAAACATATTAATTGAAGCCTAAATACCAAATATTGTTTTCATAGAACTTTTACTTTGTAAAATATATGCAAATACGTTCTGTTGACCAACCCCTTCTTTTGTTTTTGGATTACTAAAATTTGAGTGATTGTGATAAAACTGATTCCGATTCATTACAAATTACACCACTAGCTTTAGTAAATTGTTTTCAATAAAATTAATATATTTCATTAATTGCTTTTTCTTTCCGATCTCTCTATGCAACGCTACGAGGCTGACTGGCCTGTTTCTTTACAATTCAGCCGCTTTCCGTTGTAGAGATTATTAACTTGTATTGTACATTTACTGAGCATTCATGGTAGTGTTACCTGTATGTATATTTATCTATTGTAAACCTTTGCGATGTAAATCTGCTTGGTTTACGCAGCCCGTACGTGACAGACTTTTTTCTATTGCCTTGATAAGATTTGCTCTCACTTACTTCATTTAGAACTTCCATGTTGGATTTTTTTTTGGGCCAACTTTTTCTAGTGATTCTAGCCCAGATCCACATTTCCATTGCTTCAAATCTATTATATTCCCTTTTGTGAAGACTCCAATTTTTGCTCCTGTAAAGCAGTGTGATCACTTGTGAAGTTGCTACCTCCTGAGTAGACTGCTCAAAGGTTAGCGATTCCCAATGGGCAAGTATCTTGCTTTTTAACTATGCTTGTCTGGCTTGAGTGCTCTTTGTCCCTGCCATTCGAAATATGCTAAAAATGACTCTGCTGACATAGACTTGTGCATCAACTACAAGAAATGTTAATATTATTATAAAAATATAATAAAGTTAAATACAAAAATGCCAGATTACATGGCACTTACCCAAAATTGGATAAAACCCTTAAGCTACTGGTAAAAAACTCTACTCTTAACAACACATAAGTGATTTTTTAAATGAGTTTTCAACTCAAAAGCATAGCGATTTGATGTAAACTAAAGAATTTTTATTTTTTGATTTGTAGGTGGTTCTCATCGGATATGCCTTGGGGACTTAGACTCTGGGCGAGGCTTTGACAATGGCTGTACGTGTTTTGACAGCTGCCAAGGGAAGGTGAATGACCTCAGAGGAAGGAAAATAGTTTGTACATGTGATGTAAGTATACAAAAAACTTTCATTTTTTTTTTTTAAATGAAGATTTTGGGAATAACCAATCTCCCCACAATATTTCTATTTTACCCTTTCTTTAACCATTTCATCACGTGTTAGATGTCTCTTAATTATTTTGGAAATATGGAAAGGTGATGCTCAAATGACAGTTTTCCTACAATTCTCTATTTTGTTTGTATGTGAAAGTAAAAACGTTTCAGTCTCAATTCACATAGGAAAACAAATAGCTTTATTCAGTAATGTTCTTTATTATTATTTATTAACATCCATTTTTTGATACTATGGCTAATTGGGACGGACTATCTAAAGGTTACCAAAATTTTCTAGCCAGTGTGGGACTAAGGATTTTATTTAATGAGTTTGTCACTAAATAAATTCCTATTCCCCATGGGAGAATCGAATTCGCCACTTTAAGTTTACCATGTGAGATTGAACCCAATGCTTTAACTTGCATGGCTAACCTGAACCCCCCCTCTAATGTTCATATTTGAATATTGCTGTGTTTTTAGACATTATTTTTCTGCAGTTAGTGTTTTAATTAGCTTACCCTGATAATTTAGAATGAACTATTATGAGAAATACAGAAACCAGGTTTGTGCCTTTTCTGAATTGCTTTTTCAAAACTCATGATATTCATGTTTGCAACACATTCACATATGCTTACTTAAAGGAAACAGATTACGAAAAAGACAGAATTACCGAAGAGGTGGAGTTATGATCATTCAGTTACCAATTCCATTCAATTTTTTTCGTTTATACTCTAAAATATATTTACAACTGAGGCTCAGGTTAGTCACTGAGTTAAAATGTTGACCTTAATCTCACATAGTAAACCTAGAGTGGTGAGTTCCATTCCTGCCTACGCAAAAGGAATTTATTTAGTGACAAACTCATTAAATCCTTACTCCCACCATGGCCATAGTAGCAAAAAGGGGACGTTAATAAATAATAATAATAATATTTTCAACAGCCTGAGAATTTTTCTTCAATAGGCTGTAGGCATTGAGGGAACAGAGATTTTATTTTAAATTTAAACTGACACTCATCTTATATTTATCTTACCTTCTAACATTTCTTGGAAATCATTGATATCTATTCATGTAATGTCACTGTAGGTTATTTCAATTTACATTGTTTTTATGTATTTTTTAGGCTCCAAGACTCGAACCTGAGCTAGAATTGATAAAAAGCCTAATAAACATCGGCAAATCTCTTGCTACATTAAATAGTAAAGAAGCAAGGACAACTAGACTTATTTCTGAGCTGAATGTCCTGAATAGGAATCTCCCTGCTCGTGTTTGGCTTCCAGTACATTCGCATTTACCTCATCACATCGTCAGGATACCTCCACACTCTGCTGCAGTTCTTAATTCGAAGGACAAGGTAATGAGACCTACGTATAATTATGTATTATACTAAATTCTATGTGTGTGTTAAATACATGATGGTTTGCCCGTAAATGAGGAAATAAAAACGAATCAACTTTGAAATACAAAGATTTGAGTAGCATAAGTTCTAAGTAGTATGAGTAATCCTAAATTTTAGGCTCATATCACTGCTAAAGTTTCTGCTAGATATAAGAAAAGTATTGCCCTAAAGGTTGGGATTGATTTAGAAATAGTGCAATGGACCACAATTCCAAAGTCAAATCCTTTTATTAAGGAGTTTAGAGTATCTTGTCTGTTTTCCAGTTTATTATTAAGAATTTTTTTTTGATTATTGGTGAATTAATATTTTGATTATACATAATTACTCATTACCGTGAACGATGATTTCTAGATTGTAGCAACCTACCTACAGATATTTTTGTGCAATTCAGTATAAAAAATACTATAGTTTTATTTATACATCTGGTCTACAGGTAATCACATGTAAACTGATCTAAAGTGTCTAAATAAACATTCTCTAGCACAAAGTGCCAACCTATGTTTTAGCAGATTTCCCTCGAGGGACATGTGGTCGGGTTTTGTTCTGATTAGTTCGGCCGTTTCTGTAACTGTTCAGCTCTGGTGGAAGCTTCTCCTAACCTTATCTTACCTTCGCTACTTTGTGAGATTTATGGAAATACGTTCTGTTCATTCGACCCCCCCCCCTTCTTTAGTTCTTGGACTACTAAAATTTGAGTTATTAAAATATAAATTAGTCTTACAATTAAGAAGCTATTTCAGTTGGGAATTTATTAAAATTAACTGTAAGATTTCTCATTACCGTTTGTATTTACCAAGGTGTTGTTGTGTTACCAGTATGCAAATTTCTCTATTGCTAAACTTCACATGGGAAATCTGCTTAGTTTACGCAGCCCCTGCGTGATGGACTTTTTTTGAATTAACAAGATACTCCTAGCTTGGGAGGTCATAATTTGTCTGCTAGTGGCAAACAACTTAGAAACAAACGTTTAGCCAACAACCATAGTCCATGTCATGAATATCTATGTCTTCTGGTATTGAAAATGCTATTTGTTTCACTGTTCATTGTGCTAGTTTTTGATGTATATAGTTTTACTTTTAAGCTTTCTTGATGAAAATTAAAGACCTATGAGATTATTAGCTCTAAATTTGTGTGCGGTTTTAGAGAAAGGAACTATTATATTAAATTATAGAATATCCAACTTAAGGACTGACAGTTTGAGTCAAGGTTTCCAGATTAGATGACCACTTCCTCACTATAAAACTTCCAAATTTGTTTAAAATACAATAATTTAATTAAGGAAACTGTGTGGCTTAGATTTAAAACATCTTCGTTTCATTATTTGATTTTTAGTTTACTGCATCAGTATTCCTAAACTAAGTTTAGGTGAATACAGTGGTACCTTTTTTGAATGTTAGTACAACATTAACAAAAGTACATGCTTATTTTTAGCAGGTTTCCCTTAAGGGAAATCAGCTATTGAGGTCATACTCATGACGCAATTTTCGAAATTTTTCTTCTAATGTCCATCGATCCTACTCAGGAGATAACGAAAATGAGGACCATTCAAAATTATATAATTATATATATATATATATATATATATATATATATATATATATGTTAATGCTCTAGCAGTCGCAATTTTAGTTTGATCGTTATCAAACTCGATATTTATACGTTTTATGCAAAAAGACAGATCAAGTTTGTTAATGGCTAATATCGGACCAGTGGGAGGGGGGGTTTAGAAGGGGGATTTTCGAAAATTTGAAATATCTCTGTTACCATATTACAGATTAAAAAATTGTATATAACCAATCTTATTGCAAATTAAATTTACTATAAATATTGTTCTATACATGTATTCTCTATCTTGAATATTAACTGAGATATTGCTTTTTTATTAATTGTAATGGATGAAATTAGATCAGCTAACTTCGGGTTTAGTCGTGAGTTTCCGTCAAAAGCTAATTCGGCCATTTCCATAGGCTCTCGTGAAATTTCTCTATTGTAGAACTTCAAGTTGGAAATCTGCTTAGTTTACACAGCCCCTGCGTGACGGACTTTTTAAAATCCTGTTTAATACATATGCAAATATGAAGAAAAAAATCATGTTTTTATTCTAATCCAAATATAATTCTATTACATATTTCTTACCTTTTGGTATCTAAGAAACGAGTATAGGAACAGAAGTAATTGAACTATCTATATATTAATTTAAATGTTTTTATATTCACAGGCGCCCTATATCCTGTATGTGGAAGTAATAGAAGTTGATGACGTTGCATCGTGTCCAGTCGTATCTAAGAGCATGAACAGCTTAAGGCAAACCAAGTCTGAAGAAAACTTGCTGTCTACTGATAGTGTTAGCCATCAAACTGATCCTGATGAAGAATCGTCTTGGTCTCAGGAAGATGATGACATATCTCGACAGGTGAGTTTCGTGTAATATATTTTAATAAATAGCATTATAGTTTTCAAAGTAGGAAACAAGAACTAAGAATAGCCCCAGAAATTGTTTTACTTACACATTCATTATACCTTTATTGTTAGTTAGTTGCATTTATTTATAATTGCTTATCTTCCCTTCTACATTTCTGTGGACCATTAGGGGCTTTGTATTCTCAGAAACGTTTACAAGGCTTACTCTTTAAATAGTAATCACCTGAATTTGATTTACAAGATGTTTTTAGCTATATAGTTTGTACTCGTGACAAATTTTCGAAACATTTCCTCAAATCCTACCTAGAAGATGACAACAATGATGTCTCTTCAAAAATATATATATATATATATATATATATATATATATATATATATATATGTATATATTTGTTATTAACACTCTAGCGGTTGTAATTTTTGTTTGATCTTTACCAAACTGGATATTTAAACATTTTATGTAAAAATGATGAAGTTAATTAATGACTGAAATCGGATCGAGGGAATGGGGGGGAGGGTTTAAAGGGGGAATTTTAAAAATTCGAAATATCTCTGTTATTATACATAGGATTAAAAAGTTGTATAGAATAAATGTTATTGTAAATTAAATGTTCTATAAATGTTATATGTGTTTTTCATTGTTGATTATTAACCGAGATATTTGCGTTTTTTAATTTTCGGCCTTTAGTAAACCCCCACTACTACTCATGTTATATCATGAAGCACTTTATTTGGAGCTTAAATGCCAAATATTGTTCTCATTGATCTCTTACTTTTTGAGATAAATGCATATACGTAATGCACAAGAGATATATGCTTAGTTAACGCAGCCCCCTGCGTGACCAACTTCTTGCTTCTTTTTAGCAAGATTCTGAGAATTTCTGCCATTGTGAGAAAATACAGATTTACAGTGAAGGAAACAACCTCTGAAGTAAAAAATCACTGTATTGTTCTCTACATTGAAAACAATAATCGGCAATATGTCAATATCATAAACATATTGAAGAAGAGCAATACAGCATAAATTTACATATGTATTAAAAGCGTGGCTAGATTTCTATAAATTAATCGGCTCTCACTAGCGGCATGCTGAATTTCAGCTTCTCGTTTCGGGACAGAACGATTCAATGCCTTTCTGACTTTTTTTTTCGATTTTTTTATTGTAGCAACTTCTTCATTGAGTTCTTTGGAAATTTTTTGGAGTGTTTCCCTATCTTTTTAGCACTGCTAATTTTTCATTTAACGAATGCATTTATGTTTTACTCTTGACAAATTAAAAAAACACACGACTAAGGTGAGTGTCAAAGTCAGATCAGTTGGAGCATCAGAACAGCAGAAAGTAATCAAAAGAGGTTCTTTTCTTCTGATTTGCACCGGCTTTGCTCCAGTGGTCTTTTTGCCCCTAGAAAAGCTAATTTTAGGGAACTTCAGGCTGTGTTTATGGCCAGCCTGAAGAAGGTAACTAAAGAGATGCAAAACATTTACTTTTCTATGGACAAGAAGACTGGTGGAGCAGGAAGCCAATGCAAGTCAGAAGAACAGTTTGCCAAGCGAGGAAGAATGAAATTATAAGCAGGGTTTTATTTTTGGATTACTCAGTATTTGCAACTAAGGCTAAAATAATCTTCAAAATAAAGAGTTATTTTTAAATAATCAAATGTTTTTACATTTGTCAATCTGTTCAATCATGGGAAAAAGAATATGAGGCATTTCCTATGAAAATAGAGGGTACAAAAGTTATGAATATGAAATTTCAACATCTTAATGCCAGTCGTTTTTGAGTTGTGGGAAATAAATACATATGTACATACATACGAACAGATGACATGCCGAAACTAGTCAAAATGGGTTCAGGGAGAGCCAAAAGGATAATTAATTCTATTGAAATCTGAAGACCCAAAATATTGCAAATACAATGTTTTCTCTACTTTGTGCTAGGAAGTAAAAAAAAAAAAAAAAAACTTGCTACTAAAAATTACGAATGCATTATATTCAGAGAACCTTATTCAATTTTACAAGTTACATTTGAGTGTATTTCTTAATACCTACTCTGTTGATTTAATATTGCAGTGTGTTTGTACTGATCCCGGATAGAAATATCCGAATATGAATAGGAGTATTAATAGAAAATAAATATATATTTTAAAAAATTAAATTTTGTTTTTAGCTCAGATATTTTCAAAGCAGTTTTGAGTCACTTTAATTATACTAATAATTTACTTAATAGTAATAGTCTATTATTTGCAGGTATTATTTTCCAAAAGTTCTGTTAAGTTCTCAAAGAAATGTTGTCAAATTTTTGCAGTCCTGAAAAAGGTATATTAATCTGTTTTTCTATCTCTTTTTTTTTCTTCAGAGTCACATCAATTCAGCCTCCCTTTCTGCAAGCACAATATCGTAGTATAAATAGGGGCTTTAGAAATTCTGTAGATCAGTAAATAAAATGAATAGGAAATGAGAACTTTTCCACAAATATGTTGTGAATATTTCTTTAGTAATAAAATAATAAAAATACATAATAAAATGAATTCTGATACTAGATTTGCGTAAAGTAAATCTGATTTGGAGTTCCTCTAACTCAGGAAGTTGCCTGTGAAAGTCTAATTCGGGAGAAAAGTGATTTCCTTGATGTACTGAGATACCTTAGGAAACCTCCTTGTTGATACTTGATGTGGATCAACATCGAAGTATGGGGATCTCAGTGGCATATATGAAGAATAATTTATATCTTACCAGGAGCTCCTGACAAAGCACATATGATCAACACTTCTCGAATTTCTAAAATCTATAAATGGCTCAGGCTTGAGAATTAAGGCCAGCCTCAAATGAGCAGTTTTGGAAACAACCAGTGCTATTGTAAGGATGTTGAATGGTGTCTCTATTACTTTTTAAACGTCAAAAACTGCGACTTTAAGTGATTTTTTATAACCTAATTTAAAGTCCTTAAAAAATTATGAATGATCTATCATTTCACATTTTGAATTTAGTCTTCTGTATTAAAGGTTTTATACCATTTTAAAACAAGTGTCTCTTTATCATCAACATTTTTCAATCAATCTTCAAATTTGAATCTTACCAGTATATTTCCTCCTACTTCTTTGAATTGCTTTGAGTACAGCAGTTCAGTTGGAACAGGATATCTGATTTTTAGCAGATTTCCCCCAAGGGAAATCATATATTGAGTCCGTGCTCTTGATGCGACTTTTGACAAATTTCAACAAGTGTTCGTCAACCCTAACTAGTAGATGACGAAAATGAACCACACACACACAGATCTGTTACTGCTCTAGAATTCACAATTTTTATTCGATCGTTGCAACAGTATATCAATGTCAATAGCCTATACCACCTTCTCCTACACTGTTCAGCACTCCAAGAAAACAGACAGAATATTTTAAAGCCAACCATCTCAACATCCTCTGATCATCAGTCAATACAAAATATGCTAAATATTAACGATTTCAATAAATTGAATAGGCTCTATACGTTCATTATAGCAGTTCTGAAAATGTTTGACTCCCTTAATGTAAATGAGTAAACTCATATCATGAATAATTTGTTAATATATTACTTTTTGTGAATGTATTTGTTATTTATTCTATTGTGCACATTTTCAAGGCGAACATTCGTATAGAACTTGTTATTTTAGCTGTTCAAAAAAATTGCAATGATAGAGATATCATTGAACAGTGTTAAAGTAATTTTACCGTTAGAATTAGTTAGATTAAATTAGATTATAATTATTGAAATTATATATATTAAAATTAAAAAATATATTAAATTCACTTCATGAAATCTATGTCACTGTTTATTGTAAAAGCATGTAGGATTTGCCAGACTCAAAATGAAACAAAATGTGTCTATATTGTTATTATTTGTACAAGATTTATCTTTAACAAATAAATATCTATCTATCTATTTGATCGTTGCCATTTATATATGTCTGATGTATATAAGTTATATCGTTTGATGTATATAAGTGTTTCATGCAAAATTAAAGGTTAAGTTCGTTAATGGTTGAAATCAAACCAGAGGGAGGGAGTGGGGTAACACCTTACATAAAGGTGTTATCTTCTTCACTGTTTTATATTAATTACTTTTCAAGACTCATCTCCCCACCTCATGAGCTAATGAGAACCTGTGTAGTCACCCTTTGCTGTGATCCTTTTTGATAGAAATTTAGTAACTCTTAAAGTTGAAGACATGAATCTCTAAGAACATTAACCCTGTAAAATATAATAAAATTTTGAAGGAGATATACTTGTATTTTGTGAGGCTATGTATTTATGTATTGTAATTACTTTTCAAATAAAAAAAAACTAAATGAATGTAAAGGATTTTTCCCATAACAATCAAATGAATTATCTTCTCTCATCCTTTTTTTCTAGTAATAGATGAATATAGAGCAAATTACTTTAAATTAAGACTTCCTAGGTCAGGTCTATGTCTCGGTGTTTTTTCTAGTTATTATCCGGTGTAGTGGCATTTTAATGGTGTAACAAGTGTACTGGCTAGGTTATCAGAAACTATAAATATTATTATCATCTCCACTTTTAGAGAGGATTTTATTTTATTTTTGTTTTATTTGCAGTACCTAGAATTAAGGAAGCCTGTGGAGCGAGATACTCTTTCGCAAGTGAGTCAAGAGTCGAGCGATTCTCGGGAGCCACCTCTGTTCGCACCTAGTGACATTAGGAGGAGGCTGAGTGAATCACTACATGATCCACGACCATTCACTCACGATCCTGAGGATCCATCAGCTGCGGCATTGAAGGTAGTATTCTTTTATAAGACTGATTCAGCTGAAAGATTTGAGTTATATTTATCAACCGAAAATGGTTTAGAAAAACCCCTATCTGATTTTCTTATGAGAATTTATTAGAATTTTACAAGGTGTACATTTTCATTTCTATTTAAAAGAGACATTTACATGATTGTATTTATTAACGATTAGAAGTCAACTTAATTATATATTAGGATTTGCTTGTTCGTCTAATGCTTGGGTCCATGCCAACACTAACCCGATTGACTTATCAAACTTGAGTAGGCAAAAGGCCTTACTCCCAACACTGACACAGTGTTAACATTTTATCTTGTTTGTGTTTGGAATCTGCTAGACTGATACTAGTGCTGTTTCTAGAAGATTACCTCAGTTCTAAATAGTTTATAACTCTGTTTAGACTATGATTCTTTACTAATGTGAAGATAGCCTATTCTATTTGGCCTTATTTGTTGTATGACAAGTAGCTAGCTTAGTTTCAACAGGTTGGTGAATTCCTAAAAAAAATCTCTATTACTAAAATTAGTTTGTTTCTTCATCAACTACTTAGATTTATGGGTAGTGTTGCTTTTTTTTAAATTATATTTATATTTATTTTCCCTCTTTTGAGTTTGAGTATTTTCTGTAATTTCAAATTGTATAGTTCCTTTTATTTTATTAACATTTTATAACAATTCTATTATTATACAAAAACCAGGTTGGGTCCTATTCAATGACAGGAACCTGACAGGAATCCCCCCCCTCCAAAAAATAGTTATTTGGTTTATCAGATGCAGCAAATTGAAAAGGCAAACCAAGACACAGGTGACTGGACGGGAGGGCTTTATGTGACAGGTCAGGGCATCCTAGATTGGTGGATCCTGGCTGTTGACCACTCTGAATGTTCTAAAGTAATGTAGACTTCCTGGGCCTTTAAGAACTGTAGCACCCATTTGTAATCGTTCTGTTCAGTCTTCTCAAAACAAAACAAAATAAAAAACTGTTTTGATTAGCTGGTTTAAAAAGCTAGCGAGAAACCGACCCCTAAAGACAAATATCCTATCCATGGCAGTTTGCATTGATTACAATATTATATGTTCTACAAAGGTGAGCTGAAATTAAGTGAAATTTTCTTTTCTTTGTGTTTTAATTACTTTGTGTAAATTTGTGTTTGAAAACACAACTCGCTATATATTGGTTTGTTAACTGAGAAACTCCTTAATGTGGATAAAGATTCTTTCTTAACTCTAAAAACTCCATCTTCAATCTAGGAATATAATATTTTTTGCAATAACAATAGTAATTAGTGTTTGACATGTCTCTTAAAAATATTTTTAATGTAAGTAAATATAATTCCATGTAGCTTCTTCATCAAAAGAATCCATGGTTGATACTATTAATACTCAATGTATTCTCTTGCCTGGCAGAGGCACTTCATGCTTTCCCAGTCAACAGAATACTGTTTTTTTTTAATAATATTCAAAGCTTCTAAGACCCTTTTTATTATATTGGACACTGAAATGAAGGGACCTTCATTTCTCACTTCAGTAAAATATGAAGTCGGATTTCTTTAAATCTTAATTGCAAATTTACTTCTTACACAACCAATCCTTCCTTTGTGTGGTCCAAAAATTTCTAAATAAATTTAAAAATATTTTGTACTGTCAGAAGAAAAGAGAAGAATGGGGAAGGAAGGTCTAGGGTACTAGTATTGGAAGAGGGGCATATGGTGAGAGTAGGATGAAAACTTTGGATGCCGACTTAGGTGGGGTGTAGTTAACATTTTTGAAAAATTGTTCATTAAATATTTGTAAAAACTATATTTGAGGGGTTTTTTTTAACTCTCCTATGGTTAGTATCAGTTTAAACTGAATTATTTTGTCTAATCTAGGAACCATGGGAGGAAAAGGAGAGAAGGATACGAGAAAGTTCACCTTACGGATATATGTCTAGTTGGCAGTTGCTCTCTGTGATCGTAAAGTGTGGGGATGACCTTCGGCAGGAAATGCTTGCCTCTCAGCTCTTAACCAAACTCCAGGATATTTGGATTCGAGAGAAAGTTCCTCTCTGGCTCCATCCGTACAGGTACATTTTCTTACACTATATACAACTGGATTTGCTCATTAGGCTTCTATTACCATTGGATACTTTAATGAGTATATGGTGTTTGAGCATGTTTTGCATCAGATCTTCACTAGCTTGATTGCTTAAAATTATTTTTATTGAATTGTTACTTAATATGCGTGTAGTGTTAATTATTAAGAGTCAAGCTTAATATATCTTCCTAAGCTCTTAACTTCCTCATGCTTTTTAGCAGATAGTTGTTTTTCCTTAGGGGAAAGCAACTATTGAGGTTTTACCTGACAATTACTATTTACGAAAAATGTTCTCAAACGTCCATCGATCCTATCGACCCAGAGGATACCGAAAATGAGGTCCGGTCAAAATTATATATATTTCTCTGTTAACAGTCAAGTGGTCAACATTTTTATTTAATCATTACCAAGCTCAATATTTTAAATATTTTTATATAAAAATGAAGATCAGGTCCGTTAATGGCTGAAATCAGAAAAGCAGAAGGGGGATTTCAAAAATGACCTCCATTAATTAGTATCTCCTTTATTATACATTGGATTGAAAAATGCTATAGGACCAATTGTAAATTTAATGTACAATAAATGCTGTTATATATGTATTTTTATTATCTTTGTTATTAGCTGAGATATTTTCATTTTTTAGTTTTCAGCCTTCTGTAAACCCCCCCTTCTACTCATGTCATGTTAACAACAAGCTTTTATATGATCAAACACTTTATTGAAACCTATCGGTGGAGACTGTCGTCACTGGCTGATGCGACTCCATCAGCCAGTGACGACGGTCTCACCGATAGGTATGACAATATTATCATTTATATTGGCGGTTCTAAACCTTTATTTGAATTATTTTATTCAAAGCTTAAATACCAAATATTGTTTTCATTGAACTACTGCTTGAGATACATTCAAGTACTTAGTGTGATGATGTCATCTATTAAGATTTTCTGGTTTTGACTCGAAAATGTTTATTTGGTCTTTTCCATACTCAATATTTAACCACTTAATTTAACTGCAATGTTTATACTTGTTAATGGCTGAAATTGGACAAGGAATAGGATAGGGGGAGTTAGAGAAGGAATTTTGAAATATATCCTTCACTATGAGTCGGATAAAAAAATGTTGTAGATCCAATCCTGTTAAAATATTGATGGTCTACAATTATTGCACTATACATTTATTCGTAACTCATATTAAGGAAGTTATTAGTATTTTCTTTTGTTCCACCTTCAGTAAACTCCTACTTCTGTTCATTACTTAGAAATGGAGAATATATGGTGAGTCGAGATTAGTACTGTGTCGTACCAGCACATGTGAAATTGCTTAGTTTTCACAGCCCCTACGTGGTGGACTTTTACTCACTTATTGCCAGGTTCCATAAGCCTGAGGACCTGAGCGTCATACACCGTTGTAGACAAACAAAATTCAGAAAATAGAACCCCCACTGATACAGACTACTAGCTTCAGCAAGTCCTCTCTGGTTATCCAACCACCTCTACCTGGGTCTGTCTCTTTTAGCTTCAGCTAATTTTTAGAATGCTCCTCGACCCCATTTATGTCTCATTATGAGATTGGATGAAAGAGGTATAATCTGCCAGTAGTAATAGAGATTAGAAATGTATATATAAGATATTTATGTACAATTCCGACAATATATTGTTTAATATAAGAGCAATTATGAACCCCAAGAGTTTCGCGGATTTCAAGAAGGTTTGATGCGCTATGTGATAGAGACCAGCGTGTACTCAATTTGAAATGGAAATATGGATAGAACATAAACTTCTAAAAAGAACAGTCAAAAGATATTTATGGACTATTTTTCTCTTGGAGAAACGATGAGGGCAAAGGTCTATCCTGGATTCTTGTTCTCCCCCTTTCTTTCTCTTGCTTTGAGCTTGAGACTGGTCCCATGTAAGAACTCTCTGCTACATATTTTTGATATGAAGAATTTTTATTACGAAATCTGCACCACATATGAAGAATCCTGGTTTGCCATTTGTTAATAAATTGGTTGGTCGTTATAAGTCTAGGCCTGGTGAAATGTGAATGTCGCTAAACATTCAGGGTGAGAGTTCCTTATATCTGTACCATAATTGAATCATGTATCTATTAATAGTCTAAAATATAATGTCTTTCACCATCTGCCCACATTTTAACCTATGATCTATGAGTTAATTGTTCAATTTAAAATTGAAGCGCTAATTAAACTATACCAGCCCCATCTGTTAGCAACTAGACCAACCAAGGATGCCTCCTGAAGAGTGCTGACCTCTACAGCCTACTTTGTAAATACTACCTGAGAGGGCATCCTTGGGTCCAAAGTGCAAAAGATAAAGAAGACAGGATGAGACAGTAAAGTGAGTAGGACAGCAGAGGAGAGAGGAGAGCCCCCATGTGCAGCAGCAGTTTTAGCTTTTTCTCACACCCATTCTTTAGAACTTCCAACATGAGTGAGTAAAGGAAGGAGCATTCAGGGGGAGAACACCATAGCAGCATCCAGGACAGTATCACCATATCAACAGTATCCCTTGAAGTAATTTATATACTAACTCACTAACAAATATATGCCCTGCAATAGCCCATCCCACCATATCTTGTAATTATTCAATATACTATTAATGGTAATAACCGTTTTATAAATCATGGTCCTCCGGTATCAAATCACACATACAAAACTTACATGAACCAGCACCTCTCTTAAAATATTTACAAGCCGTTAGCGGGTAAGGCCGAAGGGCTTGTAAATACAGTTAATATTATACATTTATGATTATAATTAAAATTCAATTTAATAACATTTTGAGTTGTTAATCTCCTTTTAAATAAATCTCTTATTAATTCACACTAATTTTAGCTGCACACAAGTTAAAATAATCCAGTACAAAATTGATTGACTCATAAATTAATTAATTGTTTTCAAGTGTTGTGTGAAATCCACTTCTTGGTGTGACTAGAGTTTGAACAAGGTTGAAAAACAGAGGTTGAAGTTGTTTTAATAATCTGTTAAGTATTAATTTTTTTAGTACTTGGTGCATAAGACCAGTACTTTTTAACATCATTAACATTCTTTGGTATCTATCTATCTCTCTCTCTCTCTCTCTCTCTCTCTCTCTCTTCTCTCTCTCTATATATATATATATATATATATATATATATACCGTTTAATAAAGAGAGATGATTTGAGATCCGTTATGAAGGGAACACTAGTCAAGTGTTTTTGTATCGAGCTTGTTTGGTTTCATAAATTTTTTTTGTATTTTTCAGGATTCTGTGTCTATCAAATGATTCAGGACTCATAGAACCCATCCTAAACACAGTATCTCTCCATCAAATTAAAAAGCATTGCCAGCTTTCGCTCTGGGAGTATTTTGAAAGGGAGTTTGGCCCGCCTAACTCCGAAGAATTTCTCTGTGCTCAGAAGAACTTTGTTGAATCCTGTGCTGCTTATTGTCTTGTTTCTTATCTCATTCAAGTCAAAGACAGGTACTTAATGCTTCATCCTATAAATCAAATAGACTAATTTCATTAGTAGCATTATGAACAACTTCATGCATGCATCCTATAGTCTAATTATCAAATTATCCAATAAAATATTTATATCAAAACATTCACTAATTTTTGTTATTATTGGATTCCCAACTATCATCTTTCTAATTTAAATATATAGGTTTTTTCAACTTTATTAGTAATCACTATTCTGCAGAGTTGAGAGCTCCCAATTCTCTGGTTTTGATGGGCTCTAAAAAAATGAACTGAATGAGTTAATGAAGGAAAGAATACTTAGTATTTTCACATAAGTAGTTCCCCCCATTTCATTATACTATTTTTAAAAATACTTTCATTAAGATAATACTCGGATAATTGACTTCATTAATGTAATCTACCAATATTTAAGTGTTCAAATCATTTTCTCATGTTCACAAATGTTTAATCATCAATATTTTGTTTTCCCATCTATATGCTGTACCGGTCGTCTCTCCTCCCTCACTGCGAATTTTCAATGACCTCTGGCCATCTTTATCAGGCGACTTCTCAACTAAGTTTTTATTTAGTTTATTTCAGGGATCTGGTGTCACCCTAACTAAATAGAAGCTTAGTCGAGAAAAAAAATCCAGCTAAGGGGGAGAGACGACCGCTAGAGCAACATCTGGGAAAATAAAATTTTGGCCTTTCCCAAGCTATCTAATTTGAAGAGTAGTGTTTAAATCATAGTTTCTACATTTTAAAAAAAAAAAAAGTTACTATTTTTGTAGTGTACTTTAAGCCCATACCTTTTTGGCTACTGGATTAAAATATGGGATTTTACACAGACTTTTTCCAGTTAGTTGGAGTTTGACAAAATACCATATGTGAGTTTTGTCCCTCAGCTTAATGTAATCTATTTTGGCCATTGATGAACATTTTTAGCAGATTTCCCTTAAGGGAAATCAGCTATTGAGGTCGTACTCATGACGCGAGTTTCGAAAAATTTCTTCAAAAGGTCCATCGATCCTACCCAGGAGATGACGAAAATGAAGTCCGTTCAAAATTATATGTATATATATATATATATATATATATATATATATATATATATATATATATATATATATATATATATTTGTCTGTTAACGCTCTAGCGGTCGCAATTTTCGTTTGATCGTTACCAAACTCGATATTTAAACGTTTTATGTAAAAATAAAGATCAAGTTCGTTATTTGCTGAAATCGGACCAGTGAGAGGGGGGGTTTAGAGGGGAGGATTTTCGAAAATTCGAAATATCTCCGTTACTATACGTCAGATCGAAAAATGATATAGAATCAATCTTATTGCAAATTAAATTTACTATAAATAGTGTTATATACATTTATTCCGTATCTTGAATATTAACTGAGATATTTGCATTTTTTCTGTTTTCAGCTTCTGAGATGAGATCGGCTAGCTTCAGGTCTAGTCGTGAGTTTCCGTTAAGAGCTAGTTCGGGCCGTTCCCATAACTGTTTGGCTCTCTATTCTGAAATTTCTCTATTGTAAAACTTCATGTGGGAAATCTGCTTAGTTTACTTTTATTTATCTTTTAAGTTTGTTTCTAATTATCACTTTTTTTTTAAAAAAAATGAATGGTTTTTCATATTTCTCTTCTAGGCATAATGGCAATATTCTGTTGAGTAGTGAAGGACACTTGATACATATTGACTTTGGATTCATACTGTCTTCTTCACCGAGGAATCTTGGCTTTGAGACATCTCCATTCAAATTAACTCCAGAGTTTGTTGAAGTAATGGGTGGGCTTTCTTCTGATATGTTTGAGTACTTTAAACTGCTCATGCTCAAAGGGCTTATAGCTGCTAGGAAGTTTTCAGATCAGATATTGAGTCTGGTTGAAATAATGAGTATAGGTATGTTGTACTTGTTTTATTAATTGATTTATTTATATAATCTACTAGCAGAACTGACAGACGTTGTCCTGCATGATATTTCAAGCGATTAGGATATTAAATTTAATAATATTATGTTTAAAACAAAAGCTACTGTTAATAACACAAAAAACAACTTATATTATGTGCACGTTTGCCTAAAAACAAATAGAAAATGAAATATCATGAATTTTTTATTCAGGTCTCCCTTATAACTCCCTCTCCCGTTCGAACCTAAAAAATGTAATATAGCTTATAATCATGGAAGAATTAATGCTAATTTACATATAGAGTTTTGTTAAGTTCGGTTCAATCGTTACGTGTCCAATAAGTTGGCTATCACTTTAATTTTTTAGTGTATATCTCGTTTATACTTTCTTATACAACAAAAGTGAATATAACAAAAGTTACCCCAAATAGCAAAATAAACAACTTTTATCCTGTGCATATTTGCCGAAAAACTAATAGGGAACAAAATATCGCTATTTTTAATTTTAGGCCTCCCTGCTCCATCTGCTGGACTGATTTGTGAATCTAAACCACCTAGGGTGTCACCCAAACGCATACAAAAAAATTTATTCAAATCGGTCCAGTGACATACACACGTATAGTAGAATTATAAATATAAAGATAAGTTCTGCCTGTTACTCCAATGAACATATTATATTAACAAATCGAATTTTAAATTAATAAAATTTCATTAGAATAACTTGAGAAAAGCTTTTATATAGCTGGCGAACAATAAACTAGTTGCTCATATATGTCAAAACACTCATCAGAAGATGACTTTTTGAAATATGTGGTATGCAGTTTTCACCATTAATTATGTAGTGTTTGGGGAAAACATTTGTAACAGTTGCATATAAAACTGTGATGTCAGAAATGTGGAGCTATCCCAGTTTTGGTAGAAATCAGCCTTTACAGTCACAAAATGGAGTAGAGTAGTTAAACAGAATACATTTCATAACAATACAATATAATTTTTACAAAAAAGAGAAAATAAACTAATTAAATTTGCTTCATGGGTATTGTGTAACAGGTGGACAGCTGCCATGTTTTAAATCGAGTACGGCTACTGTCCAAGCATTGAAGAACAGGTTCCATTCAACGATGACCGATGCCCAGCTTCAGCTCCTTATTGGTAACCTTGTTGAGTCAAGTTTACACTCTCTCAGTACAAAGCTCTACGATGGATTCCAATACTATACTAATGGAATATTATAAGATGTAAGTATCCAAAAACAATATTATTTCACTCCAACACGTTTTGATAGCAATTAGCTTTTAAAATGTACAAACTGTGAAAAGTATAGTTAACAAGTAGATAGAGAGTAGAGTAAAAAGTCAATTTTAATTGAAAAAAATTTATTTAGAGTTGAACTTTTTTTTTAATTAAATAAAATATGAAAAGGATTGTCAGTTCTTTTTTTTCTTCTATGTACTTAATTTCCCTATGAATGTTTGTAAATCTGATGTATAACAAAATAAGGGTTTAATTTTTGTATTTAAACAGAAAATAGTAGCTTTTTTAAGAATATTGTCAATTTTCAATTACAAATAAATTTTGTTTTTTTATACATTGTGGAATACAAATGAAAAATATAGAATAAATCTTATTGCAAATTAAATGTACTATAAATATTGTTATATACATTTATTCTCTATCTTGAATATTAACCGAGATATTTGCATTTTCCAGTTTTCAGCCTTCAGTAAACCCCCACTTCTACTCGTGTTACGTAAACAATGTTCTATTATATGATAAACCACATTATTCAAAGCTTAAATACCAAATATTGTTTTCCAGAAACCTTTATTATACGAGATACATGCAAATATGTTCTTGTGACACCCCTCCTCTTAAATTCTTGGACTACTAAAATTTGATTGATTGAGATAAAATTTATTCTGATTCATTATAAATTACAGTACTAGATATAGTACATTGTTCTTAATAAAATTAATATGTATACAGAGACCTTTATTATATGAGACACATGCAAATATGTTCTTGTGACCTCCCCCCCCCCCCCCTTAAATAATTGGACTACTAAAATTTGATTGATTTAGATAAAATTTATTCTGATTCATTAGAAATTACTGTACTAGATATAGTACGTAGTTTTTAATAAAATTAATATGCTGAGTTGGTATTCTGGCAGGTGGAAGTGACTTCTAATGTATGTAGGATGAAAAAATTGTTGGCTACGCTTCCACTATAATAATTTATTATGCCGTCAGCTCAACATCGAAAACCTTCGGGCACTGACGATGATGCACAGCATCGAAAGCGCTCTGCTGTTTTAATACATTATTATAGTGGAAGCATAGCCAACAATTTCTTCATCCTACATACATTAAAATTAATATGCTATATGCTTTAGTTATTGTTTTTTTTTTTTCTGGTGTCGGAAAGAAAAACAATTACTGGAAGCCGTTCACAGACCTGTTTGTTTACATTTGAGAAGCTTTCCGCCAGGAGGGGAAATATTTCTTATTACCGTTTGTAATTATTTACCTAATATTCACTGTGGAGTTGTGTTAGCAGTATGTAGGTTTATCTATTATAAAAATTCTTGTGGGAAATCTGCTTAGTTTACGCAGCTCCTGCGTAATGGGCTTTCTTAATTTATTGGTGGTACATGTTGTTATGAGTTGAGAGTATGTGGCATAGAGAACATCTTGAATGTCACATTAAAATTTTCCAAGACACAGTGTTAATGCTTAACCTAATTATCAGCAGTAAATAGTTTCAGGAAAATAAGAATTAAGAATAATGTTTCTATTTTTGATTTGTTTTGCAGGTACATTGGTGATATTTGATAGATGTCGTGATTGCGATGTAAGGATTGCGCATTGGTGGGGTACTACGAGTGATTCCCTCCAACAGTGGACTGACTATCCACTTCCAAAGTGCCTTCAAAAGCTCAGTAGCGATTCGAACGTCTTCTCTCCCATTCTTCTATCCAATAAATTAATTACCTGTAAATTACTCACGGTACTATTACAAATTGATTTAATAATATATAGAATATGTATTTACTTTTTAATATTAGCGTTTGGTAAATAATATTCGCTATTTCTTCCTAACTAATTGTAATATTTTTATGTGAGGTTTGTTATTGAAAATATTTACGCCTATATCAAAATATAAGTCAAATATATTATGTTTATTATTGTTTTATTACTCTTGTAAAAATATTTAAGAAACCTACATTGTTATTAGGCTTCTAGTATTTCAAAAATTCAATTGTTTTAAGTTTGGAAGAAGTTTCCGAAAATTGATGAAGTAAACAATTAAATTATTTTTAATTTAATTTTAATATGTTCTCTATCATTGATTATTTTGTTGTTGAGAATTTTTCAGCAATGCACTACATTCGTAAACAATGTTTTGATGTTTTATGGCTTAATGGTGTTTTATTAGTTTATGAAAAAATTTATATTTCATTTAGAAAAGCCTCAACACAGTGCAAAAGGAGCAGGAGTTGATTTTCTTATTTTCAAATATTCATTCAAATACAATTTTATTTTGAGTAAAATATGTTAATTTTGTTGCTTTAATGACAAGTGTAGAAATAAGAAATACAATTTTTAACTTATTCAATTGGTTTTAGCCTGCATATTTTTTAGACATTTTTAAACATGAAGATTTTCATTGTTCTGCCTGTCTTTTAGACTCCATTTCACTTTTATCTTTTACTGCAGTTATAATTTGGTAAATTAGTCTCTGAGACAAATATTTATTTTTTTCGGGTATTGGGCAGAAAGTCAAAATACAACACCCGTCACTTCAATTCTTTATTGGTTATTGACATAACTGATAAAGCAGCAGGAAGATTTAAACCTGGTAGAGGAGTAATTAAAAGAAGTGAATGGTCTCACATTTTGGTATGCGGAGAACCCTCAAAACTTGGTTTATTAAACACTTTGCTCTAAAAACTTTATAAATGAGTCGTTCGTTCATGACAATTCCCAGTCTATGATTTCATCTAATCATATATGTTAGTTACATGTTTTAAATTATGAAAGCCTAGCATTTTTAAAACCTGTAATTATTTATAATTTCTTTTATAACGAAGAATTCTTTATCATATTTGTGGTGATTTCTGCTTATTTGTATGCATTGGGATAAACACCATTATGAAAGTAAAATACTTATTTCACTGACACATAAACATTTTAAAAAGTAGTAAGTTCATGAAAAACTTGAGTTAGAAATATGAACATTGTATATAATTTGGTACAGTAAAGTTGAATTCCAAAATATTTCAGGCTTTCGTCTGATAAATTAATATACTTTCTTAAACAATTTTTAATACATCAAATCAATTCAGAAAGGGTTAGGTGGTATTGGTTTGTCGGCAGTAGTGTTGCTTTAATCTTCTGCAATAATATGATTATTCATAGATTGTGATTTTAAGAACATTCTTCTAGGCACTACTTGCTTGTAGGATCTGACCTCCCAATGGTCTTGGACCATTGACAATGGTCAGTAGTTATGATTATTGTTTTCCATTCCATTCCCAGCGTGGCACGGGTCTTACCTCATGTTAATCGTCCACTTCTGCCTCGGCCTTCTCCTCCTTCCTACTTGCTGTACCATAAACGACTTTATTGGGCAGTCTGCGAAATTATCTTTCAATATAACTCAATCCACCAACCTCCGTAGCACAAATGATATTATGATTCGCTATACACTTCCATTGTTCTCCATTGTTTCTGATCTCCCATCTGTGGAGCTCTTTAATGATTGCTCATATCTTCTAAAGTGTTCTCTCCAAAACCTACTGGGTTCTATCCACTGAACTCTCAGTTTTTCTTGTTGAGAATCCATCAATCCCGTACATAACTTTAATTCAAATGACTCCATCTCTCTTGGGGAAAACTTTCATGACTTCTAAGAACATAGTTTTGCTGGTGATATATCTATTATTTTGTGTTATCCATCATGTTAAAGGGTTATGAGAGATGTGACAGATTGAATATAGTCATAAATGTCTGCATCACGCAATGGCCATCTTTGAATTACACCGGATATTAATTGTAATGACAAAAATTACATTTTTTTTCTATTTTATCCAAGAGTTGAATTTTTTTTTTAACTCATTACTATGACTGATAGGAAAAATATGAAGAAGTGAACTGAAAGCATTAATTCCAATGCATTTAAGAATTAAACAGCTTCCTACTTGGTAACATAGATGGCTAATAAGGAAAAAAAATAAGAACATTAAGCTTTAAAATATTTACTTATGTCCACTTTTTACAACTAGGGCTAATTGAAATTACAGGTCATGTCGCTTTTATTGGTGGGACTAAGGATATTATTTAGTGAGTCTGTCACTAAATACATTTCTATTGCCTAGGTGGGGAATTCAAGCCACAACTCTAGGTTTACCAAATGTATTAAGCACAGTGCCTTAACCCGAGCCTCTTGTTATGAAAGTGTGATTTTGTTTTTGTTCAAGAGAAATTGATTGATTTTTTGTCCAATATCACTTTAAAAAAATCATTATACATTTCACTCTCATGTAGAATATTTGGGGTGTTATACTGCTGTCATGATAACTTTCAAATATGAAATAAAGGAAGAAGTAATATATAAGACAGTTAGCCGTATCACTGACTGCCTGCTGTGTTTGGGGCAGCCTGACCCAGATTCTGTTATTCTTTATTCAATTAGCTCATTTCCTTATGGTACTAAGTATGTACCTTGAGTTCAAGGGACAGAATTATTTCTAAGGTCTCAATTCTTTATGTTCATTATCCTGCATAAAAGTAATGAACTGTTTCAAAGTCTAACATTGCATATAAATAAACTTTTTCATCATTTCAATAAAATATAGCTACTAGATGCTGGCAGTGAACTGAATTTCAAAATTTTATTGAGCCAGGTATATGATAATAATACGTTTCTTTATAAACTTTGTTGTTCTTTTACTCTATTCTAATTTTTTAAAGTGCTTCTAATTTCCTTCTTTATTGTTATTATTTATGTTTTAAGAAACAATAAATAGGAATTTTATCGTTTAAAAGTTCAACAAAATATGTATAAAGAAAAATATTAAAACTTCTGATATTTTGAAATGGAGTCTATAAAACTGAAGCTTATTTCAGATCGATGACAATTTTTGTTTTTAAATGGATTAGTACCTTCAAAAACACCCTCACAACAAAAGTGTCATCTGCCATTAACAACAATATACATCTTATAAAGTTAATAAATCTTAGATAACATTTTTAGTTTACACAGTATTCTCAGAATTATATAGTTTGTATTGTTTACACGGTAAACTTGTTTGTTGCAAAGTAATTTGTCTATTTGTGCTCAAGATGCTAATGATTTACATTAAAATCTAAACAGCTTTCTAGAGGCAATTCCGTTTTTATTTTTTGTCATTCTGGCTACCTGTTTGGGAACCTTCCGAATCATTTCATCATAATTAACCTATAAAAATATCTTAAACTTATTCCCATTTTTTTTATTTAATCTTTTCTTATAAAATTAATAGTTATTCTAATATGTAACACATTGAAGTTCATAACTGGTATTCTGCTCCTCTTGGAGGTACTAAAAAAAGCAACTGTGTCTAATTTTCTGTAAGCCTATTCTGTTAGTATATTTTCACTTATGGTTATTTATTTATGGAAAAGTTAATTATTTTTAATAAAAAAGTTAGTCTATTGTTTGCTCATTTTATATTATTGTATTTACATTGTAATATACAACTTGTGATTTTTCTTGTGTCTATATGTGCTTTTAATATGTTTGCTGTGGTCCTTTTTCCTGTCTCCTGCTACTAACTATTCTTAGGGATTGACTAATTTACCCTAAATGAGATAATGTTTGTAAGACTGATTAAATAATTTGTTTGTTATGGAATAAATTATTTGTTAATTTAATAATGTGATTTTTGAATTAGGGCTGCTTTGCAGAGTAAGAGTTGTACCCCATTGGTAGGGTTATAAAAAAGACAGATCAGCCAGTATGTTAGCTACTCGTGTGAGCTCTTTACTTTTTTAAGCAAACTTTAATGCCTATTTGTATTTCACTTGTCTGCATTCATATGCTACCAATGAGCAAACTTTAAATGTATACTTTGCTTAAGGTAGAAAGCCTCACTTTTTCCAATATGTCACTTGTCTTTTGAAGTAAAAACATGGTTGCAAACAGATTAAAAGAGATAGGGCTTATAATTTCTATTGTTCTTTTGCCTATCATGAAAATTTTGATGGGTCCTTAAGCCCAGAGAACAACAATCATGCTTGTCCACAGGCAGAAAAGCCAAAGCCAGGTCTTTTACAATCACCTCTCCCCTTCAAAAAATGTTTATATTTAAAAATTCGGTTTCATGTGTACAATTGCCTCTGGTATAGCCAAATTAATCCGATAACGGAAGCTCTAATGTTGTATTTCTTTATTCATAATTAGTAATTTACAAAGAACTTAAAAAATATTCATTAAGCTTTTTAATTTATTTTTTGTACTTCTAACAGCAAACATATTTAGAAGCACTAGGAATTGTTTGTATTATTTTCTAACCTTTTTAGAAAATGTTAATTTTTTTAGAAAATATTAATACACTAGTCAACATTCCTAAGAACATAACTTTGAACATTTCTAGCAATCGGTTTGTTCTGATGAATACATGTAGAAGTAATTCTTGCAAAGAAGTAATATTGTTTAATTAGTGTTTCAGAGTGAACATGTTTTGGGTCCATTTTATAATAACTTTAAAGGGTTTACTCTTAAAATTTTTCTTTTCCCAGAAGAAGCTTTTGTTTCATAATAGTGTATGTTTTTCAAAGAACATATTCTACTCTGAAAACTTTAGTTTATTTTTAATTTAGTTCCAAAAAATAATAATCAAGTATATAGGATAAAACCTTTTTTCCTTCCCCAAGTGTTTATTATGACAAAGTGTACTCTCTGACTGCAAACTCCACATTGTATCGTCCACAGCCCTAGCTTTACCAGTTATATTAAAAACACTTTAACTCGCATTTTTAACCTGAGCCCTTTTAAATATTTAGAAATGAATTTTATGTCAGTTTTAGATAAACATTTAAAACTATAATTAATCACCGGATTATAAATGATTTATACAATTTGATTTTCAGCCCCTCATATATGAAGAAGAAATTTATTAACTAAGGATGGGTGATATGTCAAAATATTTGTATAATTTTGTCTTTGCAGAAACTAGATTTGAGGTCAAAATTAATTTTTTATAACTTTATCTCAAAACTGTATATTATATCTTAATTTACTATTAAAATTTCTTAACTTCCTTCAATGTCGATGGACTCACACATGATTATTCTGATTCGCTAACTTGAAGTTTGATTATTTGTCACATTTTGTCGGCAATATTTTATTTTTTTATGTGAGTAGAATGCCAAAGTCCTTAGAGTTATAAATTTTGTGATCTATTTTTGATTTTAATTTTTTTTTTAAATATATGAAAACTAAATTCATCATGAGATTATTTTTATTAATTTTTACAACATATTCATTCTAGGAAGAAATTTAATTTCTCTAAATTATTTTTCATTGTTCCTATTGCTCTTGCCTAAAATTTAATATTCATTGTGAAACAAAAAATATGTGTATATGATTAGTTCCTAATACATAATACAATGCGAAATGAATGTTTTTATGGTTTAAATTAAACAGGTATTAAATATTCTGTTGTTTACAGGACATATATGATCAGTTACCTGTATTTTTTTGTATTTACTTTTAGAAATTCTCTTATCACTTTTCCTTTATCATATATAATTATTCAGCACTTCATCTGGATAGTTTAAATATTTGCTAAACCTTTAAACTTTAATGTTTCAGCTACATTTTCAATTAGAATTTAATGTACTCTGTCTTCTTTTTAAATAATTTTGTCACAATTCTTTGTATGAAGATTCTTAGTTTAATTTGTTCCTCTGTCCTCCCATACTTTGGTAGAACTATATTTTTCTTTTAGATTTTATCAGTTTTATTCTTTTATTGTGTCAGGAATATTCACTCAAATCATTATGCCTGGAAATTTGGTAGGTTTTTATAATTTTTTTTTTTAAATATAAAGGAACCCTTTTTAGTTCCGGCAGTTGAGGCTCCCGTTACTGGCTGATCATCAAATACGCTTGATAACTGCTGGCTAAGGAGCCATCTTGTAGCCTTTTCAAGTGTTGTAACTAAACCTAAAGGTTTACTATTATCAATATAAGAATGCTCCAACTCCCCATTTGTTTTGCTAGATTTAGTAATTATTTATTCAACTAGCAATGGGAAATTGTCTTCCTTTCATTCATTTTAGAAGAACTCCATGGTTTCTTTCAAATTTTAGTTGTATTTTTAATACTTTTAAAATTATTATCACAAAAAAAAAGAAAAGATAGATATGTTTACTCTAAAATGGTTTAAGAGTATTAACATTTGTGATTTCCCCAACTTATGTGCAATAAAGCAATGAATTGATCTGACAATATTTGTCCTGTGTTTCAAGTAGATATAATTTCTTTTTGTATATTTTATCAATCAATTTTTTGAGGAAGTTATTATTTCATTAATGCGACTGATCGGTGGGGAAATTGTCATGGTATAGAAAAACGTTTCCTTGAATTGTAAGGTTGACAACTTTATTTGAGATATAATCAGAAACAAGCTTTTCATTCATCCTCAAGTAATTCCATTGACATTGCATGTAAATTAATGAACTAAATTTTCTTTGAACAATTTTGTGCCATTCTAACTATACCAAAAGTAATTATATTCATTAATTTATTTTTTTAATACATATATATGTAATTGATTTTTTTTTCTGAAGCTGAAACATTAAGGTGCAATAAAATGTATTTTTTATTATTATTATTATTATATTGTGCATTATAAAAATTTGTTTGTAGCTCAATTTGGGGGAGGCATATGTACTTGTAAAAAGCATATATTCATTTTATTTTATTCATACTATTTTAAGTAATAAATAATCCATTGTATATTCATATTTGTTATAGAATTTAAATCACTTAATCTAATATTTTACCTGTATATAAAGACTTTTTATTAGGTTAAATTTTGTACACTTATATATAATAGATTAAGGAATTTAAGTCCATTGAAATAATGCTGCCAGTTCATAGTATATTCAATTTAGTCTGTAGAGAAGGCTGTTTTACTTTGGATCTTTTTTGAAATTCTTATTAGAAAGGCTATAATTATCATGTTTTCTTGTTATAACTGACTATATAACATTTTATTTTCTCTTTCAAAAGAGACTGATTTACAAATTTAAATGCTATGTACATATGTATTATACTTTCCAAAAATACTAAAAATGCAAATAAACACGTATCCTCATGTAACTTGGCTTAATGTACCTAAAATTGTTCCTAAAAAATAAAAAGACCTATTTTTTACGAATTTCCAATTTCAGCTTGGGAGAGTGTGTAACCTCCCCTGAACATCATTGAGGTTGCAAGAAAAATACTAATTTTATATCCTGTTAAAACTAGGTGCTAGTTTTACATCTATTCTTAATGCGAAAGAATTCTTAAAATAAATTCCCTTCCATATTTCCTTTATTTCAGTTACTTCGGAATGTTTTCCTCATACTTGTATCTAAGCTTAAAGACTTCTTTTTTTGAATAATTCATATTAGATGTTCACTGCTTTTTCTATGTAAATAATCAATTTACTTTCAATTTTGACATATATTGATAAATGGATACATTAAGCTATACTTCATTGTTTCTGGATCAATCCTTTTTTGTTGTTTATATTTTTTGTTATGTTACTAGAATCATAATAACAAGATGACAAAAGAAAACTGAACTAATATCTTTAGCTCCCAGTCCATGAAGGATTCACAACAAAATTCTCTTCTTTTTTATTCTTTATCTTTTCAATTACTTCATGATGCTTAGGCCACCAGGTTATATGAAATATTAACATTGCACAATGTATGTAAAATCACTGATCCTAGTTAAACAATTGTGGCATATTAGTGGGATAACTAGTTAAAATGGCTTAGCCACTGTTCATACTTGAGATCCGATCTTCAAAAATGGATCTTGAGGAATATTTTAAAGACTGTTTACTATTGAACAATTATTTATTTATTTCACTCCCCTGCCCCTCCCCCACCAAAAAAAGAATTTTTAATATTTAATTGTGTTTTAAGTAGCTATTTACTTCCTATAATAGAATATCATTTTACTGAACAATAGGGTTTTGAAAGTTTTGGATAAAAACTGGAAATTTGTACAACGTTAAAAATAAATTAATAGAACGAGGTGGTCCATTGAAACAATTTGGTAGGAACTAATCTCCCTTGAACTAGATTGAAATTTATATTGCTAACTTAATTAGAAAGCCTTATTACTCCAGCAGGATACTGCAGGCTGTTGTAAGTTAAATAATTAGGATTACTGTAACTTTAAGAATCAATTTGATAACTTCAAGAGATTCAAGGTGCAACAGTCTCCCCTACACATTTATTCCTTGCTGGCAAGGTTTATAGTAGTTACGTGATTACAAATAGCCTAATATAATGTACTGTAAATAATTTTGTATAAAATATATATATATATATCTATTTTCGTTAAATTAACATTTTGACTTTTCTAAGATTTTGATCAGTGGTGCAGTCTGTCAATCGAAAGCATTTATATGTCTAATTGGGCATTGGCATACATATAATCATAAACACTAATTATATATATTTAATGGTATTTACTCAGAATCAGGGTCTTTTATCTTAATTTTATTTTATTTCTTTTCTCTGGTGGTACAATATTGATATGCAGTTATTACAGTAAAATTAAAATAGTCAGTCATTATTTGTTTATTTCATTTCCATTTTTTCCTTTGTCTACACACTTCAGGAATATGAAACAACATACACAAAGAAAAAATGCTGTGTAAACTAAGCAGATTTCCCTACTGATGACATCATCTCATATTCTATTCTCTATTTATCCTGTAGTACTAAATCTATGTAAACCGGACTTTAAGCTGGACATGAGATGATTAGTGATATATTTTTTTTAAGTGAAAATCCACTGAGTAGGGATGGGGGTTAACAGAGGGCTTAAATTAAAACAAACACAAATAACTCACTAAATATCCATGTTAGCGAAAACTTGAGTAGAACACCTGTTGTGGAACATTATATTATTAAAAATGTTGATTTTATGGGCTTTTCCACAACAAATGTTCAAAACTTTAAATTTATTTATTTTAAAAATACTTATCTGACTGTACTAATCTAATATTATGAATAATGACAATTACCAAGTTATGGTTAAGCAAGCATATTTCTGTATGTAATGCCCTTTGGCCTTAGCTATGATATTACTCTTCAAACTCGATAAATCATATTTTTATTCTATTCAAATATTTTAAGTAGGCATACATACATAATTTAAACAGCAATATTAACTCTAAGGAATTAAATAAATATAAAAAGTTAAGGAACAATAGATTTATTTTTATTTTTATGAATCTCTATAACAGTTTAATAATAATAAGCACTGAGACTAATGTTAAGGATGTCATGTCTGAATCAGAGGTAGGCACTAGCTATTAATTAATAGACAAACAAATAATTGAAAATCATTTTTAAATTTTACTTACTCACTGTCAGTTTTATATTTTATTGAAATGAGCTGTTTTATTTTGACATAAAGCTTTATAAAAGACAGATTGAGTTTTAGGTAACTTTTTTAAAAGGAATAATTTGATTTACTCTACCCATATTAATTTTAAATATATTAAATGTGCAATAGTGTTAATATTTATGATTCAAGTACATATCACTCAAAGATGATATCTTCAGGTGAAATGCATTAACTGTGATTCTCTGTAAGTTATTTCTACAATACACAGCCCTGAATTCATTCACTATTCTATAGAAAGAGTTCATTAAAATTTTGTGAGGCATTCAACAGATGTGGCCTTCTACAGGATCCAAGATAATGGAATGGACTCCTGCAGTGGCCTGCCTAAATGTCCTTTGAAATTTATGTGGCAAAACTACACTGTGATTTGTATGTTTTTTGCACCATTATTTGGTAACGCCAAAATAAACTTATTTTACTGATCAACTGCTTTTTTTTTATTTTCACCTGTAGCCTCTGCCTATAATACTAATATATTTGAAAATAACTTTTGCACTTATAAAGAGAATATTAAGGAGGATTGTTTCTATTTGATTATAATTTGCACTTTTTTTTTTCTTTTTTTTAATATTTATTCTTTTATTTGCAACAACATATTAAATATTACAAGCAAATGAGATGATAATAAAAATGGCTTGAATATTGTCTTGAGGTGGGAAGTTGTCCATTGACAATACCCGCAATGGAGGGTTGTATTATGGAGTTAAATTGTACACTGCTTGAGAAGATCTCTTGACCACTTACGCTTCAGACGTCGTCTTGGATTTTCTAGAATATGGCTAGATGAAAGTGATTCGACTAAAGGATTAGGATGTGCTGGAAGGAGAGAGTGGAATTTCTGATATCGGGATTTGCCGAGGGGGACAAAAGGAATGTAGAGGTCGTTATGGAGAGTTAAATTGGATAAGTAAAATGGGGAATCTGTAATTTTGCAGAGTATTCAGGATTGGAGGGTTTGGATTTTGTAGGAATTTGAAGGTTTAGTAGAACCCCAAAGTTCAAGTCCGTATGTCCATGTTGGTCTGATTACTGTCAAAATCAATCGTTTGTTGTGTAGTGATAGTTTAGATCTGTTGTCAAGTAGTCTTAGTAGAAGTCTGTACCGTCGATTCACTTCTTGTCTTTTTAATGTGATGTGGGGTTTCCAAGTTAGTCGCTTATCTAATGTGAGTCCTAGATAACTAATTTGTGATTTTTTAGGAATTGGTGTGCTATTGAGAGTAACTGGGGGGCAGTTGGAACGTCGGAGGGTAAATGTTGCATGGCTTGATTTGCTGCTGTTGACCTTGATCCTTCATTTAGTCAGCCAGGATTCTAGCAGAGGTAGGTGTTCTTGTGAAGATGCAGATGCCATATTTGGGTCTGAGAAGTCAAGATTGCAAGTATCATCTGCATACGTGAGAAGGGAAGTTTCGGGATGTGATGGGATGTCGGCAGTATAGGTAAGGAATAAGAAAGAACTTAGGATTCCCCTCTGTGGGACACCTGCCTGCTGGGGGAAAAGGATGAGACTGAAGAACCAAATGAAACTTGAAAATATTTGTCGGAAAAATATGATTTATGGATGAGGTAGAATTTGCACTTAAATTCACAAGTCACATAATGTTCCAAAACAGAAATTGATATTTATATAATTGTAGTAAGACCCATAAGTATCTGGCCTGTCCTTGTTCCCATAATTCAAGCAGATGTAGACTTGCCCACCTTGCATGTCTATGCACTCTCCATAACATCACCCACACTTCCTTAGCCCTGTCAGTGTGTATCTAACCATGAACGAATCTTTGCGACAGAAGGAATTTGTAAATAGGTTATTAAATTCTTTTGTAACGATGGCCTTACTCCTGCTCAAATTAAAGAGTGCTTGGATGGTGCGATGAGGAGTCCTCCAACTCGTATTCCACTGTAAAAGGATGACAAAAATTATTTAAGTTAGGGAGAGAAAGTCTTGATGACCTCACCCTAGTCGCCCATTTGTCATTTCTGAAACAATCCAATTTGTGGAAGCTCAATTGCTCTCTGATCGGAGGCTGTAGACCAAAGAAATAGCAGCAAGGCCGGGTTTTCAAAAGCAAGTGTTCTGACGATCATTAAAGAACACATATTTACATATGAGAAAGGTGGGTTTCAAAAATTGTTTCTGCTTCTAAAAAAGATGCATGTGGTCGCTGCTGAAATAAATTTTTACTAGGGTATAATACCGATCTGAAAATTCTTAGATCCAATTGAAACTGAGGATGGTTCTATACTATGACCCACACAGCAAAAGGGAGTTGAGCAAAGACTTGAGGAGTTGAGAAGGCTTCTTCACAACAATGCCCCTGTCTAGACAGCATTAATTTCCAAGGCTCCTGAGAAGGACTGCAGATTCCAAGAAATCTCCCATCAACCCTACAGACCAGACTTGGCCCCTAATGACTTCTGACTGTTTTCTAAGTTAAAACATGACCTTCATCTTCATGGGAGCAGATTTAACACAGACGAAGAAGTCCAAGCAGTGGTGGAATAACATTTTCAGGCATAGAAGAAAATTATGTGTTGTATTAAGTGTGTAGAACTTTCAACTTGTATTAAGAGCTTTTCTTACACCTAGAAGGCTTAATTAATTTTCAGGGTCATAATGTTAATCTCAATGATTAAAATGGTTCTGATTCTTCAACCTTAAACTATTCGTTTCATGATCTCAAACTGGTGTTTAAAAGGCAGTTTTATCAACTATTCATATAAAATTGTAAATACCTATATATATATATATATATATATATATATATATATATAAAATTGTAACCTCTGTCTGTACATTGATTTTTTTCGCGAAATTTCACGATAACTTTTCATTTCACATGTCATAGACACCATATCTGCATTTTGTTTCTTTCGTGTATGTTTGTTTCTTTGTTTGTTTGTTACCTTTTCACGCATAAACGGCTGAACCGAATTTTATGAAACTTGGTATGTATATTACTACTAACCCAACTTAGACTTTAGACTATATTAATTTTAGGACGGGCAGGAGTGGGGGTTATAGGGGAAGCCTGAATTTAAAAATAGCGATATTTCGTTTCCTATTGGTTTTTCCGCAAATATAAACATAACAAAAGTTGTTTATTTTGTTATTTGGAATAACTTTTGTTATATACACTTTTGTCGTATACCTAAGTATAAATGAGTTATACATTAAAACTTTAGCGGGCACTAACGGCTGAACCGAACATAACAAAACTCGGTATGTCAATTAGCATTAATTCTTCCATGATTATAAGTTATATTAAAATTTTTAGGTTCGAACGGGAGGGGGGTTAAAAGGGAGGTCTGAAATAAAAATTCACCATATTTACATGTATAAGAGATGGGAAATATAAAAATATCGAAGACTGTGAAGCCTTATCGAACAAATAATTCTATTATTAGCAAATCCACGGCAAAGATGGGTATCATTCCTAAACACTGGGACGGGTAAATGTCAAAATATTGTGCAATGTAAAGCCTGCTAAAAAATACCATCACCATTCAGCCTCAAAGGAATTCCCGGGCGAAGCCGGGTATCTGAGCTAGTATATATATATATTTCCTCCCACAATTCCAGAATGCTAAATCAAAATCCCTTAAAAACACAATTAGTAACAGACCCAACTAATAAATGGCAACAGAAATATTATATGACTACAAAAGGACAACACCTAAAATTATTTATTCTAGATATTAAGGAGTATTTAGAACAAAAAACTCTTACTTTAATCATTTTGGCCTAACAGATCGACCAAATTATTACTGCGGCTTTACTACTGAACAGACTTACAGATACTTGCTCTATGACTGTAGACTACTAACGGTCCAAAGAAAAGAATTTAAAATGCCGAGAAGACAATTGGCCTCTTGAGGAAAAGCTTCTATTTTATAAATACAATTCACAATAAAGAAAATATTCTGAAAAAGTGTATTACTGTAAGAATTATTTAAAACTCCTCTACTGTTAATTTAATTTATCATTGAAACCTAAATTTGTTTTTCTTTTTTTTTCTGTTGTTAATAATTTTATTTTGTTATGAATCAAAAATTCTTGTTATGAATCAAGCAAATGTTATTGACAAATGGATGTAATAGGACATGTGGCAAATAAACTCCCTTCCTATAGGGTTACTTCAAGAAGGAAATATATATATATATATATATATATATATATATATATATATATATATATGTGTGTGTGTGTGTTTGTGTAAAAATAAAAACATATATATATTAACCCAGTTTTGCGAAAGCATTAGAGGCTGAATAATGGTATTTATTTTGCCAATTTATTGTTTGAAATATTATAGATCATTATCATCACGGGTAGCATTTTTTATTATAAACCATGTAAGAATAAAAATTTATTTTCCGAAAAATGGGTCCCAAGTTTAACTGTAGTTATTTTATGTGTTTAATAACCATTATTATGTACGAAGAAACTTTGTATTCATCGTTGTACCTGCACATACTGGGTTAGGTGTGACATATTAATGGAGCAATATTAATAATTCAATCCCCTTTAACGTTATTTTGTTTTAAATACTTATGAAATAAACAAATTTACATTTCTGAAGATTGCACTATATCACTAAAAAAGTAAGCTAATCTAATAAGGTTTAATGAATACACACTATCTTTTGGTCTTAACATAACCACCATTTACTGTAGCTGTAGTTTAAAACAATTATCATCATTACATTTATTATGCAAAAAAGTGTATATGAGAAAAATTAGACTAAATTTCAGTGTTATGTTTTCCATCCATAACTTTCTAGTAACTATAACAAGGTCTATACTTTTCTTGGGTCTTTCAGAATAAATGTGAATCATAAAAAAATAAATGAAAAATTAAAAGAAAACCACTTTCTACTGAATGATAACCATAATTCAGTATTTAACCTTTGAATGAAGTGGTTTATGATATAACAGCTTATTGTTAAATATTACATGAGTAGGAGCGGGGTTCACTGACAGAAGAAAACTAAAATATTTTGGTTAATATTGTGTATAGAGAAAATATGAACATAACATTTATAGGACATTACATTTGCAATAACATTAATTCTAAACACATTTTCTATCCGACTCATAATAACAGAGATTTTTTGAATTTTCGGAATCCTCTCCCCCTTAAACTACATAGAGCCCCCCCAAAAATGCATAGAACAGACATTGTAGAGTTTAAATAGTTTAAGAAGATTGATTCTGTAACATTTTATGACCCGAATAATAATAATGGAGATATTGAAAGATTGAGAATGTGTATGGCTATACCCAACCATTCTTTACTTCATTCATAAAGTAGTAAATACATTTAAGGGCAAACTACCTTTCTAATTAATGAATGTTTGGAAGAGGGGGGGGGTGGCAATATACTTTGCACCGTTCACTTCTTAACAACGTTAAAAAATTAAAATGGATTTGAGAAATTCACTGAAACTGTGATAATCTATTGAATTAAAACTTGAAAAAGAATCGTTTAATATAACAATATGTCTATGCGAATTACTTACTTTATACATTGTTATACGATAAAAAACTAAAAAGGCCGTCAAGCAGGGGATGCATAAACTAAGCAGATTTCCTACGTGCATTAGTGGAGGGTTCACTGAAGACTGAAAACAAGAAAGTGCTAATAACTCGCTTAATATTTGAATTAATAAAAAATGTATAGATCAATAATTATAGAGCATCAATAGCTTAACAATATTGGTTCTAAAACATTTTTTGATCTGACTCATAATAACAGAAATATTTTTAATTTTGGAATCCCCCTCCCTATTTTGGGTCTGATTTCAGCCTGTAACTAATATGATTTTTACTGTTGAATGAAACTGTTATAAGTCTAGCATGGTTTTGTAGAAATAAACATTTTCGAGTTAAGAATGTAGAATCTTAAATGGTAACGTCATCACACAACATATTTGCATGTACCTCACATAGTAAAGAGTCAATGAAAACAATGTTATTTTAGCTTCTGCTAAAGTGGTTCATGATATAACAGCTTATAGTAAGAATGACATGAGTAGGAGTGGGGGTTTACTAAAGGCTTAAAACTAAAAAATCCAAATATCTCGGTTAATATTCATGATAGAGAAAATATGTATATAACAACATTGATAGGAAATTAAATTTTCAATAAGGTATGTTCTATACAATTTTTCGATCGACGACAGAGATATTTCGAATTCCCCACCCCCCTCCCACTGATTCCATTTCAGCCATTAACGAACTTGATATTTTTACATAAAACGATAAAATATCGAGTTTGGTAACGATTTAACAAAAAATGCAACCGCTAGAGCGTTAACAGACAAATATAAATATATACAGTGATGGAAAAAAGTATTTGCACATCATGTTTTTATAAATAAATGAGTTCAAGGAAACAAAAAACTTCGCTTTCCTTTGCAAAAATGAAAAGTGCGTTTATTAAAAACTGGAAAAAACCTTTTGTAAAAAAATGACAACACTTCATAATGAAACAAAAAAATTAAAACAATAAAAGTGCTTGGAAAAAAGTATTTGCACACTTGGTCTACTTTGACTCACAAGTTTTGTTTACTTTTGCATTAATCCTCCTGTGTCCATAGGTTTGTTTACTAATTTATCTCTATCGTTTATTACCAGTATTCTCTAGTCTTTCAAACAGTTTTCTTCAATCAATAGACAATTATCATGCCAAAGACAAGTGAGCTGAGTATCGCGACTCGCGAAAAAATTGTTTTACTGAGGAATCAGCAAAAAACATATCGCCAAATTGCCGATTTCTTAGGGTTGAATTTTTCTACGGTGAGATACGTTATAAAAAGGTACGAGGAAAGTGGTTCAACTGAAAACAGTGATCGTAAAGGGCGTCCAAAAAAGTTAACTCCCAGACTGAAGAGGAAAATAAGAAAAGAAGCTCTTAAAAATCCCGTGATAAGTTCGCGGGAGCTGGCTGCCATGGTCCAATCAACGTCTGGAGTCCAGGTTAGTAGCAGGAGAATTAGATATGCCTTGAATTCGGAAGGGCTCCATGGTAGGGTTCCGAGAAAGAAGCCATACATCAGTGAAACGAATCGCAAAAAGCGCCTTGTTTTTGTTAGGGAGTATGTACAAAAACCCTTAAGCTTTTGGGAAAATGTCGTCTTTTCTGACGAAAGCAAATTTAATTTGTTTGGTTCAGATGGTCGAAGGACGATATGGCGACATCGTAATGAAGCCCTAAAGAAACAAAATGTTTTAACGACTGTAAAGCATGGTGGAGGGTATGTTATGGTTTAGGGGTGTGTTCCCTACCATGGGGTGGGAAATCTTGTGAGCATCGAAGGCAATTTAAATGCGGAAGGTTATGTGAACATTTTGCGCCGTAATTTGCGTGTTAGTGTCGAAAAAATGGGAATCCAGGATCAGTACTATTTCCAGCAGGACAATGATCCAAAGCATACTGCGAGGAGAACTAAGGAGTGGTTAATATATAATGTTCCACACTCCTCCTCAGTCACCAGATATAAATATAATTGAAAATTTATGGCACACCCTTGACGAAAATGTAAGAAAACACCATTTCACTAGTGCACATCACCTTAAACAACTTCTGGTTCAAGAATGGGAACAAATAAACCTAGATTTAATTAAAAACCTAGTAAATTCAGTCGCCATGGAGCGTTTCACCGATGAGCAACGTGCGTTCTGTGTAAAGGCGTATTACAAAAATGGCGATTCGTGCATTATTGCGCGGCGTCTATTTCGCTCGCATTTTAATTTACATGATTTAAACCAATGTCCAAGTGATAGAGCGATCAGATCGTGGGTAAGAAAGTTTGAGTCTTCGGGTTCGACATTAATTGAAAAACCTGCGGGACGTCCAAGGTCGGTAAGAACGGAGGAAAATGTAAGCGAAGTCGTGGCGTCCCCCAACATGTCGTGGGGATCCCCAACAGTCGTCCCGAAAGAGATCAGCTGAGCTCGCCATATCAAGAACATCATTAAGGCGTATTTTGACTAAAGATCTTAAATTACACCGTTATTTTTAAAAAATAAATTTCCCATTTGTTTACTTTACAATAAATATACTTTTTCTTTCCGCAGCTTTGTAGTTTTTTTTATATATTTTTTTATAATCCGTCCAACTTTATGGCCCACCCTGTATATATATATATATATATATATATATATATATATATATATATATATATACATATACATACTTACTTATCATTATATATATAATTCTACTGTACATGTGTATATCACTGAACTAGTAAAGGGCTGGACCTATTTGAATGAATTTTTTGGTACGCATTTGGGGGACGCCCTGGATGGTTTAGCGTCACAAATCAGCCCGGCAGATGAAGCAGGAGTGGGGGTCGTAAGGGAGGCCTAAAATTAAAAATAGCAATATTTTGTTTCCTATTGGTTTTTCGGCAAATATGACCAGGTTAAAAGTTGTTTACGTTTAGAGTAACTTTTGTCGTATAACAAAGTCTAAACGAGATATACACTAAAATATAAGTCCGTCACGCAGGGGCTGAGTAAACTAAGCAGATTTCTCACGTGCAGTTATACAATAGAGAAATTTCCATTCGAGTGCCGAACAGTTACGGAAACGGCCGAACTAGCTTTCGGCTGAAACGAATAGAAGGAGCCATAGCTCGTATATATATATATATATATATATATATATATATATATATATATATATATATATTGTCGGAAACTGTGTGTGTGAGAGAGAGGAGAGAGAGAGAGAGAGAGAGAGAGAGAGAGAGAGAGAGAGAGAGAGAGAGAGAGAGAGAGAGAGAGAGAGAGAGAGAAAAGAGAGAAAGAGAGAGAGACAAAGATTTGTATGTTACCTGATTAAAACAAAAAATCAAGTTCGAAATGGCTATAATCGGAGAGGGAGTGGCTTTAGAGTAGAGGTCATTCAATAAGTCAAAATAAATGGGTTATTTTGAGTTGCATCGAAAATACGAATTTTGCCCAAATTTGATCTTCTTCTTCTATTATTTTACGGGTGTTTTCTTTAACTCCAATACGATGGAGTCATTTCATTTCACGGTGTTGTTGTGTTAGCAGTATGTATATTTATCTATTACTAAACTTCACGAGGGAAATCTGCTTAGTTTACGCAGCCCCTGCGTGACGGACTTTTTATTTTTATTTTTATTAATCTCGGAGTAACGTATTAATGAAACATCTCATGTCCAGATTACTTAATAGCTCCGGTTCCCCTTGGCATTTTAGCAGATTTCCCTTAAGGGAAATCAGCTATTGATGTCGTACTCATGACGCGATATATTATATATATATATATATATATATATATATATATATATAGACTATATATGTCTGCTAACGCTCTAGCGGTCGCAATTTTTGTTTAATCGTTACCAAAATCAGTATTCAATCGTTTTATGTAAAAAGGAAGATCAAGTTCGTTAACGGCTGAAATCGGACCAGTGGGAGGGGGGTTTAGAGGGGGGATTCTCAAAAATTCGAAATATCTCCGTTATTATGCATCGGATCGAAACATTGTATAGAACCAATCTTATTGCAAATTAAATTTACTATAAATAATGTTATATACATTTATTCTGTATCTTGAATATTAACTGCGATATTTGCATTTTTCTGTTTTCAGCTTCAGGGATGAGATCGGCTAACTTCGGGTCTAGTTTTGAGTTTCCGTCAAGAGCTAGTTCGGGCCGTTCCCGTAACTGTTTGACTCTCTATTCTGAAATTTCTCTATGGTAAAACTTCACGTGGGAAATCTGCTTAGTTTACGCAGCCCCTGCGTGACGGACTTTTAAAAATATATCATGAGCTATCTATTTTTAAAGTCTAAATTCAAAGTGTTATATATATACTGCAGCGAAAACTGCGTACTTGAAAAATTTCGAAGACCTAAAATCAAGTATTTAAGAAGTACAACGTAAATGAAAGAAACCGACTCATGGACGAACCGTTGGCGCCAGGAACGTTCTCGGCGACGCCCATCCGGGATCTAACGCACTTTGGGCCATTTGACTTTGATCTCGCCGCCCGTTTATAAAAGCGGCCCAGCTTGCCTAACAGTTAGTTTGTTCTCTTCTAGTGAATAACAGTGCAGCTTTAGTGAACAGTGTATTTTAGTTTCAGCGTGGTGCTGTGTTTTATCTGAAGATCAGTGTCGTGTTTATTTAAAGAACAGTGAAGTGACGTGTTCTTTGTGAAGATCAGTGCAGTGTCGAGTTTTATGATCTTCAGTGATTCGCGAGATCGTACTGTGAAATAAGAAGTGAAGTTGTGAGTGTATACTGTGAGTAGTAGTTAAGAATAATTTACCAAGTGTGTAGTACATTGTCAAATAAATTGTGCAGTGATAAATTCTAAAGCTTGTGTGTTTAATTTTGCAATCCAAAGAACTCACAAAACTAACGTGTATTATTGTTTGTAATAAACGTAACTACAATATATATATATATATATATATATATATATATATATATATATATATTCGTAGTAAGGTCCATAAGTTTCCGGCCTGGGATAGAAGGAAAGGTGAAAGAAAAAAACTGGTTTTACTGTTTTTCAATATATTCTCCTCTAAGTTCAATACACTTATGACAACGCTTTGGCAACATTTCTATACCATGAAAAAAATAATTTTCTTCTTTGTTAAAAAAATGTTCTTCCACTGCTGCTTGGAGCTCTTCGTAGGTGATAAATCGCCTTCCACGAAGGTCAGATTTTAATTTTGAGAAAAGGTAGAAATCACTAGTGGCCAAGTCTGGGCTGTAGGGTGGGTGAGAGATTTCTTGGAATCCACAGTCCTTCACAGCGGCCTTGGAAATCAATGCTGTGTGGACAGGGGAATTGTCGTGAAGGAGGCGGACGCCTCTGCTTAACTTCCCTCGCCTCTTCTCTTTAATGGCGTCTCGTAACCGGTGAAGTAGGGCTGCATAATACTCACCATCCATTGTGGTATTCCTTTCTTTAAAACCTATCAATAGTATTCCTTTACAATCCCAAAAAATTGTGGCCATTATCTTTTTTGTTGACTGCGTGACTTTTGCCTTTAAAGGAGGCGCTTCTCCTGGTCTTCTCCATTCCATGGACTCTCTTTTGCTGAGTGGGTCATAATATAGAACCATTGTCTCATCCCCAGTTACAAATGAGTCCAAAAAATTCTTTGGGTCGGCATTATACTCGCGTAAAAATTCATTGCAGCAGTGAACTCGTTCCTGTTTTTGATGAGCTGAAAGAATTTTTGGAATCCATCTTGCACTAACCTTGTTCATATAGAAATGTTCTTTGATGATCCTCAAAACACTTGTTTTTGAAAGCCCCAACCTCGCTGCTATTTCCTTGGTTTTCAGTCGTCGGTCAGACAGCAATTCAGTACAAGTTGGATTGTTTCAGAAGTGACAGCTTCCAGTGGGCGACTGGGACGTGGGTCATCTTCTAGACTTTCTCTCCCTAACATAATTTTGCCCATTCTTTCACTGTGGAATACGAGGGGGAGGACTGCCTGTATACACAATCCAAGCGATCTTTAATTTGCGCAGGAGTAAGACCCTCTTTACAAAAGAATTTAATTACCGCACGGTACTCGAGTTTAAACATTGTAAAAATGGGGAGTTTCCTGTAAGGCTGGACACTGACTGACAAGACTAAGGAAGTGCGGGCGATGGGTAATGGAGTGAGCAGGCATGGACCTGCATAGGCGTGCAGCTCCCGGCACGTTTGAAGGAGGGCAAGCAGGATAGGCCGGAAACGTATGGACTTTAATACGTATATATATATATATATATATATATATATAGATATATATAATATAAATACATATTTAATTTTGTGCGGACCTCAATTTCATCATTTTCGTTTGAAGACGTTTTTCGAAAATCGTGTCATGAGTACAACCTCAATTTGCTGGTTTCCCCTTAAAGGTAATCTAAAATTTCATTGAAAATGTGATATTTTAATATATTTAAATATATATATCACATCTTTTTGGGGGTATTAAACACTACTTATCGCTCTTTGTTTTTTTTTGAGATGTTTTTAATGAATTTTTTAATAAACATTTTTACACAGAAATTAACTTGCTTCTGTAAGGTGCAACGGCGTATTTAAGCGATTACATATCATCAGCAAATAAAATTATGTTCTCCCAATAAACCACTGGAATCTTACTGAAGCCCAAAAGAGAATTCAGCTTAAGAAATTCGCCCCCCCCCCATTATAAGAGAGAATTCCGACCACTAAGTTCCTCGGCATAGTTGGACGGTTCCGTTATGAACCGACGCACAGCGGTCCCTGTTCCCCATCATGGTGCTAAAATACTTTTAGTTGGCGGATCTCTTCAAACTTTGTACGATGCTTATTGTGGGATTGAAAAGCTGTTTTATATAGGTCCTATTAGATTTATCAAGGTGGGGGGGGGGGGGTTAGATGGATAGGGTAGGTGCTCTCTGACGTTGCTAGTACTTTCGTATTTTTTAAGTTTACAAAAAAAGGATATTTCTATACTATTACAATGTTTTTTTTTATTTAAAACATTTTATTGTATTGTAATTATATGCATTAATATTAATGAATTAACTCATAATTTTTGCAATTTTTCGTTTAATTATTCTTTTAAGAAAAAATTTATCGATCGAAATGTTTTAATGAGATTTAAATATTAATTTTAAAAAATCCGTCACGCAGGGGCTGCGTTAACAAAGCAGATTTCCCACGTGCATCACGTTTTTGCATTTATTTCAAAAATTAAAAGTTCAATGAGAACAATATTTGGTATTTAAGCTTCAAATAAAATGCTTCATAACATAATAGAATATTGTTAATATGAGATGAGTAAGAGTGGGGGTTTACTGAAGGAGGAAAACTATAAAATGCTAATATCTTAGTTAATAATCACTCCATTTCATTCTCAGATAGTCTCTCTAACATTTAGTGTAAAAATCATCGCGAGCACTCGTGAGCTAACTTTTTCAAACCTTTCCAAGGGTGAGTATTAGGTGTCGAGAAGTGTATTTTTTGAATTTTGAAAATTTTGTTTTTAAAAATATATTTCTAGTTCATATGAATGGATATTATAGGATATCCCTTCATTGTGTATTTCATGTACAATCAGAGAGACATATATATCATCTATCGTGTGATAGGAACGGTGATTAACATGGACCAACAAGTGTCCGGATGGAGAGATGTTGGACAAGTTGGAAATTTGCAGCTCTGAATTAACGTAGTTCCCAAAAGCTGTACTTTTTTTTTTTTTTTTATTTTATTTTACGTCCACTTTATGCAACTAGGCTAATCGGGACGGGTTATCTACAGGTTACCATCTTTTTCTAGCCAGGGTGGGCCCAAGGAGTATATTTAATGAGTCCGTCATTAAATAAATTTCTACTGCCCAGGGCGGGATTCGAACCCGCCACTCTAGGTCTGCCATGCGAGATTAGGACCAACGCCCTAACTCGCACGGCCAACCCGAGCCCCAAAGCTGTGCTTTATTTATGACTCAACTATATTTTCAAGATCCAGGATTAATATAGAAACAAAGAAAATATACTTGGTTCAGAAAAATCAAAGTTGGTTTTCGGATTTTTTGCACCATGATGGAGACTCTGGAAGCATGATTAGAAATATGAACAGTTCGTGATAAATGTAATTAGAGCTTGAAACATTTCTCGTCTAACACTATTAAAACAAACTGCTAAATGGTGTCACTGTCTGAACTTCACAAACACCAGATGGAAGGTCAATGAAGTCCTTTACGCAGGGGCTGCGTTAACTGAAGCAGTTGCATCAAGTGCTGGCATGACACACTACTGAACTCTTTTCACCATATATTCTCTATTTCAACATAAAAAAAGTCCGTCTCACAGGGGCTGCGTAAACTAAGCATCTCGTGATGTTTATCAATAGATAAATCATAATAATAAGAAACCTCCAGACGGGAAACACCTGAAATGTAAACAAACAGGTGTGTCAACTTCTCCCAGGAAAGAAATACAATTACGGAAATATATTAGAATATAACATATTAATTTTATCGAAAACTATTTACTATATCTAGTACTGTAATTTATAATGGGCCAGAATAATTTTTATCTCAATCAATCAAATTTTAGTAGTCCAAAAACTTAAATAGGGGGGAAAGGGTTGTGATAACATATTTGCATTTATCTCGTATAATTAAGGCCTCTTGAAAACAATCGATGGTATTTAAGCTTCAAATAATGTGGTTTATTACATAACAGAGTATTGTTTGTTTGTTATGTACCCGGAGTACAAATGGGGGTTCGCTGAAGGCTGAAAACTGAAAAAGTTAATATATCTCTTAATATGGATGATACAGAATATATATATATATATATATATATATAACAATATTTATAGTAAATGTACTTGGAAATAATATTGGTTCCTTAAAATTTTTCTAATAATAACGCAGTTATTTCGAGTTTTCAAAATTCCCCCCTTTAAACCCCCTCCCCTCCCGCTGGTCCGATATCAGCCCTTAACGGTCTTTATTTTGCATAAAACGCTTATTTATCGAGTTTGGTGACAATAAAATAAAAATTACGACCGAAAGAGAGGTTACAGACAAGTATATATATAAAATTTTGAAGGGACCTCATTTTCGTTAGCTTCAAGTCAGGATCAATGGACATTTGTTTCGAAAGACGAGACATGAGTACACCCCCAATAGCTAATAGGTTGTTTGATAATTACTGTAGTTTTTTTTTTTTTTTCAAAATGAATTTATTTATATTAACTACAACATTAATCAATGATATATTGACCATTTTGTTGGATTACCTTTTGCCATCTTTCGGTGAGTTGAAAAATTCCACTTTCGAAGAAGCCTTGGTTTTTAGAAGAAAAGAACTGGTCCAACTTATTTTTAACCGCCTCGACAGAATCGAAAGTTTTACCATTGAAATGGTTTTGAACGGAGCGAAACAAATGGTAATCTGATGGTGCTACGTCAGGGCTGTAAGGTGCATGTGGCATCAGTTCCCAATTGATCTCTGTTAATTTTTGACGAGTTGTCGAAGAGGTGTGTGGTCTGGCGTTATCATGATGGAACATCACGCCTTTGCGATTCGCCAGTTCAGGGCGTTTTTTCTTGATTTCTTCGTTCAGTTTCGATAGTTGACGACAGTAGACATTCGAATCAATAGTTTGGTTTCTTGGAAGCAACTCAAAGTACACTATACTCTTGTAATCCCATCACTCACAAAGCATAATCTTTTTTTGGTGAATATCGGCTTTGGATGTCGATTGTGGGGGCTCATTTTGCTTGGTCCATGATCTTCGGACTACGTTATTGTAAACAATCCATTTTTCATTACCCGTTATGATTCTGTAGCGGTGAGGTACTCGCGAATGAATAACCTTGACAGTTAGTCTTAATTTTCATATGTTCGCGAGTATCTCGCTGCTATACGTTGCTATAGAGAAGTCCCTATAACAATGAGGTTAGACTTAGTGAGTCTTCTATCGGCATTCGCGTTGTGAACCGTCTTTAGGTTAGTGCGTGTTTATAAACTGGGAAATACCGGAGTCTGAAGTGCGGCCGTGAATGGACCTATTCGTCAATAACTTTTTCATATTTTATTTTACTGTTTTAATATATGTGATATAGTTAAATTGGCCTTGACTTCTTCTTTACGTCTCGCAGCCCATCGTAGTGGTCGGACGACCAGTATGTGGTGCATCTTGCACATTAAAATTTCCAGAGTGAAAGCGAGCAAACCAACGCAGACACTGGTGATCAGTAAGACAGTCCTCACTATAAACTTCACATAATTTTTTCCTAGCTTGTACGTATTATTGCCCTTTCGGAAGTAAAACAAGAAAATATGCCGGTAATGCTCTCTTTGATTGTCCATTTTCACCTGAATTTTTAACAAACTTGTTGTATACTAATCAGACTCAGTTATTTACTGGACATAGTCCAAAGTCTAATCTTTAAAATAGTATATTATAATCAAAGCCAAGCAACCAATACTACCTGAAATATGCATTTCAAACAATCTCATCAGAAAAAAATACATTAATTATCGACAACCCGATAATTTCGCTCAAAGAAATCTGCTAAAAATAATGTCAGATATCATAATTTGTGCGTTGTTCCAACATCAGTAAAATCTGTTTAGTTTACGTAGCATATAATGGATTCCATGCGTGCGTGATAATATGCAAGTTGCTATGTCCACTAAAGGGAGTACTTCTGGACGGTATGCCAGTTATTATTGGACTGGTTTTATTATTATTTTTTTAATTTGTAGAATCAAATTGTGTATTTACAGTATGTATTTGTTAGATATTAATTGTTTCACTGAAATGCACTGTGGGCTTGAAGGAAATGCTAGAGCTGGCAACAAGTGCGTCATTGGTGACATTCTGTTGACCTCACCTTGCGGTTTCCAATCATTAACGAGCCAGTCAGATAACGGCTCCCGAGATAAAAATAAAACTCTATTTGCCAAATCGTCACTCGTAGAGCTGCAATATAGTGATTTCCTTACCGCAAAGAATCATTTGCTATAAGAGAATTTCTTAGGGCCCTCATTCGTTCCCTCCATCACACAAACCGAGTTTTCCACCAACCAAAATCACTTGATTTGGCCAAAACATAATATATATGTATATATACTAACAACAATTGTAGAAAGTCAAAAGTTTTACAAGATTGGTTCTACAACATTATATGACCCAAATCACAATAACGGCTATATTTGGAATTCCTCCTTTTTATACCAACACTATTCCAGGTCCGATTAAAGCTAATAACAAGTATGATCTTTAGTGTTGGCTGAAACGACTAAATATCGAGTATGGTGCTGATCAAATAAACATTTTCGCATAAATAATGAAAAATCTTAACTGATGACGTCATCACAAGACGTATTTGCATGTGTCTCACGAAGTAATAGTTCAATGAAAACTATATTTGGTGTTTAACCTTGGAATGAAGCGGTTCATGATATAACAGCTATTATGTTAATATGGCATGAGTAACAGTGAGGGTTTACTGTTGGCCGAAAACTAAAATATCTCGTTTAATATTCAATATTGAGAAAATATGTATATAACAACATTTATAGAACATAACGTTTGCAATTAGAGGGATTATATAAAAGGTTTTAGATCCGACGCATAAGAATGGAGATATTTCGAATTTTCAATATTCTCCCCCTCTAAACTCCCTCTCTCCCACTGGTCCGATTATAACCGATAACGAACTTGATCTTCATTTTTAGATAAAAAGATTAAATATCGAGTTCGGTAATGATCAAACAAAACTTTTGACCCCTAGAGTGTTAACACACACACACACATATATATATAGTGTTGCGAAAATTAAAGGATTAGCAGAGAGAGTCGCGTATTTGGGAAGTGCGATATAGATCAAAGAAACCGACAGAGGTTCTATGTCCTACTAGACCCGTCCAGTCCAGACGTCGAAGGGCCCAGCCTATTCCCCTTTGATGTATGCCGACGACCTATATAAAGAACCGGCCAGCCACGAGCGAGTCAGTTTCTTCTCAAGTGCTCATATGTGCGTTCGGTGCTACAGTGCGACTTAGTGCAGTGCGGTAAAGTGTTTTTATAAGAATAACAGTGTTGTGCCGTGACTGTAAGTAACAGTTTAGTGCCGTGTTTAAGACAGTGCAGTGCCGTCTTTTAGTGTACTTCAGTGACCGTGAGTGAATTATTGGACTGTGTAATCTGAAGAACAGTGACGCTATCAGTGCATACTGTGAGTAGTAATTAAGAATAATTACCAAGTGTATTGTGCATTGTGAAATAAATTGTGCAGTCATAAAAACTGTGAAACTTGCGAGTATTTAATTTTGCAATCCAAAAGAACTCTTATTAACAACGTTTATTAATGGTTTTGGTAATAAAAACGTAACAATATATATCCGTTTTGAACGGATCTCATTTTCGTCAGCTCCTGGGTAGGATCGATGGGCATTTGAAGACATTTTTCGAAAACCGCGTCATGACTACGACCTCTATAGCTGATTTCCCTTAAGGGAAATCTGCTAAAAGTATCTGGCCCGTGCAGCCATTCTAGCGCTTAGGTCAACTGCTGTGCTATTGCTCTCTGTTGCCAATACCGCAACAGATTGGTCGCGGAGCCTGATATGAAAACCTGAATTCTCTTCTAGCAAACCTGATATAACCCAATTAATGAAAAATAAAAAGTTTCTTACCTCCCATTAGATTGTTTCCTTTTTTGATCTTTTCTATTATTATTATATGTTATGTAATAAGTAAGTCTTACATTGTACTAGTATTCGTTGTTTTAAATTACGCTTGTACTACGCGGTTGTACTAGTATTATGATTATTACGTAATAAAGATTACAAATAAAGACATTTTTGTTTTACTTTAGGGTTCCGTCACCAAAAGCTTTTGAGAACCGCTGCTCTAGGCAATCACATATACTTCGTGTTATCTATAATTCAGGCGTTAAGCTCTTTGTTTGTTTATTATTGTATTATTTATGTCCACTTTATGCTACTATGGCTAATCGGGACCGGCTATCTACAGGTTACCACCCTTTTCTAGCCAGGGTGGGACTAAGGATGTTATTTAATGAGTCCGTCACTAAATAAATTTCTACTGCCCAGGGCGGGAATCGAACCCGCCAATCAAGGTCCACCACACGAGATTGAGAACGCCTTAACTCGCACGGCCAACCTGAGCCCACCGTGTGCTCTTTCCACGAGCCCTTCTACAGTATCAGCGAATGCAGCCCAGGTTCTAGCAGATGCAGCAGTTAACCAAACCTGACAGCTAAATGCAATCTCTTTCAATCCTATATCGATACCATCGATTATACTAGTACTGCCGCAATATTGTCCCACTCCTGTGTAACAGCATCAGCAGCTCAGGACGCCGGAACTGATCAAGTACAAACTTCGAGGAACTTACTATTGTTCTACCTTTTCGAAACAACTTTGGGCGCTCGCGTGAGTCAGTTTCTTTTGTTATTTCTTAATAGCGTCACGGACTGTAACTTGCCATCAAGACAGACCGCCGCTACCCAAGGAGGTTGCATAGAACACCAAAGAGATTAGCGATTACTATATTGTGTCAAGCTATCACCCTTACTATCTTATCTTTATTTTTGTTGATTATCAGAAGTGTCAATTATTTATATAAAATTTAATGAAGTGACATTTTTAGCAGATTTCCCTTAAGGGAAATCAGCTATTGAGGTCGTACTCATGGTGCGGGTTTCGAAAAATTTCTTCAATTGTCCATCGATCCTACCCAGGAGATGAACGAAAATGAGGACCGTTCAAAATTTATATATATATATATATATATATATATATATATATATATATATTTTTGTCTGTTAACGCTCTAGCGGTCGCAATTCTAGTTTGATCTTTACTAAACTCGGAATTTAATCGTTTTATATAAAAAGGAAGATCAAGTTCGTTAATGGCTGAAATCGGACCAGTGGAGGGGGGGTTTAGAGGGGGGATTTTTGAAAATTCAAAATATCTCCGTTATTATGCGTCGGATCGAAAAAATTGTATAGAATAAATCTTATTGCAAATTAAATTTACTATTCATATTGTTCTATACATTTATTCTTTATCTTGAATATTAACCGAGATATTTGCATTTGTATTCTGCTTGTTGTCACCATGATATGTACGGACTTTCCGCTGAGAGCTCTGGTGGCCGTTTCTATAACTATTCGTCCTTAGTGAATAGGTTAAGAGGTTAGGTCAACTGTTTTTTTGGGGCTAGAAACTACTGGGTTATTACGCCCTAAATAATGTTTTAGGGTTTAGAGGTTTCTTACTACTACAGTTGTTATTAGGCAGATTTTTCTATTGTAAAACTTCACGTGGGAAATCTGCTTAGTTTACGCAGCCCCAGCGTGACGGACTTTTAATTGAATACGCAAAGTGAATGCCCTTCTCGCCCACCACACAAAACCTTAACACCGAGTCGGGCGTGATGGAGGCCCAAAAAATAGGAATGTTATAAAAAAAATCAATTCTATTCGAACTATATAAAAATAAAAAATAAAATTCGATTTCAGAATAAAATAATCTAATAACAAAAACGTAAAAAATAATAATGATAGATAATGACCACTCTAGATATCTTCGATCACTTTGGTACAGCTGGCTTAGCCTAACGTTGACCTCGTTGGAATTATATGGCGTGACGCATACCACTGTTACCTTCAAGTAGGTAAAACTCAAATGTATTATCTGTCATACGTCAGCCAGTCACACTGAGGACCCAGGCGAGAGCCGAACAGCATAGGACGATGGAGACACAAAGCACAGACACTCTGGACTGCTCAGCATTCTCGTTTCATTAGGTCGAACACGGAACACAGAACAGCTTATTCGTACTTATCGATTACCGATAATTATTGACTATCGACACTGACGACTTAGAGGTAGGAGAATTTCTACTACATCCGTAATTAACGGCTCCTCGGCATATGCTGTGTGAGCCAAATGTGTAAGCTACCACTAGGATTTGTTTATTCCTCCGATAATCACTCGACGGGCGAAGTCAAACAGCACCGGTGCTGAGACTCCATGCCTTAGACTTCTAGTAACCTCAAACCTATTAGAGACGCTCATAGTGATTTTGATTTTACAGAAAGTCCTTGTAAATGTGATCCACCTCAGTCTGTGGATCCCAAGGTTGCCTCTAGGAATTTTAACTTACCATCACTAACATAAGCCTGTCGGCAATGGATAAAAAGGATTAGATCAATATTATGCTCATTTGTTAAAAATGATTCTACTACTGAATATATTAAATTAAAAATGAGAAAACAGAGCAGAATGCATACGGTAGTTGAGTTGATTAGAGGCAGTGGCGGGAGAGGCTGAGTTCAGAGATCAAGATATGAAACCATCATAATAAAACCATAATTAATTAATTGCTGTTCTGTCAACTGTATTATCAGAGGTACCCCGCTTCCTTTACTCTCAAACCCACACACGCACAAACTCTGAACCACACTCTCCACTCTCTCTCTCTCTCCTTCTCCCTCTCCCTCTCCCTCTCCCTCCCCCTCTCCCTCTCCCTCTCCCTCTCCCCCTCTCCCTCTCTCCCCCTCTCCCCCCCTCTCTCTCTCTCTCTCTCTCTCTCTCTCTCTCTCTCTCTCTCCCACTCTCCCCTTCTCCCTCATCTCCCCTCTCTCTCTCACTCTCTCTCTCTCTCTCTCTCTCTCTCTCTCCCGCTCTCCCTCTCTCTCTCTCTCTCTCTCTCTCCTCTCTCTCTCTCTCTCCCCCCCCTCTCTCTCTCTCTCTTTCCCTCCTCCCTCCTCTCTCTCTCTCTCTCTTCCCCTTCCCTCTCTCCCCCACTCTCCCTCCACTCTCTCTCTCTCCCCCTCTCTCCCTCTCCCTCTCTCTCTCTCTCTCTCTCCTCCCCTCTCCTCCTCTCCCCTCCTCTCTCTCTCTCTCTCTCTCTTCTCTCTCTCTCTCTCCCTCTCTCTCTCTCTCAACTCGCTCACTCACTCTCTCACTCACTCCCTCACGCAAATTAATCAACCATGAAGGATATTTTTATAGAAAACATGACCTATATTCAAAATGTAAAACTTCCATATATTTATCAAATCGGAGAAAAAATAATTTATCGGGACGGTGGACACAAGTTTTCAATTGCTATGATGCATGTCATCCTGCAATAAATTTAAGACTATGTATTATCTAAGCATGTCATTAAATTAAATGCATGTTGTGTATTGAGATCGTTATTAACTCTTCTAATGATCGTTAAAAAAATGATTCTATTGTATATAATTATTAAAATGAATGATTTTTAAAATGGAAATTGACAGTTAGGGTGGTCCCATAAATTCGTTCGGTTTCTGGAGGGTGAAGTGAAACACTTTTTTGAAACGAACATAGAATCTTATTCAATAATGTATTCACCATTTTTATTGATGATCTCTTTCCAATAACTCCATAATTCTGCTCTCGTAAAACGTCTGGGCTTAGAAGCAAAAAGGTCATCGAGATACGTTTTTACATCTCCCTCATCAGCAAACGATTTGCCGTTGAGGCTGTTTTGGAGGTAGCGGAACAGACAGTAGTCCGATGCAGCAAGGTCTGGAGTATACGGTGGGTGAGGCAAAACACCCCAGTCAAGTTGCCTTAATTTTTGCTATGTTATTATTGCGGAGTGGGCTCTAGCATTGTCATGGTGAAAACCAACACTTTTGCGATTGACCAGTTCTACGAGTTTCTGTAGCAATGCTTGGTCCAATTTCGTTAGCTGCGTGCAGTTGACCTTCAAATCTATCTTTTTTCCTCTAGGAAGTAGTTCGTAAAGCACCACACCACGATTATCCCACCGTACGGACAGCGAAATATTTTCGGACGCAGGCTGGCCTTAGGGGTAGCATTTGGCGGCTCACCAGCAAGTTATCTATGATCTTCTATGCACTGCATTTTCATAAATAACCTTTTCATTGCCCATCACTAATCGTTTGAGAAATCGGTCTCTTTCATGCCGGTTCCGGAATGAGTTACAGATTGATATCAGGTTTGCCTCAGTCAGTGTGTGTTGTACATCGAGGTGGACACGTAGCCAAGGTGTTTTAGATGCCTATGACTGGTCCCTAATTCTATTCAAATTTTTTCCGCAATGCTCGTACCTGTAGCGACGGATTTTTCTCGATTAGTGCCTTCATATCACTCAAATCAACCTCTGTTGGCCGACCACTGTGGGGCGAATCATTCAAAATCGTATCTCCAGAACGAAACTTGGCGTACCATTTCTGTGCAGCGCATTATGTTATGGCTTCGTCCCCTTAAAGGTCACATATCTTTTGGTCGGCCTCGGCAGCTCGATTGCCTTTTTTGAAATAAATAAGCAAAATATGCCGGAAATGCACTTTGCTCTCTGACATGTTTACTACGCTGTAGCACAAATAAAACTAATTCCCATAAAACCAAGCATAGTCTAGATTCGAAAAGTGGGCTTTGAACGTTTCGAAAAGTGTTAAGATCAGACAAGTTAAGAACCGGAGATATTTGAAAACAATTCGTATTACTGACAAAAACCGAACGAAGTTATGGAACTACCCTATAAATTAGTAGTTTTGTAAATGAAAACAAAAAAATGATTTTACTTTTTTTTTTTACATTTAACTAGAAACATAGATTTCACTTCATCTCTATATGCCAAGTGTTTGAAATGGTCGGATGTGTCGAGTGAGGACTTACGAATGTTGGTCTCACAATTGTATGGTCCACCAACTACGTACCACAATGAACGATTTAAGATGCCGGCCCAGGTACTGTAACGCTTAGTAGTAAGCCAATTTAAAAAATTTCATGCATGAACTAATATCTTAATTACTATAGAAATGCCTTTTGCCAGATTTCTACATATATTAATCCAACACGATGGAAATAAACTTAAAAATACAAACACAAAACGTAAGTCTGCGGCCATCGCCAGACTAAGAAAAGAAGTCCGTCGTGGAGGTGCTGCATAAACTAAGAAGATTTCACACCTGCTGGAATCACCCCAATGACCATCTCATCTCAACATCTATTCTCTATTTCTGCTGTAGTACGAACCCAATATAAACAGGAATTAAAATATTAGAAGGACATTAGATAGTTAGTGACTGAGGTATTTATTATATAGCATCGGTGGTGGGTTTGATTATTATATTTTATTAAGAATATTAAAGTCTGCATTTAAATGCATTTTGTAATGTGATATGTACAATAATATCGTCCTCCATCACTCTCGACAGAAGCTACACCCCTTCACCACAATGAGAGGAGCAGCCTCTCCCTGCCTGGCAAGGAAGTCAAGAGCTAAGGAGGAATGGCACTTGAGAAGAAATTAGCCACTGCTATCACTTCACTTTACACTTCTATAGGAGATCTCTGGGCCATTGTCTCTTGAGGCGCCGTGGAGGGAAATATGGATGAGTGGTACTGGAAAGGGCTAGAACTTGTGGATTAGGATGATTGGATAGCCTGTTGTGGAATTTTTTGAATCTTAAGGGAATTAGGTCCTTTACAAATGGGATATTAAGATCTTTATGGAGAGTGTGGTTGGTGATATAATGTGGAGCATCTACTATGGTATTGAGATTGGAAAGTCTGGATGCGTCTGATGTTGGAAGGTTTGGCTCTAGCCCACACTTCTATTGCGTAAGTCCATAACGGTTTAAGTAGTAACTTGTATATTGTTAGTTTGTTTTCGGTAGACAAGTGAGATCTTCTATTTAGCAGTTCGTAAAGTTGTCCGAATCGTCTATGGTGGACATTTGAAGACTTTTTTTTAGGAAATCAAGTCATGCGTATTATCTCAATACGCAAAAAAAAAAAAAAAGAAAAAGAAAAAAAAATAATGATTGAACTGCACAAGATATTTTCAACCTTATTTATTTCTTCTGAAGTTACTAATTCTTCATAGGGGGCTCAGGTTAGCCATGTGAGTTAAAGCGTTGACCATTGTCTCACATGGTAAACCTAGAGTGGCGAGTTCGATTCTCACCTGGGCAAAGGAAATTATTTAGTGACGGAATTCATTAAATAACATCCTAAATCCCACCTTGGCTAGAAAAGGGTGGTAACCTGTAGATAACCCGTCCCAATTAGCCTTAGTTGCAAAAAGTGGACGTTAATGAATAATAATAATAATTCTTCATAATACCTTTAGGCCGATATTTAGTATACTAAACAGGTTTTCTAATGTTTTTCAACAATATTTATTTATTTTGGAGAATAGAAATACTTTTTTACATTGACATATCTCAAATGATAGTTGAAATGCAGTCCCGTCATGCCTATGAAGTCTTATGACTACGGCATGTTTAGACGGTAAATGGCATTTAAGCTCAACTGTAAAATTTCTTACTAATAATAATAAGTCAGTTATAAAGGTTGTAGTCATGACACCTGTTTCGAAACATGTCCATTGATCCTACAAAGGAGATAACGAAAATAAGGTCCGTCCAAAATTATTTATATTTTTGCCATAGCTGTCGGAGGAGACCGTCGTCACTGGCTGATGGTCGAGTACAGCTGGCATTGTGCTTTCGATGCGATGGCACCATCTTCAAGCCCGTCAAAAGTTGTACTGCTTATTTATATGTATTTAGCACACACACACACATGTGTGTGTGTGTGTGTGCTATATAAATATATATAATGGTAGACGGACCATATTTTCGTTATCTCCAGGATCGATGGAGATGTTTCAAAACTCGTGTCATGGCTACAACCTCTATAACTGACTTATTATTATTAATTTGTAATTTTAAAAAATCGAAATATATCCGTTAATTTGTCAGTTGGATTGAAAAATGTTATATAAACATTTATGTCCTTCAATGTATGTTCTATATTTGTTTTCTTTAATTTGAATATTAAGCTAGTTATTTGTATTTTTTGGTTTCAGCCTTTAGTTAACTCCCACTCCTATTATTATTATTTATTAATGTCCACTTTTTGCAACGGACTAATTGGGACGGGTTATCTACAGGTTACCACCCTTTTCTCGCCAGGGTGGGATTTAGAGTTTTATTTAATGAACTTCGTCACTAAATAAATTCCCTTGCCCAGGCGGGAATCGAACTCGCCACCACTCTAGGATTACCATGTGAGATAAAGGCAACGCTTTAACTCGCATGGCTAACCTGAGCCCCCCCCCCACTCCTATTCATTTTCGCTTATCAGCAATTCTATCCAACATAAATTTGAAGTTGGTGGTAGCATAGGGTTCTTATTAGTGAAGGAATAGATATCGGATTTGAGGTGATTACACCGGCAGACCATTCCTGGGAAATTTGCTTAATTACTTAGCACCTGGGACTTTTTCATTTTGGCTGGTAAAAGGTGGAGACAGGTAGATAATCTGTCCCAATTAGTCTCAGTCACACGTGTTGGCGTTAACAAACTAACAAAGTGGACGTTAGTAAATAACAAGTTGTTAATTAAAGTTTGAGGAAACAAAACAATTACTTTTCGTATTAGTCTATAATTGAGGAACACACAACTTTAATATCCACAACGAATTTACAATGTAAAACTGAATATTTTCTACTTACGTGAGTGAAACTCGATATTTAAATATTTTTGAAAAAAGAACACACTTGTTTTTTGCAAACCACATGGAAACTATCCTGAGCCGTGTGGTTTAAGGTATTTCAAAAACAAAGACGGTGACATCTGCATTTGCATGGATTCTTAAGGTAGTTTACAATTTGGGTATAACCATTAGCAAGAAGGTTTCATAATATATATTCTGCACCCCTACTGGTGACTGAGAAATTCACAATCCTTTGTTTCCATCAAGCTCATCAACCATTAGTTTGCTTGTTAACAATCTCAGCTTTACGTAATTTGAAAATGAAAATTTATATTCAGAGTTGTGAGAATAAAAGAAAAAAAAAATTAAAAATTATATTGTTAGCGGACAAACACACCTTTTATCACGGGGCATCAAATAATAACCCAGGGTAAATCTCACATTGTGAGCAGAATGTAAAAAGAAACTACAATTGCTTACTTATGTGAAATGAAACATCTTAGTAGTAAATGGCATTCACACCTCAGTTTTTACCATATGTTTGTTTAGGTTTAGTGATCACATGATCAGCTGTTTACGTTCTTAAATCCAAATCTATGTAGGAATGAGTTGTATTTTTCCATTTATATATGTAGTTGACATATTTTCTGGAATACATGTTATATTTCAAAATAATGAAACACTTTATAGAATGAATTGCCGTTATCTAATGTTTTTTCATTCATTTATTACGGAAATCGAATACCACGGAAAGCATGTATAACATTATAATACATAATAAATAATAGTAGTTGTTCTGAGTTTTTTGAGAGAAGCTTGCTGACCATTTACTTCAATTCTTTATTGTCCTATCGCAGTTATTGGCAACCTTTAACATGTTGTGGGCCAAACTATAGTGTGCAAATACGTTCGCGGGCCGCTTTTAAAAGTAGTGCATTTTAGTGTTCATACTTTTTAACGATAGATATCAGTCATGGAATTATAACGACAACTAATGAAGTTCTTTAACTTCATGAACAAGCAACACCCACAGATCAAATTCACCATAGAATTAGAAAATGGAGGGAAATTACCGTTTCTTGATCTTTTAATAATTAAGGAAGGCAATAATAGATTCAGCCACACTGTGTACAGAAAACCTACAGCTACAGGTAGATATCTGAATGTCTCATCCCACCACTACCCAGCCCAAAAACATGGTATAATCTATACATTAGTAAACAGAGCCTTTTCACTGTGCAGCAATGAAACCCATTTAAAAAATGAAATAGCACAGTTGAAAGAAGAACTCCACTACAACGGCTACAAAAAAATGGAAGTAACAAGAGTATTAAGAAATATTAAGAAGAAACTTGATAACAAGATTCAACAATACATTGAAAATACTCAAGTTAAACCATTAAGCAACGTTACACTTCCTTATATAGCGGGGACCTCAGAAAGGCTGGCAAGAATACTTCGAAAATATAATTTACGAGCAGTATTCAAGCTACATAAAATATTCAACGCATATTTAAACAGCCCAAAAGACACCCAATTATTACATCTACCAGGTGACGGTAAAATATTATTGATTTAAACCATATGTGATCAACCACCGGCCCTCTGTAAGGTTTGATCCGGCCCGCGAGACATTTGGAAAAACCCATTTAAACAAAAGTCCGTCACGCAGGGGCTGCGTAAACTAAGCAGATTTCCCACGTGAAGTTTTACAATAGAGAAAGTATAATAGTAAGTAGTAAGTGATCACTAAACTTATACACGAGGGACGAATAGTTAGGAAAACGGCCGACAGAGCTCTCTTCGGAAAGTACCAAACAGCTCACTCTTGCCGACCAATGCAGAATACAAATGCAAATATCTCGGTTAATATTCAAGATACAGATAAAATGTATAGAACAATATTCATAGTAAATTTAAAAAATTTTCTATACAATTTTCGTCCACGTAAAAAATTAATTTAATTTATATAGAAAACTCCCACTGGTCCGATTTCAGCCATAACGAACTTGATCTTCCTTATTACATAAAACGATTAAATTCCGCGTTTGGGAACGATCAATCAAACATTGCGACCGCTAGCGTGTGAACAGACATATATATATATATATATATATATATATATATATATATATATATATATATATATATATAAAATTTTGAACGGACCTCATTTTCGTCATCTCCTGGGTAGGATCGATGGACATTTGAAGAAATTTTTAGAAACTCGCGTCATGAGTACGACCTCAATAGCTGATTTCCCTTAAGGGAAATCTGCTAAAAGATTACACTACTTACTCCAAATGAGGAAGATCGAGTGAGATGGGGTTTGTCGCTTGCTCCTGTGGAATCAAATTAATTAGTTTCTTTCAATGATGTTAATCAAATCAAAACATCGGATAAGGCTGACTGAGGATAATTTGGAAAATTCTTTAAGTCTTTGTATCAGTGGAATTTCTCCAAACATGGATGGATCAGTTTCCCAAAATCAAGTTTAAGTGTCTCATTGTGTTCGGTGTCGCTATTTAACTTTGGTTTTGTAATAATTCTAAATTTTACGATGTAATTATAACGTTGTACCCATTTTTTTCGTTTTATTTTGTTGTTTTAATAAATTGTTTTATAATTATTATGGGGGAGGTTTATATTCAGTAAAAACTGGAGTAAAATCCATATCGGGGGAAAATCCAACCGATATGGAGTTTGCGACATGTTAAGGGGAATTTAAAAATTTTCAAACTATTCTGGCAGTATCAAGAAGTACCCCTTGCTGTGCTTCTTTTATAATTTCTGTTGGCAGATTTAAATTCTTGGTGCCTGCTATTGTGGTTTTTGGCACGAGTCCATTTGAACTTACTATAATAGCCGTAACTATGGCAGATTTCAGTTTGTATACATCTTTAAGCTCAATAGCTAATTCTTATTATTTTCTTAAATTTTCGGCATAAGATCTTCGAACATTCATATCATCGGGTACTGCAATGTCAATAATATAAGCAGTCTTATTGATCTTGTCAATAATAAGAATATCCGGTTTGTTATGGTGCACAGTATGATTTTCGAATATTATCTTTTTCCAATAATTTTTGAGAATTAAAGTGATAATAAGCGACCTTCCTGTCTAAAATACCAAATTTCTCTGCTAGAGCTTGATGGTATACTTTTGCCAAGATATTGTACCTTTGTAAGTATTCGGACCCAGCAAGTATTTCAAATCCCGCCGTAAAATGTTGAATGGACTCATAAGCTTTGTTATTAATAATAATTATTATATTATTTGTTATTAATAAATAACTATTATTATTATTTATTAACGACCACTTTTTGCAACTCAGGCTAATTGGGACGGGTTATCTACAGGTTACCATCCTTTTCTAGGCAGGGTGGGATTTAGGATGTTATTTAATGAATTCCGTCACTAAATAATTTCCTTTGACCAAGCGAGAATCGAACTCGCCACTCTAGGATTACCATGTAAGATTTGTGTTTTAGTGGACTGAGTGGGGTAAAATAAATAGTTCTGCGCACTTTTCAAGTTGCATATTAAAAACAATAAAAACTTCTGTGCATAAAATATTTACAGGTAACAAATCTAGTAGTTTGACTATTCACTATGGTCCAGTTTGAATAGCCACAACTCACACACTGTTAGCACGAGACACTAGATAATAATTGTTTCGCACTTGACTTTACACTCGCAATCCGGTTAACTATTTTCACTCACTGAACATATTTTTTATATAACCATCTGGTATTTTTTATACCACCAGGTTACCTTGTTTTGCGAATGACTCACGAGTGAGTCGCCGCTACATCACCTCCTCCCAATGACTCAGTCGCGGAAGCGAACAGGAGGACGAATCATTCGGCCCAGAGGGGTTCGTTGCTCCTCTGTAGAGTGCTCTTCCGCGGCAGAGTCATTAGAAATTGGCACAGTAGGTGGTGTAGTGCCTGGTGGACTGGAGCTGGAGTCCTTCTGTCGAAATGCATAAAGCAGGGGGTTTATGGTCCGTCCATATTGTGAAATGTCGACCCTCGATGTATGGGCGGAAATGTTTTATGGCCCGATGAATTGCAAGTAACTACCTGTCGTAGGTGGAGTAGTTGCGTTGCGCTGAGGTAAAACTACGCGAGAAGAAACCCAGAGGTTTCCATGTATCTGCGTCTCGCTGTTGTAGAGCTGCCCCCATATCAACGCTGGAAGCATCACAGGCCAGTACTAACTCTGCGTTGGGTTTAGGATGAGCAAGTACAGCCTTGTTCACTGACGTTTGATGGGCGTGGAAAATTCGTGATGGCTTCGACTTTATCAGGTAAGACAGTGACACCATGCTGATTCACCCAATGTCCTAGGAATTCAATCTCTTCCACGGCGAATACGCACTTGGCTAGATTCATGGTGAGTCCATGGTCCTGTAGACGTTTAAAAACTTCGAGGTGTCTTTTGTGTTGTTCCTCATCTTTGGAGCCGATGCAGACATCGTCCACGAAAGGGAAGACAAAGTCGAGTCCCCTTAAGACATTGTCTAAGAAGCGCTGGAATGTTTGCGCCGCGTTACGTAATCCGAAGCACATCCGAAGAAATTCTATCAGGCCAAAAGGGGTGATGACGGCTGTCTTTTCGATGTCTTCTTCAGCTATGGGGATCTGATAGTAAGCCTTGTTCAGGTCCAACTTACTAAAAATCCGCTTTCCGTGGAGGTTTATATTAAAGTAGGCGATATTCGGAACGGCATAACGGTCAGGGATTGTCTTCTCGTTTAAGCGACGGTAATCACCACAGGGCCTAATTCCCATCCCGTCTTGTTTAGTTCTTTGGGACGATGTGCAATGGAGCTCGCCCAAGGACTGTTAGACGGGGCGTCAGATACCCTTTCCTCAATCATCTGCTCAAATTCCCGTTTCGCGGCCGCGTAATCGGTCAGAGGCTAGTCTACGCGGCGCTTTCGCGTTAACCGGTGCGCCGCGCGTTTCAATTTAATGACGAACGGAGTGAGAGTCGCCTTCTTCATATAATTTGTCGTAAGATGGATGGAGCTGTAATTTATTTAGCAGCTCGGTGTAAAAACCATTGTACCGTCTGGTAACGGAATAAATGGGCAGACACCTGCGACCAATTGGCTGGTCTTCTTCCTTTTGGACGACAAACCGTTAATTTTATCGATCAGGCTGATTGCCTCGCTAGATCAAACCCATAATTGTGGTAGTGATAAAGAAAGTCTGGCCCCAATTATAGGGTGTCCTACATCTGCATTAAGATAAAAACGCCAGGTCAACTTCCGCCTCAGGACCAAATCCAAAGTAACGAGCTGGTCCCGCATAAGTTGGAATATGCGGTCCCATTGGCTTTTCATAAGGCGAAGTCGCTGGGTTCAGTCTTATTTTCCCTTCTTCGTTGGTAACACTGAGAGTGCAGGCTCTGGTGTCAACGAGGTATCGGATTAGTGGGACTGGCGGATCGAATACAAATAATCGGCGGTGAGAATTCGTAGCAACGGGTTCCCCCACTCATGCCGTCGCTACTTCTAGTTTTCATCCTGTTCCAGTTGGTTAGAGTTAGAGGGCTTCCAATCGCAAGGCTTGTCGACCACTTTGTTTGCCTATTTCCCTGAATCTTTCATGGTAAAAAGCACAAGTGTCGCCCTTGCTTTTGCTTCTACTCCTGGTACGAGGTTTGAGGTTGTTCATTGCTCTTGTCGTAGCATGCAAGATCTTTCTCGAGCATCGTCCAATGTGGCAATTCCTTCCAGACAGAGCTTTTCGATGGCGTCTAACAATCTTCTCGTTGGTATAAGAACCTTTGGAATCAGTAGCGCGGGAATGTCTTAACAGCGGCTACCTCACGAGACTCACGGTCTTTCATAAATTTCGGAGAAAATGCGATCTGGGATAAAGCAAAGTTTAGTCAGGGTCCTTGTTGCTGTCCCGAGGCCACTAAGTGGCGGTCTTGTATCTGGTCCGGGCAGGCCCTCATCAGCACCAGATAGGTTTAAAGGAGGTTGTCAGAAACCATGGTGCCGGTCCTCAAATGTTGGAGATCACGTAAAAAATGTGATGATTTTACGGGTCTCCCCAGGCGCAGGTCCTCTAGTAAACTTCCTGATACGAATGTTATCAGATTCACGCGCAAATAACCAATTAACCATCTTTTAGCAATTCCTTCCCCAAAATAAAAGGGTTTTCCGCTGGGGGGAGGACCTCACCAAGTCACACACATTCTCGGACCAGCTGTTCCCTATCCAGTTGAAAGACAACGAATTCTGAATCGCTTAATTGAATTGCGGATGTCATTAAGAAGACGAAAAACAAGCTTCACATTGTAGGAAATAACATTTCCGGGACGTAATTTACAAAAAGCCGGGAGTTGGGCTTTTAATTGTTGCAGCAGAAGTAGCATCGCGACTTGCTGTGCCATCTGTTTCTGGGGTCTAACCTGGTGTTTAAGATTCCTCCCTCGTCCACCTGTAGAAAATATCAAAGCATGTTGAAAAAAATGGCGATTAACTTCGACGCAGCGTAGAGATCGCGTCGAAACTTTAGAGATCACGCCGGAGCGTAGAGATCACGTCGGAGCGTAGAGATCGCGTCGGGGTCACCATTTTAGTGGACCTGAGTGGGGTAAAAGAAATAGTTCTGCTGCACATGTTCCAAGTTGTAAATTAAAAACAATAAAAACTGTCTGTGCATACAAATATTTACAGGTAACTAAGTCCTAGTAGGTTTCACTATTCACTATGGTCCATTTTGAATAGTCGCAACTCACCACAGTTATAGCAATAGACACTAGATAATAATTTTTTCGCACTTGACTTTACACTCGTAATCCGGTTAACTATTTTCACTCACTGAACATATTTTTTATATAACATTCTGGTATTTTTTATACCACCAGGTTACCTTGTTTTGCGAATGACTCACGAGTAAGTGAGTCGCCGCTACAGTGTTATAATTACATCTGTCTGTATAATTTCATGTCCTGATATCTATCGTTAAATAATTATGAGAACACTGACACTTTAAAAATGCACTACTTTCACAATCGCGGCCCAAACGAACGTATCTTTGCACACACTATAAATGTGACCGCACAACAGTCTCCAAAGTTTTGCCCCATACCCGATTTAAGAGGCCACAGAATTTCAACAAACTATCTAGCTCAATACAGCAAATAATATAAGCGTCAGCTAAACCCATAAAAATACTTTTAAAGTACGTACATGTAAACTGTAACTCTTTCTACAGACGATATACTTCCCTGCAAATAAAAACTCTCTACAAAAGTCACACTGTCACTAAGAGGTTTTGCATAAACTTAAGTACGTAGTAAGGTCCAAAAGGGTTTCCTAGCCCCGGGACATAGAAAGAAAAAGGTGAAAGAAAAAAACTAGTTTTACTGATCTTCAATATATTCTCCTCTAAGTTCAATACACTCTATTACAACGCTTTGGCAACCATTTCTCTACACCCCTCGAAAAAAATAGTTTTCGTTAACTTTGAATAAAAAAAATGTTCTCTCCACTGCTAGCTACTGGAGAGCTCTTCGTCGTTGGTTAAATCATCTTCCACGAAGGTCGAGATTTTACGTTTTATGAGAAAAGGTATAAAGGAAAATCACTAGTGGCCAAGTCTGGGCTCTAGGAGGGTGAGAGATTTCTTGGAATCCACAGTCCTTCACAGCGAGCCTTGGAAATCAATGCTGTATGGACAAGGGAAATTGTCGTGAAAGAAGGCGGACGCCTCTGCTATAACTTCCCTCGTCTCTTCTCTTTAATGGGCGTCTCTCGCAACCGGTGAAGTAGGGATCTATAATACATCACTCACCATCTCATTGGTGGGTAATTCCTTTCTTTTAAAACAATCAATAGTAATTCCTTTAACAGTCCCAAAAAATTCTGTGCCCATTATCTTCTTTCTTTTGTAGCTTGCGTGACTTTTTGTCTTTAAAAGGAGGCGCCTTCTCCTGGTCTTCTCCATTCCCATGGACTCTCTTTTGCTGAGTGGGTCATAAATATAGAAACCACTTGTCTCATCCCCAGTTCCAAATGAGTCCAAAAAATTCTTTGGGTCGGCATTATACTCGCGTAAAAATTCATTGCAGCAGTGAACTCGTTCCTGTTTTTTTGATGAGCTGAAAGATTTTTTGGAATCTCCATCATGCACTAAACTTGTTTCATATAGAAATGTTCTTTGATGAAACCTCAAACACACTTGTTTTTGAAAGCCACAACCTCGCTCACTATTCTCCTTGGTTTTCAGTCGTCGGTCCAGACAGCAATTTCTCTGATTCCACAAGTTGGATTGTTTTCAGAAGTGACAGCTAGTGGCACGGGAGGTTTGTGGGCGAGGGCCGGGGTGGACGTGGGTCATCTTCTAGACTTTCTCCTCCCTAAACTAAAATAATTTGGCCTATTTCTTTCACTGTGGAATACGAGGGGGAGGACTGCCTGTATACAGCACAATCCAAGCGCTCTTTAATTTGCGCAGGAGTAAGTACCCTCTTTACAAAAGAATTTAATTACCCGCACGGTACTGGGAGTTTAAACATTGTAAAAATGGGGAGATTTCCTTTAAAGGCTGGACACTGACCTGACAAGACTGAGGAAGTGCGGGCGATTGGTATGAAGTGAGCAGGCATGGACCTGCATAGGCGTGCAGCTCCCGGTACGTTTGAAGGAGGGCAAGCAGGACAGGCCGGAAACTTATGGACCTTTAGTATGTATCATTCCCACATGCTGGGCAAGCTACTGATCGGACATTGTGTGATCTCCATTTTCCCTGTAATAAGAATCCTATGTTCACAGCGTTTGAAATTCAGGCTGGGCATAATCTAATCCTGAGATGCTCAAGAACTCGAAGTTAAAATTAGTAGCAGGGAGGGGGGGGTTTATGGTAGGCCAACAAATACAGAACAGCAAGTAACTTGGTTATATTCGTGTTAGGAAAAAATAAATAAAATAATCAACAATTGCAGAAAATTAAATTTTCAACAAGATCTTTCACGGAACATTTTTCGATTTTTCACATAATAACGGATATATTATGGACTTTTGAAGCTCCACCTACCTGCTCTTGATCTGATGTAAATGTTTCGTCGTATTTATGCTTGAAATAACATGCTTCTTGATATTTTTGGCTAATTGCTAATGTAGAAAAAAATAAAAAAAATACTAATATCATGATTAATATTAGAGTTAAAAAAAAAATGTTTAGATCTATAATCCTAGAAAATTTAAATTAGAATGGGAATAATAATATACCATTTTACCCGACTCATAATAACGGTAATATTTCAATTTTTTTTTTTCTGCAAAATATATTTTGTCAAATCTGTTATAAGCGTGTATTTTTTGATGAGATCCATTCAAAAATTATATATATATATATATATGCATGCTAACAAACAACACACAATAGGGATATTTGTTGATATTCATAAAGCGTTTATGGCACTTTTAGCACACTGCATGGCGAATTTATTCTGATTCATTTTAAATTACAGTAGTAGATGTAGCAAATAGTTTTCAATAAAATTAATATATTATATTCTGATGTATTTCAGTAATTGTTTTTCTTTCCGGTGAGAGGTTAACCGACCTGTTAGTTTACATTCCAGACGCTACCTGTTGGGAGGGGAAAGATTTCTTATTGCCGCTTGTATTTTATTCACTTAATATTTAAGGTTGTGTTGTGATACCAGTATGTAGATTTATTTCTTCGCGTGATTCAATTATTTGTTATAATAGAGCTCAGTAATTAAGGTTTTGTAAGTGGTTCCTCTATGGGACTACATTACAGAGGGACGAGGAACAAATATCGAATCAAGAAGATGAACAGATGCTAACAGTAGTGTGTCGTTCAAATGTGAACTATTGTAAACATAAAGAAGGTTATTGACCAAAACGAGGTCTGATCTGTGAAACGACACGTTTCCGCAGCACGCCAAGACATTGGAACAGACACAATCGGAGGCAGAAGCAGCACCTTTCCAATGTAGCATATATGTGGTAAAATGTATAAAAACACTCGAATTCATCTAAGCAAAGCCCACCCTGAAGCTTATAGGCTTAGCCAGGTTAAAGAATCAAATTGCGAAAGTGTATTCATTTCAAACGAAACAGATGATTCTAACCTGAAAGTTAGCCTAAAAAATTGGGAAACCCAATTCCAAAAACTTCTATTGGCTGAAAGAAACGACGAGCTACTGAACTCGACAATCTTGGATTTTGTTGCTTTCCTTCGCTCATAACAAATGTGTAGCAAGGCTCCAATTGATCCAGCCACGAAATATTATAAAGCTCGAAAAAATACAAATGGGAATCTAGACGGCTTCACTTATTCTAGGACAAATAATCCAATAAAAAGGAGTAAAAAAGAGTCTGCACGTCGCAAAAATCAGCATTACTACTATTATTGTCGAAAAAAGTAGTACTATTAAATATTTAATGACTCGAAGGAATATGCTATGTGTCATATTAATGCCAACACAAGTTACGATTTCTTTAAAAAACTAATTGGAGACGAAAATGACTGCCTACTTGACAACTATAAACAAAATGCAGAAACTAATGAAGATGTTTTTCTTAGTGACGAAAATATTGAAATTGCAGCTAAGGGTATATCATTAGATTCTGCCCCAGGGCCTGATGGTATTTTTGTTAGAACAATAAGAGACTCTGGATGCTATAAAACTATAACATACATAGCTAATTACATGCTGAAATGGAATGTAGTTCCTGAGCTGTTCCAAAAAGGCAGAACTATCCTAATATACAAGTCTGGGGACAAAAATGTTGTTTCAAATTATCGACCCATAACTATTTATAGTACCCTAAGAAGAATTATTGAACGAGCAATTGACAAGAAAACAAAGCAATATGTTGAACTGTCTTCTCATCAAAGAGGGTTTGTTGTACGTCCAGGAGCCTTTATAAACTCTTCAATAATCAATGCCTGCATTCAACGAGTTAAAATGAAGAAAGAAGACTGCTGTATTGTTTATCTAGTTTCGACAGTATTGGACACAAACATATAAAGAAAATCTTAGAAACATTTCCAATTCCAATGAACATTAGGAAATTGATCGGCACTCTGCTTACGGAAAACAAAATCTATATATCAGGGCTAAAAGTAAACAAGATTGATTTAATTCAAGTTATGAAAGGAGTGGCTCAAGGGGCGCCATTATCACCTTTGCTATTCAATCTAGGAATAGATTTTGTTTTACAAGAGTTGGCTGAAAACGAAATAGCAATCGAATATGGATACAATCTCGTAAATGATTTGCCTAATTTAACCTGCTGTGGATTTGCAGACGATATAGCTATAATTGCAAAAGACCTTCAGTCTGCAAAACACCTTGTAGGACAAACCATAGATGCGCTGCTGAAAATTGGACTAACAGTCAATGAAAAAAAAAAAAGCAAAGCAGTTGTTATAACAAAAGGCAAATTAACAAAAACAGATATAGAGACTATTGACGACATGAAAATTGATAGTTTGCTACAAGACGAGAAAAGAAAATATCTTGGAGTGAATTTTCAGGAAGAGGTCCATCTCGATACTGAAGAAATTATTGACTCTCTCGTCGACAAGCTAAATAAACTATCTAGCAGTTCTTTACTGAAGCCGGATCAAAAACTATACATATTAAATCAATATATCTGGCCAATTCTCACGTACCCTTTGCAATGTGCTCCACTCAAGGATCTCAAGCCCACTTTCTTGCAAAAAATCGACAAAATTGTCCGAAGCTGTGTCAAAGAGATATTAGGTTTACCTTCAGATACTCCGGACAGCATGTTGTACTCTGCAAGAAATGTTAGAGGTTTGGGGCTATTCAAAGCACAATGGGAAGCATTCCTACAACACATAAATATGTGCATCACGCTTCAGAATGACGGCAATAGGTATGTTCAAGAAACAAGAGATTTTAACCAAGACATGCCTCGAAAGTTTGAATCTGACAACAGTGAAAGAAAATTATAATGTGCGACAGTTAAGGAAAGATTTGCGCATCAAGTCATTCATCGAATGGTCGTCTCTCCCTGCAAAAGGAAAAGGAGTTGAAACATTCAGCGAATGGAAGCCAAGTAATTCCTGGATATTTAACAAAAAGGGCCTATCCTGTTCTGAGTGGACAACAGGTGTTAAGATAAACGTAAATTTAGTGCCAGTACGCTCAATCCCTGGTAGGAACCTAGGAACAACCCACTGCAGACATTCAACACTCATCAAAAAATATCACCCAGACTGGGAAATATTTGAAGAGGTCAGTTGCTTGTCAGAAGATGGCTCTCAGAGACGTGCCGACATCATTATAATTAATAAGAAGACCAAATCAGGACATATACTAGATCCTACAGTAAGGTTTGAAACAGGAAATTCTCAAGCAATTGAGGTTGATTTAGAGAAAAAAAAAGATTTACGAACCTTGCTGTAGGTATCTAAAAGAGAAATACCAAGTTCAAAATTGGAGCGTCGACGGATTGCTGTTTGGGGCAAGAGGAGTAATCTCAAAAAAATGGCCAACTTACTCCAAGAATATGGACTGAAGACTGAAGAAATATGCCATATGTCGACATCAGTTTTAAAGAAAAGTGTCAGAATCATTAATAATCACTTGTACAAAAAAGCTGTCCTCTAACTAGTCACTCACCAGCTCAAAATTTAATTAAATCAAATTAATTCCCTACAAAAAAAAAATGTAAGCATAAATATAAAACATTTAAAAACAATCATTTTTATTTTACCTATATACCCTGGTGGGCTGACCCTCAAAATGGGGGCAGCTTGTTATTTGATTTGATTATATATATATATATATATATATATATATATATATATATATATATATATATATATATATATTTGTCTGTTACCGTTCTAGCGGTCGCAATTTTGGTTTAATCGTTACCAAACTCGTCATTTAGTCGTTATTATAATAATGAATGTATGTCTATTTAATGCCTTTATAATAATTTATTATTATTTAGGGATCATAAAAATCCATTTTTTTATCTAGAGCAAGGTTTATAAAGTTATCCAAATAATGTATTGTTTGTTTGAAAATAAAAATAACAAAATTCCTCACTCTCTTAGTAGAAATACAGTAAGTTTTCTCAAGTCTTTCTGAACCTACTGCCCCTTCTGCTGTTTGCCTACAAACAAAATTCTTTGTCAGTGATGTGAAAAAGCAAGTAGAATTTCAATATTATTTTTGAGAAATGAATGAGAGCTTTTATGGTTTAAGCCACAAATTGGATAGATAGGTGTGGCTCCAACCATAGTCCTGTGACAACCTTGTTTTATGTAAAAAGAAAGATCACGTTCGTTAACGGCTGAAATCGGACCATGGGGAGGGAGGTTTAGAGGGGGAGAATTTTGAAAATTCGAAATCTCTGTTACTATAAGTCGGATCGAAAAAGTGTATAGAATCAATCTTATTGAAAATTAAATGCATTATAAATAATGGTATATACATTTATTCTCTCTCTTGAATAATAACCGAGATATTTGCATTTTTCAGTTTTCAGCCTCTTGTAAACCCCCACTTCTACTAGTGTTACATAAATAATGCTGTGTTTTTATAATAACAAGAATATTAATTGACAAATACCAACAATATTGTTTTTCATGGAAATATTACTTTGTGAGTCAATGGGCAAATGAGTTCTGTGAAATCGCCCCCCCATCCTTCTTTTGTTTTTGAATTATGGAAATTTGAGTGATTGAGATAAAACTGATTCTGATTCATTATAAATTCCACCACTAACTTTAGTAAAATTTTTCTCTAAAATTAATATGTTATATACACATAAATTTTAATTAATTGATTGTCGTTTCCATGGTCTATCATTGCAATGCTACGAGGTTCTTGCGGTTTGTTTACGATTCAGCCGTGTATTGTACATCATTACTGATTGTTTAACAGTTGGGTTTACTGTATTTTATATATACACTATTATAAACCTTCTCAAATGTCTTTATACCTACACCCGTCTTAGTTCGTCTACCATTGCAGTGATGTGAAAAAGCAAGTAGAATTTCAATATTATTTTTGAGAAATGAATGAGAGCTTTTATGGTTACCACAAATTGGAACAACCTTTTTATGTAAAAAGAAAGATCACGTTCGTTAACGGCTGAAATCGGACCATGGGGAGGGAGGTTTAGAGGGGGAGAATTTTGAAAATTCGAAATCTCTGTTACTATAAGTCGGATCGAAAAAGTGTATAGAATCAATCTTATTGGAAATTAAATGCACTATAAATAATGGTTTATACATTTATTCTCGCTCTTGAATAATAACCGAGATATATGCATTTTTCAGTTTTCAGCCTCTTGTAAACCCCCACTTCTACTAGTGTTACATAAACAATGCTGTGTTATATAATAAAAGATATTAATTGACTAAATACCAAATATTGTTTTCATTGAACTTTTACTTTGTGAGACATATGTGCAAATGAGTTCTGTTGACCCCCCCCCCACCCCTTCTTTTGTTTTTGGATTACTAAAATTTGAGTGATTGAGATAAAACTGATTCTGATTCATTACAAATTACACCACTATCTTTAGTAAATTGTTTTCAATAAAATTAATATGTTATATTCAGATATATTTCATTAATTGTTTGTCTTTCCGGTCTATCTATGCAGTGCTACGAGGTTGGCTTGCCTGTTTGTTTACAATTCAGCCTTGTATTGTACATTTACTGACCGTTCACGGTTGTGTTACCTGTATGTATATTTCTCTATTGTAAACCTTCGCGTGGGAAATCTGCTTAGTTTACGCAGCCCCTGCGTGACGGACTTTTATTTATATTTTGAACCAGCTATTTCTTACTCCTACTCTTTTGTTTGTTATATAGGTATAGTGGATAATTTGCTTGCTGGAAATATGCTGAGTTGACGCAGCCCCTGCGTGCCGGGGTATTAGGAAGGGAAGGAGTTGGTGAGTGCGGGAGAAGTAGAGTGCGCTAGGGTCGCTGCTCCCCAGGAAGGTAGCCATTGCCAGTAGCCCCTCGGCATCCACCTTGTCTCTATCTAGCTGTGTCGCTCTCACTCTCTCCTCTATGCCTCATTCCGTGTTTGTGCAACCTCTGTGCTTCTCTCTTACCTCGCTGTGATATCCATCTACCGTCATGCCTCTCAACGCCAGCTCTAACCCTCTTTGGATTATCACTCTCACCAGCTAAATTATAAGGTATACGCTCAAAACAACTATGTTATTATCTCATAATAAGTTCTACCTTCTACTGCTACATCCTCACAGCTCATATGTACCGCTATCACCCCATAAACATCATACCCAAACCGTTCCAAGTGTACAACAAGTCTCTTGTTTATATGAAAGTAAACAAACCGGAACACCTTATTGCATTATCAGTGCTTGGCCTACCTTTCTACTCTATACACACACACCTCAATTCCTATTTAACCCATTCTCCCACCTTACACCGTGCTCACAAATAGTATAGAACACAGTCTTGTTTTGGTTCATTGATAATACAAAGATGAATGGAGGTCCCCCTTTCACGCATTATTCGACTTACTTCCTCCTTAGAACATTTCATTATCGTAAAACGGCCTCCAATAAAAGGAAATAAAAAGCTAAGCTGTGTTTTTTGATGAAAACATTGCGGTGTTTTGACTCTTAAATCCAAAACTTCAAACAGTCATTCATAAACCCAATTGTTATTGTTAATATTCAAGGATCAAAGTTGATCCGCTATGCGGAACTGCCATATTTTTTGTTTTGTTAATACATTGACAACTGCACTTTAATTTACTCGTGTATATTATTAAAAAGAAATCAATCCAATGGTTTTGTTTATTTGTATAGAATATTTTCAACTTTAATCTATATTGTTTGAAATGTATTAAATTCCAATAACACCACTTACATTTAGTGTTATGGATATGACATGAAAAACCTTCAGCCATTGCTTAGAATCTCCCTAGAATCCCTTCTTTATAAATATGGATTTGTTTCTATTTTTAAGATTACAGATACTAAGTAACACTACACTATAGCTTCCATATATAATGAACTTTCAAAGCAATTTTATTACTTTACGTGACAGTCTTGTTACGACCTGAAAACAACAAAAATTCAGTTATAATAAGAAACAGATTTTACTAATGACATCAATCTTTTAGCAGATTTCCCTCAAGTGACCCGCTCTAGCGGTCGTAATTTTTGTTTGACCAAACTGGATATCTAAACATTTTATGTAAAAATAAAGATGAAGTTCTTAAACGGTTGAAATCTGACGGGAATGAGGTGGGAATTTTGAAAATTCAAAATATCTCCCTGTTGTTATGCGTCGGATCGAAAAATTGTATAGAATCAATCTTCTTGGAAATGTAATGTTCTATAAATGTTGTTATGTACACTTTTTCACTATCTTTATTATTAACCGAGATATTTGCATTTTTTACTTTTCGGCCTTCTGTAAACTCCCACTCCTACTCATGTCTCATTAACTATAAGCTGTTGTACTATGAACCGCTTTATTTTAAGCTTAAATACTAAATATTATACTCATTGAACTTTTACTTTTTAAGATAAAGCAAATACGTGATGCCCGTGGGAAATCTGCTACCTTAACACAGCCCCTGCGTGGCGAACTTGGAAGTAATATATTCCGGTACTTTGAGTACTTTTCGTAACTACTCAAATATATTAATTTTAGTTTTGTGGTGTCGTGTGTTTTTCATTTTTAATCAAATTGTTAATATTTGTCATTATTTGTGTTATACACAATTTCCGCCGACTGCTGCCATAGTGCATTTTACCTTTAGAAGAACTGACGTCACAATGTCACACGATAAAAACATTGATTGAAATCTTCATGTTAGTAAATAATTCCGATACATTGAGTCAGGCATTTGATAAACTGGTGTAACGCTGAAACTTTTATTATAGTCTGTTTCACGATGTAACAGTAAACTGGAATGAGTCATTCGATAAACAGTGTTCCAAGTGTTTCTAAAATGACTTATTCAAGCAGGCTCCAATCGAGAAACTCCATATTATTAGATATACATACTGCATGTTAAAGCATGTTCCAATAATCTGTTTTTCTAATAACATCTGTTGAAAACACATGAAGAGTCCATTGCACAAGGAGCTGAGTAATGTAAGCAGATTTTCCATGTGCTGAAATGTGACTTTGATGACATTTGTTGCATTACATTCTCTGCTATTCTCTTACCAATAGTAGTGCAGGTGTAGTTGAGTATGCAACATATGTGAGGACCGATTTTTATAAATAGTTTTGAAGTCAGAAAAGTTATGCAAATTATGATTCTGGGTGTTACCAAGAGGTTTTTGATCCATTTATTTTGTACACTACACCCGCCCCCCCCCAGATAGAAAGGAAATGGACAGAATTGGCATTGGAACCATTTTAATGATTTTTTAATGTCAATATCCAATTGTTTCTTATAATTAAATATATTTATAGCTAATTAATAGAAAAACAAATAAAAACAAGAATCGTTGATAAAAAAAAATTATTTAATACGAAAAAGCAAATTTTAACATAATTCTTTCAAAAAAAAGGTATCAGTCTTTTTTATTTTGATAGTCATTATTAATACACATGCAAAATTGCACAACGAAATACAATTTAGTTGTAATTTTTTGCAAGAACTGACATTTGTATAACAATTTGATGTAAATTTATTGGGCACAATCAACAATTGCGGCAATGGTTCTCTCGTCAGACCATCTCTTTTTTTTGTAGCCTAACAAGGTGTAATCAATAGGTTGTCATACATATGTTTGTGCATACATATGTGGAGTACGTCATGTGCAAATTACTTCCGTAGAGCTTTTTTGTACAAAATCCATCGATGTAGTTTTTAAACAATTTTTTTCGAGCCCAATTTGCAAGCAGAATCGCAACCACATAAAAGTGTAATGATTGGAAAATACGACAAATACTTTCGCCAAGGGATTGAGCAGTCTGACATCCTTAAATGTATTTCTTCTTACAAGAACCGTCGAACCAACACACCCACACACACGAGCGCGGGACTTTGAAAGAAGTGAATTTGAAGAGAATTCGGTCTCATATATAAATTCTGAAAGTCCGTCACGCAAGGGCTGAGTAAACTAAGCAGATTTCCCACTCGAAGGTTGACAATAGATAAATATGCATACAGGTAACAACACTACCTTGAATGTCAAGTGAACAAATAGAAGCGGCAATGAGAAAACTTTCAATCAATTTACAATACAAGTTAATAATCTCTACAACGGAAAGTGGCTGAATTGTATACAAACAGGCCAGCCAACCTCGTAGCGCTGATTAGATAGATAGACCGCAAAGACAAACAATTAATGAAATATATCTGAATATAACATATTAATTTTATTGAAACAATTTACTAAAGCTAGTGCTGTAATTTGGAATGAATCAAAATTAGTTTTATCTCAATTACTCAAAGTTTAGTAATCTCACAAAATAAAAGATCAATGAAAACAATATTTGGTATTTAACCTTGTAATGAAGTGGTATAACAATACTTATAGTACATTTAATTTGCAATAAGATTTGATTTATACAATTTTTCGATCCGACGTACAGTAACGAAGATATTTCGAATTTTCGGAAATCCCCCCTCCAACCCCCCCCCCCCTTCCCACTGGTCCGATTTTAGCCATTAACGTCTTGATCTTTCATTTTACATAAAACGTTTAAATATCAAGTTTGCTGACGATCAAACAAAAATTGCGACCGCTAGAGCGTTAACAGACAAATGTATATATATATATATATATATATATATATATATATATATATATATATATATATATAAAATTTTGGACGGACCTCATTTACGTAATCTCCTGGGTAGGATTGTGGACGTTTCGAAATGTTTTTCGAAAATCGCTGAGAATCTGCTAAAAACCTGTTACATGCCAACATATTCCGTTTACATATTTAAGTCCGTCACGCAGGTCCTGCTGGATACATTTCTCACGTGATGGTATGACAATTTAAATATAGATCTCATCTCACTTGCTATTATCTATTTCTAAGTAAAAATAAGATGTGTCGAAGTAGGGCGAAAGCCGAAAACAGTGTTGTACAAATAACTCGCTTAGTAGCATTATAGACCAATAGTTGTAAAGCATCAGTAGTTAACCAAAAATGGTTCTATAACATTTTTCAAAGTATTTTGAATTTTTGTTTACCCCACCGCTTCTAAACACCCGCCCCTCTGGGACCTGTTTCAACTTTCAGGATTTGACCTTTAGTTTTCCGTGAATCGTTTCTATATAGAGTTTGGTAACGTTCAACAAATATTGCGACCTCTAGAACGGTAACAGACCGAGTATATAAATGTGTGTGTGCATATTTAATCTTGAAAGGACATTTTAAAAAGTTCAGCAAAAATTCTGCCATGACTATAACCTCATTAACTGATTACCTTTTGAGGAAATCTTCTAAAACGTTGTTATTATGCTGGCTTTTTTGCTGGGTACAGTGACACAGATTCAATACCTTCAAATTATGTTCACCTTGTAGTAAGGACATTTACCTGAAAAAAAGACTTGTTTACTGTTAAAGAAGGTCCTTAAGAAGGAAGGACATCTTCTCACAGTCACTTGGTAAACCCAGAATATTTTTCACCTGCTGATAACGTCATGACACATTCTATTCTCTATTTCATCCGTAATAAGAAGCGTATGGAAACCCGACGTGAAATCTCAGCTCGAAATGAGATGTTTATTGATACGGTCACATTTAAGTGAAAGTAGAATGAGCTGAAGTGGGGATTAAGTGAACGGCTGTAATCAAAACCATACCTTTAACTCAGCTAATATTCTAGTCCATATGTAGGCAACAACCTAACCACCCCTGTATGATTTGATGCGGCCCGCGAGACAGTTTTTGAAAACCCAATTAAACAAAATTATTACACTACTTACTCCAAATAAGGAATATGACGAGAGATATGTGAGTTTGGCAGTACTTATAAATAAAGAACAGTTCTTTTGAATTATGAAAGTTAATAAATCAAAACATTGTACAAGACTGACTAGCGATAATTTGGAAAATTCTTTACGTCTTTGAATGAGTGGAATTAATCCACACATCGATGGATTAGTTTCCCGAATTCAAGCTCGTGTTTCATTGGTTTCGGTGTCGCTATTTAACTTTTGTTGTTTGTAATAGTCCCAACTTTTACTATTTAATTATAATGTTGTACCTATTTTTATCATTTTATTTTGTTATTTTAATAACTTGTATTATAATTACATTGTCGTTTAATTTCATGTCTGATATCTATCGTTAAAAATTATGAACACTAATATACACTACTTTTGAAAGCGGCCCGCCGTATTTGCACACTAAAGTTTGGCCGACAACATGTCAAAGGTTGCCCATACCTGTTAGATAAATACCAGTACCACTCCTGCTGGCACGATTCTAGCCATTACTAAGTCCTTCTTTAGTTTTACACATATAACGCTTAAATATAAAGCATTAACAAGCATTAATGAGGTGGAATTAGAGAACAAACAAAAAGAGAGATAGGAAAAGTAAATAAATCATAATCGTTGTGGTTGAAATTTAAAATTCAGTGATTGCCGAGTTGGGCGGAACAATTCATGATTTATCCCTTATCCTTCAAGAAGGGTTACTACACTAGTCGGAAATGCAGTTCTTTTTCCTTAACCCAGGACATGGATAACCAAACCAAAATTATGACCGTTAACAGACTATATATATATATATTCACAAACACATACATATTTTAAACGGTCCCCATTTTCCTCAACCTATAAGTGAGATTGATAAATATATCTAGAAAATGAGGTCTTTAGTACAGCCTTATTAATTGATCACATAAGGGGAAATCTACTAAAACGAACTATACTATAAACATTTAAATAAAATGTGGAACTTCAACATGCCATAGCAAGGCCAACACTACTTCTATTATTTGAACGATTCTTTTGGATAAGCCACTTTTTCTCGACTATTATGAGTGTATATAATATATATACTCATAATAGTCGAGAAAAAGTGGCTTATCCGAAAGAATCGTAAATTATATATATATATATATATATATATATATATATATATATATATATACATACATACACACACACACACACACACACACACACACACACACACACACACACACACACACACACACACACACACACACACACACACACACACACACACACACACACCCACGCACGCGCACACACACCCACGCACGCACGGACGCACGCACACACACAGGTTGTCCCAACCTCCCGTGCCTCCCCACTTAAAGTCTGTAATTGTATAAATAAAGGGCAGAGACTTGGTGTGCAATAATTGTGACCCCTAAAGAATATTTTCAACCTCGTAATCCTCTCCAATACATCTCCAGCGTCCATAACTTAGGAATTTCTAAGGGAACGCCATACTTTTTATGACGGATTCTCGTAGAAAATCAAATTTTCAAACGATTTTTTATCTGTGAATATTTTGATTTGACGTATCCTTTAGCCGTAAAATGCATGAATCTTTATTTCAGAAACGCCACATTTTATTGAAGAATGCTGCGACATAAAAGTTGTAGCTAACAAAATTATTTTTAAAAGTCCGTCACGCAGGGGCTGCGTAAACTAAGCAGATTTCCCACGTAAAGTTATACAATAGATAAATCTCCATACGAGTGCCCAACAGTTACGGAAACGGACGAATTAGCTTTCGGCAGGAACGAATAGAAGCGACCCTAGCTCGTCCGTTACATTTAATAAAAATGCAAATATATCGGTTAATATTCAAGATAGAGAATAAATGTATAGAACAATAGTTATAGTAAATTTAATTTGCAATAAGGTTGGTTCTATACACTTTTTTGATCCGACGTATGGTAACGGAGGTATTTCGAATTTCCAAAAATCCCCCTTCCCAATGGTCCGATCCTTCAGCCATTAACGAACTTGATCTGTCTTCTTGCATAAAACGTTTAAATATCGAGTTTGGTAACGATCAAACAAAAATTGCGACCGCTAGAGCGTTAACGGACAAATTTATATATATATATATATATATATATATATATATATATATATATATATATATATAATTTTGAACAGACCTCATTTTCGTCATCTCCTGGGTAGGATCTATGGAGAAGAAATTTTTCGAAAATCGCGTCATGAGTACGACCTCAATAGCTGATTTCCCTTGAGGGAAATTTGCTAAAACAAGTCTACGGGAAAAGGGATGTATTTTTAACCCCCCCCCCCAAAAAAAAAAATCTAGGTAGGATCCATTGGCATTTAATGATTTTTAAACATGAAGTCATGGGTACAAGCTTAAAGGTAACACAGTCTCTTACTAAGTTGAGATTGTAGCCCCAGGGTTTCTTGGTATATTGGGTAAGCGGCGTTGGTCCAGTGGATTATTCAATCGACGTACAAGCATCGTGAGGTAATTGAGTATCTACTTGAATCTAGCTGTCTTCAGTCTGTAGTGCCGCCTCACGGCAGGGCAACTTGATCTCTCGTTTAAGTTTCAAGCAGGCCAAAAATTGGTTTCATTAATATTACAATAGGGATTTTTTTGATTATTACATGAACGAAAACGAGCCATTCAATAACACGATTTAAATGACTCAGTTACTGCATCAGACTTGTTTCTGTTAGTGTTTATATTCCAAAAAAATAGTATAATAGCATTTAATTTTAATTTATAATTTGCTTGAAATAAACTTTTACTAAAGTCCCTAAAAAACCATAAATTAAAACTTCACATGCTTTTTGTTCTGGTTACAATCCTAATAAACGATTGTACCAATGGGGTATGTCATATGTTTGGATTTTTCAATTTTTCTCCCATATTAAGAAAAATACATAGTATAAATTTCCTGCCACAAGTGTTACCATCACAAATATGATAACATGCGAAATACTTCTCCAAAAGAAAAACGTTTTATGTTGATTAAAATGATTTACATGATTCTCTTTCATTATCTTTTTATTGTTGTCCTTTATTATTTTTGGCCATTTGTATGCCAAAATGTCACCAGCTTTGATATAATTAATATTTTTTTTATTTAGGATTTAAAGAAAATAGCTTCTCTTCCAAATGTTTCACACAAGGAGAGGTGCTTAGGATATTTTATTTCTTTTACTTAAAATCAGAAGAATTGGGTAACTGAATTTATTTTGTTAACCTGTGGACACGGTTTATTTATTTATTGGAGCTTCGCAGCTTCGGCGATGTTGTTCTAAACTAAAGGTTGTGGACACGAAAATGATCTTTTTCGCTGAAATTCGCCCTTACAGATTTTAAGTGAGAGGAAGAAAACAAATCCGGAGACCTAATTGCTTTATCAATATCAACGATTCTGTATCATGACATATTGACATCAAGATAATATATACATCTTTGTATGATAATACACAGATCATTATTTATTTACTAATCATCATATCAATACACTCCCAGTAATTATCTTAGCGTCTTTTTAAATGATCATTTTTTTTTTTAGTTAATTCCCTTATGTTGTGATGATCGTACTATATTTTAATATATTAGTTTTCAATTTTAATTAAAATATAATATTAAAAAAAACTAACCCAAATGAGGTACTTTGATAAACTGAGAATGTCACTAAACATACTATAATAATAGTCCAAACAAGTCGTATTCCGATGAGTTGTTGATAAAGTAATATATCATATTTTTGATGATGTAATTTAGATTTTGCTACGGCTTGTTGAGCTTATTTATTTTATTTTACGATTTCATGGTACAACACAGTTTTAATTGAAGTTGTAATCATGATTTTTGAAAAAAACATCTTCAAATGCACGTTGTACCAATTTGTTGACGAAAATCGAGACTGATCATACATACATATATGTATTGTATATTTATTCATGTATACATACAGCTCTGGTGGCTGCTTATTTTGCTGTTAAATGTTAATCGTTTTTCTATACAATATTCTAAATCTAGAATATTAACTAAGTTATATGTTTTATTGCTTAAATGCATTTGAAACCCTTAGTTAATCCTCACATTCACAAAAGCTATGAGCAAAATAAACGATTTTGAAATTTAGAATAAACGATTCACAAATATAGAAGTATTACATTTTAAAATTCTTTTTAATTCTTCTTAAATTAAATCTTTTCAACTCCAGCTAAAGTTTTATATATGTGGATGTGTTTGTGTGTGTGTGTGTGTGTGTGTGTGTGTGTGTTTGTATGTGTGATAGAAAAAGTGGGAGCATATGATTGTGAATGTTTAAGATATTAAAAAAATTAATCTGTTAATTTGATTTATGTACATACTAATTTTTATGTATTTTATTATAGTTTTAATTTTAACCATTTAAAGTATAATAATTGTTTTCGTAATTTCATTTGTCTTTATAGTTTTTTAATTATCTAGTTTCTTTATTAGATATTTTTTTTGTTAAATTTAATGTTTCGTTTTCGTTTTTTTTTTATTTTGTTGATTCGTGTTTTTCTTGTCTCTTTGATTGCGTTTGGTTATTTGGTTGCGTTCTTAGTTTTCTCTGTTCTAATTTTATTGTTTAAATTTTTTCTGTTAATGTTTTCATTCTTTATTTTGTTTATATTTATTGTTGTTTTTTTATGAACAATATCGCCTCGCAGAGAAGGCGCCACAATAAATAAATAAATAAAATAAACGATTTGTGCTGCTATGGCACTTAACACCACATAAGTTGGAGACTGTGTATACGTGGGAAACCTTGTTAGTTTACACAGCCTCTGACCGGAGGACTTTTATTTTATACTTAGTAGTTCGCAATTAAGCAGAATACACTATCAACTGTCAAGGATATATTCTATTTATATATAAATAAAAAAAGTTTTTCCGGTTTAATAATAAAGAAGGAGGAAAAAAAAGTTTTAGTGACGTAAGGTTGATGTCATTCTCTTTATACTTCCATAGTTTCGCGCATCATGGTCAGCACTTATTCAGTAATAAACCTAGAAGTATTCGGGAACATAACACTCAGTTGTGATAGCATAACCAGAAGGGTTCAGGGGCTAGGGGATGGACAAATTATTATGCCTTCTGTATATTTAATCGATAGGATTCTAATAACATTCAATATTTTCAATGCATAGAAGTTTATTTATTAACCTTCGCTAGTGGACACCAATTTTCAGTTCGTGATTGCTCAACTGTTTCCCGCGACCTCAATTTCGCGCGTTTAGGTGTCTTGTTTATTATGTAAGTTTAATTTCTGGCAAGGATCCAACATGGCAATGGACAAAATGTTTTACTGCACTTCATGTAAAAATCATTACGTTTTAAAGTGATTTACGATATCTTTGTTCCAATGCTTTTGCTCGAAAAATCTCATGGAACATAATATATACAGATCTTTTTGAGACAAACACGAAAATAATCCCAATATAAATCTCTAAAGCTAAGAGGTACGGGGAAATTGGCTATTTAATAATTTCCCCTTCCTCTAACCCCCCCCCCCTTTTCCTCTACCCCCCCCTCCACCTTGTCGATTTTGACCAAAAGTGGAGTCCCTTAATTAGATGTTACAATAGTCGTAAATATAATATTTCAACATTCTAAGACCACGTAATTTTTTAGTTCCGCGATATAGGTCGTTATGGATCACCTAATCTATTTGACCAATTGGTTATGTACTTGGAATCAAAACTTGTCAAAAAGGATTCAAGGGGAGTCAAAGCGGATAATTCCGTTCAAGTCTGGAAATACGATATATTTCGTGGTTTCAATACTTCATTTATATGCTGTAAGGAAGTATAAAGGCTGAGGTAAGGTCAGTTTCACGGCATTTTAAATAACCGGTTTTATATTAGTACCACGACAGGCTGACGTCACCCGCGAGTATTATGGAATTGTGCTAATGTATTTCATACTGGAAAATAATACAAAACTGCGTTTTGTGATATTTTGGAGAGTGCGTCGAAACTCCTTTTGCATTCAGTGACTGCGGTGGGAGGATAGGCATAGCGCCACACATGTTTTGATTAGTTTATTATTTATTTTTATATTTGGGAGCTTTGCAGCTGGGGCGATATGGCTCTGAACAAAAAACAACAAAAACAAATTATCATAAACCTAAGTTAAAAACAGGAAACAACTAACAGAAATACAAAAAAATAACTAAACAACAAATACAATAGAAAAAAAAAGTAATAGTTAATAACAAATTAAACAAAACACAAAAATAGAAATCAGGAAAGAATATCAAAATGCCAAAATAGAAAACAACGAAGATTTTTAACACAATAACCAAACTAAACAAAATACGAAATAAAAAGTAAAACGAAACGATATATAAAAAGTATTTACAATTAAATAATATTATAGATTGAAATAAATTAAATGCATTAGGGAACTAAATTTATTAAAAATATTAAACTTGAAAAAATAAGCAGTTATACTACAACAATATAATAAAAATAAGAGAAAAATATAGCAATGTTTTGATTAAATAACTAATAAGTTGTTTTTATATTTTTGTCAGGTTTATTAGCCTGAATTGAAAGGGTCTTCTGCCAACTCTCCAAATATCTATGTGGTCGCCTTCATTTTCTACCATGGATGGATTTATTTAATTTTTTCCTTAGGGGGCTCAGGTTAGCCATGTGAGTTAAAGCGTTGACCTCAATGTCACATGGTAACTCTAGAGTGGCGAGTTCGATTCCCGTCTGGGCAGAGGAATTTATTTAGTGGCGGAATTCGTTAAATAAAATCCTTAGTCCTGCCCTGGCTAGAAAAGGGTGGTAAACTGTAGATAACCCGTCCCAATTAGCCATCGTTGCCAAAAGTGGACGTTAATAAATAATAATAATAATTTTTCCTTAGGTTCGGCACACTACTCCGGGTCTCATCGTATTTGCCTCACGCTAGTAATGTAATTTACTAACGTTCACATTCATTCTTGGGACGAGTTGTCTATACCTTACCGCCCTTTTAGCAGATTTCCCTTACGAGAAATCGACTAGGAAGTTGTACTCATGACACGATTTTCGAAACATTTCTTCAAATTGATCCTATCTAGTAGATGACGAAAATGAGGTCAGTTTAAAATTATATATAAATATATATATTTGTCTTTAACCTCTAAGGCTCTAGCTGTCGCAATTTTTACCTTATCGTTACTAAACTTGATATGTAATAGTCTTTTAAAACGTCTCCCTTAAAATTGTTAAAAGAAAGAAAAGTTTTTATTATACGAGATACAACCCCCCCCCCCTCCTTGTTTTGTTCTTGGATTACTATAATCTGAGTGAATGAGATAGAAATTATTCTGATTCATTTCAAATTACTCCACTAGGTATGGTAATTAGTTTTCATTAAAATTAATGTTTTATACAGATATATTTCATTGATTTTTCATTTTTTCGGTCTAGAATAATTCTATCTATTCAGCGCTGGGCAGTTGCTTGTTTACAATTCAGATGCTTTTCTTTGTAGGGAGTGTTACGAAAATTAAATACATGAAAAATTAAACAGAGATAGTCACGTATTTGGGAAGTGCGAGGTGGATCAAAGAAGCCGACAGAGGATCCAGTTCGTTCGAGTCCTGTTCTGGAAGGGACTGGGCCGTCCCTTTGATGTTTTACCGCCGATCTATATAAGACGCCCTGGCCGACCCTAGTCAGTTTTTACTTTGATCTCAAGTGCTAATATGTGCGTTCAGTGCGACTTAGTGCAGTGCGGTAAAGTGTTTTTATGTGGAAAACAGTGTCGTGTTGTGACTGTAAGTAACAATTTAGTGCCGTGTTAAACGACAGTGCAGTGCCGTCTTTTTGCGTACTTCAGTGACCGTGAGTGAATTATTGGACTGAGTAATAACAAGAACAGTGACGCTATCAGCGCATTCTGTGAGCAGTAATTAAGAACAATTAACCAAGTGTGTAGTGTATTGTAAATAAATTGTGTAGTGATAAAAACTGTGGAGCTTGTGTGTGTTTAATTTTGCAATCCAAAAGAACTCTAATAAACAACGTTTATTACTGGTTTTGTAATAAAAATCGTAACAGTATTATTAACTTGTAGATTGCTGAAAGATTTCTTATTACCGTTTGTATTTACTCCCTTAACATTCGCGCTTGTGTTGCCAGTATGTAGATTTATCTGCTGTAAACCTTCCCTTGGGAAATCTGCTTAGTTTATGCAGCCCCTGCTGAACAACTACACTGATGGAGGACATTACGACAATTATTAGCACCATTTTCAGTCTTGCATTTCCTATCAATCATTCACCAACTATGCTCATCTCCATTTTTTTTATATTTTAATATTCTGACTATAATTACATTACTACTAATTTAATTTACTTTTGTTATTTGACTTTTCAAAGGGCAAATCACCTTTGATGTGCTGCCCATAAATAAATGAATGGTAAAATGGGAATAATTATATATTAATTATATTAGATAGACTTGTATAAACCGATTCCACAAATTCTGGGAATATCAGAATGAATCTTTGTCAGCTGCTAATGGATATTCATGTATTTTAGAAGTAATAACCATTTATAGGAAGCTCAATTTTAAACGTCAGAGTCACATATGCCTTTTTTCAATTTTTTTTTTTCATACCATGTTGTATTTATTTTTAGTAAAATGTATATATTATTTCACTGTAAAATATTTCTTTATTTTTTAGTTATCCACCAATGATTAACTTGTAAAAAAAAAAAAAAAAAAAAAAAAAACCGTTAGCATAGTGAGTTTTCCCAGAAGAGTGACATATACCAATTACATTCCAAAACTCCCATGTATTTCAATAAACAATCCAGTTCGAGTTTTGCGAAATATCTCTGGGTAAAAAACACTGGCTTTAGCCTGTTAATTGAACTCTACATAATTTAACCTTTTCATTATTTAATTAAAATGTTAAGCTATAATTAAATTAGTGTAGGAATTAAACTTCACTTTGTATCCTTAATCTGTCTGAAACGACCATTGTTTGTATTAATTTGCTGTTTGTAATTTGTACTCTTTCATTTACCTGGAAACGTTTATTATTTTACGACTCCGCTGTTTCATCTCTAAGCATTGTTTATTTAGATATTTATACCGCTCCACTTAAAACGAATATATTTTATAAATGGTTTCCTTTCAGGAGGGTGTTTATTGCCGAATTTTTGGAAAAATTAATCCCTTTATTTATTTTTTTGTAAGATAAAAAAGTCCGTCACACAGGGGATGCGTAAACTAAGCAGATTTCCCACGTGAAGTTATACAATAGAGGAATCTCCATACGAGAGCCGAACAGTTACGCCAAAGTGCCGAACTAGCTTTTGGCAGGAAACAGTTGTCCCCTATCGGCCCATATTAAATAAAAATGCAAATATCTCGGTTAATATTCATGATAGAGAATAACTGTATATAACAATATTTATATTAATTAACTGTATATTTATATTAAACTTAATTTGCAATAAGATTGATTCTATACAATTTTTCGATCCGACGTATAGTAACAGAAATATTTCAAATTTTAGGAAATCCTCCCCTTTAAACCCCCCTCCCACTGGTCCGATTTCAGCCATTAATAAACTTGATCTTTCTTTTTACATAAAACGACTAAATATCGAGTTTGGTAACGATGAAACAAAACTTGGGACCGCTAGAGTGGTAACAGACAAATACATATACAGGGTCTCCCCAAACCAAACGGCCAAACTTTAGGGATCGATAGAGGATCGAAGAACTAAAACAAAAAGTCCTCTGGCATATGCCTCGTTTTCGCTTCGTTTTCGAGAAAATCACAAAAAACTAAAAATAGTTGTGCAAAAACTAGTTAAGGCCAATGGAAGAGCGGATTTTATTCCTTGAATGAATTTTAGCAATAAATGTTATTCCAATACAATTATTGTATTCTAATCTTATACTAACAGAAAGGTAATTGAAAAAAAAATTATTTTTTATTAAGGAAAAATAATAAATACTTTTTTATTCAAATATTCATAGTATAAAAAAAAATTACCTATTTAAAGTAGATAACATTATGAACAATTATGACTGAAAATTAAAAAATAAAAAAAGAATAAAAATTTAGAAAATTAATAAAATAATTAAATATTCTTACTTGGAAAACATAAATGTTTCAGTTTTTATATGGGCCTACCTTAGTGAGAAAAAAAACCCCTGAAAATTTTGAAGGTTTTATCTTCTCTAAAATTACATCGTTAATTCCTAAAGCGTCAACGTAAATGTTGTTCGAAGTGCTGGCATCTCGCTGCAATACACGCATCACATCGCGTACTCACAGATCGCACTGCATCTAAACATTGTTCTGCGGTGTGCTGGTTGCAAACCATTCTGATGCACTCGATGAGGTCATCCCTTGTGCGGACGGGCTCTCGGTAGACATTTTCTTTCACGTATCCCCACACGAAGAAATCTAGGCGTGAGGTCCGGAGACCGGGGAGGCCAAGGCACCGGCCCACCTCGTCCTATCCAGCGACCTGGGTAGTTAATATCCAACCAGTCTCGTACGGCCCTTCCGTAATGTGCAGGACAACCATCGAGTTGAAACTAGCTCTCAAGCCTTGTTTCCAAAGGCATATCTTCCAAAAGTGCCCGTAAGTCATTCTCCAAGAATAGATGATAACTTTCAGCGTGAAGTCGAGCAGGTAAAAATACGGGACCTATTATGCGATTATAACAAAGACCGACCCACACGTTTACAGAAAACTTATGCTGGTAGAGTGAAATTCTCTAATAGCGCGGGGATTTTCATGTGCCCAAAGGTGGTAGTTTCTTTGATTGAATATGCCCGCACGTGTAAAAGTCGCTTCGTCCGTCCAGATTACTTTTGAACTTAAGTTTACATCGTTTTACAATTGTTCTTTGTACCAATTACTAAAATTTAATCGGCGGGGATAATCAGCGGGTATTAAATTTTGTACCATTTGTACATGGTAAGCATGCCTGCGGTCAGCCCTTAATGTGCGCCAAATGGTTGTCTTTGGTATGCTTAGAACTGAAGCAGCTCTCCGGACGCTTGTGTTAGGGTTGGTATTGAAGTGCCTCAGTATCCTCTCCCTCCGCCTCAGGTCGGCTTCCATCGGAGTCTGCATACGGTTTCCATTACGATTACATGAGAAGGACCCAGTCTCTCGAAGCCTTCTGAAAGTGCTGGTAAAAACACCTCTGTGTGGGGTTTCTCGGTCAGGAAACCGTCGGCGATATTCCCGAACTGCCTGACGTGCATTGCCATCGCAGAATCCGTAGACATAGACTATGTCCGCGTATTCAGCGTTGGTAAATCTAGCCATATTTGTTGACTTCACTGAACAGTACTACCAACACCACTAATGTGAGAATGCGAGGCTGGAATCCCCCCAAAAAGGATTAAAATGATAGTAAACATTTTAATCCTTTATTTTTAAGTTTAAACACTCAACCTAGACGTTTTATTGATAAGGAAAGCGTGAGAATATTCATGTTTTCTAAATTTACTCCTCGTAAATTAAAAAATTAAGCTTACTCAAAAAGCCAATAGTTTTTTGTAATTTAAATACATTATTAAAAAAAAATACACTTTTTGCACAACTATTTTCAATTTTTTGTGATTTTCGCAAAAACGAAGCGAAAACGAGGCATATGCCAGAGGACTTTTTTTCTTAGTTTTCGATCCTCTATCGATCCCTGAAGTTTGGTTTGGGGACACCCTGTATATATATATATATATATATATATATATATATATATATATATATATATATATATATATATATATACACACACAGTTTTGAACGGACCTCATTTTCGTCATCTCCTAGGTAGGATCGATGGACATTTGATGAAAAATGTAGAAAAATCCGTCATGAGTACATCCTCAATAGCTGATTTCCCTTAAGGGAAAACTGCTAAAAATATATAATAGTATTTATTTGTGTTATAATTCTATGATTTTATTATTATTATTTATTAACGTCCACTTTTTGCAACTCAGGCTAATTGGGACTTGGGACGGGTTATCTACAGGTTACCACCCTTTTCTAGCCAGGGTGGGACTTAGGAGTTTATTTAATAAATTTCGTCACTAAATAATTTCCTTTGCCCAGGCAAGAATCGAACTCGCCACTCTAGGTTTACCATGTGAGATTAAAGGCAACGCTTTAACTCACATGGCTAACCTGAGCCCACAATTTGGATATTAAAAATCATAGGCTAACCTATGATTTTAAATATCCAAATTGTGGACTTTTAAATGTTTTCACAATAGCTTTGGACATTAATGTGCTGCCCTCATGATTTCCAGATTTTGTAATTAAAATTGCTTCGTGCCGTCTCAAGCTTTGCTATTTGATTTCTTGGATCGAAATAAATTGTTTCAAACACTGACAATACGTACCTTATAATTAAAAATACTCGCGACAAAAGATTATGTTTAAATATTAAAATTTAACAGGGTTACGGAGTTATAATCATTACAATTTTTTTAGCAGATTTCCCTTAAGGGAAATCAGCTATTGAGGTCGTACTCATGATGCGAGTTTCGAAAAATTTCTTCAAATGTCCATCGATCCTACCCAGGAGATGACGAAAATGAGGTCCGTTCAAAATTATATATATATATATATATATATATATATATATATATATATATATATATATATGTATATATATTTGTCTGTTGACGCTATAGCGGTCTCAATTCTTGTTTGATCTTTACCAAACTCGGAATTTAATCGTTTTATGTAAAAAGGAAGATCAAGTTCGTTAATGGCTGAAATCGGACCAGTGGGAGGGGGGGTTTAGAGGGGGGATTTTTGAAAATTTAAAATATCTCCGTTATTATGCGTCGGATCGAAAAATTGTATAGAATAAATCTTATTGCAAATTAAATTTACTATAAATATTATTCTATTCATTTATTCAGTATCTTGAATATTAACCGAGATATTTGCATTTGTATTCTGCGTGATACTGGTCACCAGTAGGCTATGTTCGAACTTTCCGGCGAGAGCTCTGGCGGCCGTTTCTATAACTTCGCCCCTCGTGAATAGGTTTAGAGGTTAGGTCAACTGTTTTTTGGGGCTAGAAACTACTGGGTTATTACGCCCTTAATAATGTTTTAGGTTTAGAGGTTTCTTACTACTACAGTTGTTATTAGGCAGATTTCTCTATTGTAAAACTTCACGTGGGAAATCTGCTTAGTTTACGCAGCCCCTGCGTGACGGACTTTTTGTAATATAGACGTTCAAATAAAGTGCGGTAACATATATTATATATTTTATTTAATTTGAAGAACCTAATGTGGTGTCCGCTTAAGATTTTTGTAAACATTTTAAATACCATGTATTTAAATAACATTTCTTCTTTTTAGCAGATTTCCCTTAAGGGAAATCAGCTATTGAGGTCGTACTCATGACACGAGTTTCGACACACACACACACACACACACACACATATATATATATATATATATATATATATATATATATATATATATATATTTGTCTGTTAGCGCTCTAGCGGTCGCAATTTTTGTTTGATTGTTACCAAACTCGGATTTTAATCGTTTTATGTAAAAAGGAAGATCAAGTTCGTTAATGGCTGAAATCGGACAGGTGGGGTGTTTAGAGGGGGGATTTTTGAAAATTCAAAATATCTCCGTTATTATGCGTCGAATCGAAATATTGTACAGAATCAATCTTATTGTAAATTAAATTTACTATAAATATTGTTCTATACGTTTATTCTGTATCTTGAATATTAACTGAAATATTTGCATTTGTAGTGTGTGAGTGGTCGGGAGAAATCGGCCATATTCCGGACTTTCCGCCGAAAGCTAATTCTGCCGTTTCCGTAACTGTTTGAATTGGTTTAGAGATTCTTTACTACTGCCGTTATTAGTAGGCAGATTTCTCTATTGTAAAACTTCACGTGGGAAATCTGCTTAGTTTACGCAGCCCCTGCGTGACGGACTTTTAATATAATCAAAATGTAATCAGATCTATCTAACTCCTCTTAATGAATAATGTAAAACTAACTTTGTCATATTATAATTATTTTGAGAAAGGTCAAATATTTAGGGAAATTAATCTGTAAGTTCAGTAGAGATTTAGCAATTCTATAATTTGGGGAGATACTCGTATAAAAATTGTTCATGAATAACATGTTAAAATCCGATATTGGTTTTTATTTTAATAAATGTCTATTTTAGATTTATATAAATTTCCGATAATAGAACTATGCTACTGAGGTTGTACTGATGACTAATAAAAAAATTAGCTTTTTTATTTTATTTTTCTTACTTGAGCTGGACGTTTTGGAACAGTGAACAAACTAGAAGTCAAGTATTGTACTCAAGAAAGTCCGTTTTCCTAGTATTTCAAAAAGGTCTTATTTATCGACTTTATTGCAGTATTGAATTTTCATTTTATCATAAGTAAACTAGTCAACATTTTCCTCTCATACAATAATATGTCTTGAATCATATTATATTAGCTTCAAATTCATCAAATACAATATAAACAAACATTTTTCGCTTTGCGTAAGAGTGATAAACTATACGGCCGAAGATAACAGGTCCTAATAAAAATACTGTAAAAAAATTATCGTCCTATCTCCGTGAGAAAATCTGTAAATGGCACTTTGTTCAAAGAAAAAAAAAGCCATTTACATATTCCCTTTTCCCAATGTGCTATCAAAAAAATCCGTATTATTGTTCTCTTCTCGCCATATATTTTCTATTTCTACCTAAAACTCACGAGTTGAATTTGCTGCAGGCTGAAAACAAGAAAGTACAAGTAACTCGCTTATAAATTGAGTTACGAGATAATAAATATACCGTGCAACAATCGTAGACCATCAGTTTTTAACAAGATTAGTACTATTATATTTATCGATACAACTCTTAATAATGGAGATAATTGGATTTCTCATATATGTATATATACAGTTTTGAAGGGAACTCATTTTCTATTATGGGTAAATGATAGTATACTGTTACGTTTATTACAAAATCAGTAATAAACGTTGTTGATTAGAGTTCTTTTGGATTGCAAAATTAAACAAACACAAGCTTTATCAGTTTTTACCACTGCACAATTTATTTATCAATGAGCTACACACTTGGTTAATTATTCTTAACTACTACTCACAGTTTGCACTGATAGCTTCATTGTTCTTGTTATTCCACAGTCCAATAACTCACTCACGATCACTGAAGTTCACAAAAACACGGCACTGGACTGTTCTTTACTTAAACACGGCACGAGACTGCTCTTCACATAAAATACTTTACCGCACTTGACTAAGACCCACTGTTCACTAAAGCTGCACTGAACGCACTGTTGATCACTTGAAGAGAGCTGGGAACAGACTAACTCCGGGAGGGCTGCGTTTCTTTTTATAGCTTGTCGGAAAACATCAAAGCGGAATTGTCTGGACTCTTCTAGATCCGGGCTGGTATTGCCGAGAACCAGCTGGAACCTCCCTTGGCTTCTTTGATCGCCTTCGTATTTGTATGTTTATTATTATTTACGTCCCCTCTATGCTACTAGGCTAATTGGGACGGGTTATCTACAGGTTACCACCCTTTTCTAGCCAGGGTGGGCCTAAGGAGTTTATTTAGTGAGTCCGTCACTAAATAAATTTCTACTGCCCAGGGCGGGAACCCGCCACTCTAGGTCTACCACGCGAGATTAGGACCAACGCCCCTGATCTCCTTCGTACTTCCCAATTACGACTATCTCTGTTTAATCCTTCATGTACATACTTTTCTTAACAGTACTATTATTAAATCCTCTATTTTCACTTTTTCATAATTTAAAGTTTTCTATAATAATGTTATTAGATTTACGTTTAATTATTTATATATACCTTTAATCAAATTATATACGAGCTATTTGTTATTATTCTACAAATACACGTAAAGTACTGTATTGTACAGGACATGTAGGAAATAAACTCCCTGAAGGGTTACTTCATTGAGGAATTAAATATATTAAAAAAAAATAAATAAAAATAAAAGTGGTTTCCCTTAAGGTTTGCTAAAATACTAGGAAAAACCGGAGCTTTCATTATTTTTTTTTTACTTGGATTTAATCAAAAACCATATTTGGGTATTATTTACTTTTTTTTTTTGTATGTGGGATTTATATTTGAAAAAGGGTTTAGAGGGAGTAGGGCACTTGTTCCCGTAATAAATTGAAGATGATGCTTGAATAGATAGTTGAAGAGGTTCCTTTGGGATAGGTTAGTAGGGAGCTATTGGCAGAGCTGAGTTATGAGGCAAAATAAGTGGCTAGTTCTGAGTACCCTCCACCATTCCCTTTATATTAAGTCAATCTCCCCACCATTGCCCTCTCATTTCTTTTTAAATATATAATAATTGTGATTTTATCGCCTTTTCTCAAATCTATTGTACTCAAGTGACATTTGTTGCCATTAACAATTTTAAACACTTATAAATATGCCAAATGTTGATAAGATAATAGGCTATCGAAATTAATATGTTTATTAGCAATTTGTCTTATTTAGAATAATGATAAACAAAGGAGTTTCACGGTATGTTTTAGCAGATTTCCCTCAAGGGAAATCAGTTATTGAGGTCGTACTCATGCCGCGGTTTTTGAAAAATTTCCTCAAATCGATCCGACCCAGGAGATGACAAAAATGAGATCCGATAAAAACTGTATATATCTGTTCGCACTGTATAGTATGTTCGCATTTTTCAGTTCTCACTCTTCAGTAAACCCCACTCATACTATAAGTGGGGGTTATAAGGGAGGCCTGAAATTAAAAATAGTGATATTTCGTTTCCTACAGCATTTTCGGAAATTATGCACATAACAATAGTTGTTTAATTTGTTATTTAGAGTAACTTTTGTTATATACACTTTTGTCGTATACCTAAGTATAAAGGCGTTATACGCTAAAAATGGTAGCGGAAGTCAACAATTTTATTTGGCACAAAAGACTCAACCGAACTAAACCAAACTCGGTATGTGAATTAGCACTAACGTCTTCCTTATAATAAGCCATTCAAACATTTCTAGGAACGGGCAGGAGTGGGGGTTATAAGGGAGGCCTGAAATCAAAAACAGTGATATTTCGTTTCCTATTGGGGTTTTGGCAAATATGCACATAACAAAAGTTGTTTATTTTGTTATTTAGAGAAACTGTTGTTATATACACTTTTGTCGTATACCTAAGTATAAATGAGTTATACGTTAAAAACTACTGCGGAAGTCAACAATTTTATTTGGCACATAACATTGAACCGAACTAAACCAAACTCGGTATGTGAATTAGCACTAACGTCTTCTTTATAATAAGCTATGTTAACATTTCTAGGGACGGGCAGGAGTTGGGGTTGTAAGGCAGGCCTGAATTTAAAAATAGCGGTATTTCGTTTTCTATTCGTTTTTCAGCAAATATGAACAAAACTAAAGTTATTTATTTTGTTATTTAGAGTAACTTTTGTTAATTCATTTTTGTCTTTTAACAAAGTATAAATGAGATATACACTATAAACTAAAGCGGGAGTCAACTATTTCATTGGGCGCTAACGATTAAACCAAACTTAAAAAAAACTCGGTGTGTGAATTAACATTAATTCTTCAAAGATTATAAGCTATATTAAAATTTTTACGTTAGAACGGGAGTGGGGGTTATAAGGGAGGCCAGAAATAAAAATTCTTGATATTTCATTGTCTATTTGTTTTTCGACAAACATACACATAACAAAAGTTGTTTACTTTGTTATTTAGATTAACTTTTTTTTTTTTAACATTTCTCCAGGAACAATGTGTGGAGGAAGTAATTTGCGTAGAAATATTGATATGCTCAACAATTCATACCAATTTATACTATGAGGTACCACACCTGGAAAAATAAATTTAAATCTATATTAATATTTTGTCTTTAATAACTGAAATCTATGCATAATGCACAGGAGACGGGAAATAAGACAATTTGTAGAACAGTGAAGACTTACATAAAAAATTAATTTTATTATTAACAAATGTCAACAACGGGTATTAACCCTAAACACTGGGACAGGTAAATGTCATACCCGTATATCAAATATTGTGCAAAGTAAAGCCTTGCCAAAAAAATACCTTCACCATTCAGCCTCAAATCAATTCCCGGGCGAAGCCGGGTATCTGAGCTAGTATATATATATATATATATATATATATATATGTGTGTATTTCTCTGTTACCGCTCTAGCGAGTTTAAGACATAGTTTAAGCGATGATATTTAATCGTTTTATGTAAAAAATAAGATCACGGTCTTTAACGGTTCAAATCGGACCAGGGTGAGGGGAGGGGTTTAAAGGGGGAGAATTTTGAAAATTCTTAATATCTCCGTTTCTATAAGTCGGATCGAAAAAGTGTATAAAGTAAATCTTATTGCAAATTACATGTACTATAAATATTGTTATATACATTTATTCTCTATCTTCAATGTTAAGCGAGATAATTGCATTTTTCAGCCGTCAGTAAACCCCCACTTCTACTTGTGTTACATAATAAACCCCTTGAAAATATTTAAATATAGCCGTTTTCTAATAATCTTAAATTTTTATTTTAGAATTATTTTAACTCTATATTTATAATAATAATAAACTTTACTACACCTCATATCATATATTATTTAATTAATATAATAAAGAACTTATAAAGTTTATCAAAGGTATAGAAGAAGAGTAAGGGGAGGTTCAATATATTTACCTTACATTGACTCACAGATTAAAGAAGGGAAAAACCGTAACACAACATTATATAGTTTGTTTTGTTTTTTATTACTTTATTTTATCTTTTTTATTTTTCATTCTATTCTTTTTTTATTATTATTTTCTATTAACTATTTATTAATTTTATTATATTTGATAATATGGTAACAACCCATTAAAGAGTATATATTGTAAAAATGTAATTAAACATAATTATACATGTAATATGCCATGTGGCAATGGAATACATACTCAAATAAATAACTTCTCATAGGGTTATTATGCAGATAGAAAAAAAAAAGCTAAAGGCTTTGTCTAGGGCTTGTTTGAGCCATGTCAGGTAATATTGTAATTTCACTATTTTGCATTTACGGAGTGAGTGAAGACCTGTTTTCTGAAGGGAATTGATATGATAATATATCATGATGATCCCCAACCCTAGCGGAAAGCTTTGAAAAAGAATCAACCAGCTCTGATATAGGACGCAACCTTATCTTTCATATAGTGCTGACTTACTTGAGAGCAAGTGGAGTGTCAACACATTCACTCCCTCACTTCCCATTTTCTAATCAACATTGTAATCTCTCTTTCTTCCATTTTGTTTTTAATTGAAGTTAATGTCTTTAGAGGGACGTTCCATCTATAGTTTACTGCAATGTGCCTATACTGAGGTATCTACTAGTTATCTTGTCTCAGACATTTTGCCGGAACATCTAAAAAGTAGGCCTCATGCGAGGTGAGGTCCTATCTTCTTTGGGAGTACCAGCTGCCCATCTTTGCAGCTGAATTTCTAAGTTTTTCCTTTGGTTTGTCACAGAAACAATTCGTTAATCCAAGACTGTGAAAATAGTTTGGTATCCCATGACTAGTTAGGACTTGATTAGTTAGCCGTACAAATTAAAACATTTACCAAATCCAACATCAAAACTAATGCTCTAGTTTTTTAATCGCTAAAATTAGGCCAGAACGATTGACAGTATAGATGTGGTAGTATGTACTACCATAAAAATCTCTCTACGAAGAAAAATATTATGAACATTATCTTGTTACTAACAGTTGTTACAAACAGTCAACCTAGTGAATAAACGGCAGAGTTCTTCGTATTTCTTCGTTTTGCGTAGACATTAAAGCCCCACTTCTAATCTAGTGATTTTCGCATTAAAAGTATCATATCACTAAATATTTTGGACTCAGGTGAAATTCCAAATCTTGACATCATAGGATACTTACTAGGGTCCCTTACTTGAGCCGGAATTTCAGTGTAGCTTTAGAGATACGAAAAAGCTCAGAAACGTACTTTTAAGTACGCAATATTTAATATGTCCGTGTTTTATGGCATTATATATGTGTACCCTATAGTTACCCCTAGCTAACCACCCCATAGTTTTGACTGCATTGCAATTCACGTTGCGATGAATTCTCACTTAATTTAGACAGGAAATGAGACAATAGTGTGAGTATTATTTTTATAGAGGTTTTGTTTTGGAGCTTGCCAATACGGTTGGCCTAGTGCCAACTGAGAGAAATCTTTTCCAAGATAATTTCTATTTACTTTATCAGTTTAATCGACAAAAAAAAAGAAAAATAAATGAATCTGAAATAAAAATTATACTCATTTATTCCTTGTTATATAGATGCCTAAAAGTTCCATAGGAAAGTACGGGTTGTGTCAAGTTTTATAATTTTGCGAAAATGTGTCTAAATATAGATCCACAATAATACTCTAGGCAGTAGGTAAAATGATGTAAAAAAAATCCGTCAAGCAGGGGCTGCGTAAACTAAGCAGATTTCCCATAAGTGCCACGTATTTGCTTTTATCTCAAAAAGTAAAAGTTCAATGAGAACAATATTTGGTATTTATGCTTCAAATAATGTGCTTCATAATATAACAGCTTATTGTCAATATGACATGAGTAGGAGAGGGTTTACTGAAGGTCGGAAACTATAAAATGCAAAAATCTCGGTTAATAATCAAGATAGTGAAAAACCATTCATAAAAACATTTATAGAACATTTATATTTGCAACAAGATTAACACCTTCTATACAATTTTTCGATCCAACGCATAACAACGGAGATATTTCGAATCTTCGAACTAAACCCCCCTCCCACTCGTCCGATTTTAGACGATAACGAACTTGATCTACCTTTTTACATAAAAAAGTCCGTCACGCAGGGGCTGCGTTATCTAACATGCTAAGCATATTTCCCACGTGCGTCAGGTTTTTGCATTTAACTCAAAAATAAAAAGTTCAATAAGAACAATAATTGGTATTTAAGCTTCAAATAAAGTGCTTCATAATGGAATATTGGTAATATCAGATGAATAGGAGTGGGGGTTTACTTTACGGAGATATTTCGAATTTTCGACAATCCCCCCTCTAACCCCCCCCCCCTCCCACTGGCCCAAATTCAGCCATTAACGAACTTGTTCTGCATTTTTTAAAACGTTTAAATATCGAGTTTGGCAACGACCAAACAAAAATTTCGACCGCTAGAGCGTTAACAGACAAATATATATATATATATATATATATCTATATATATATCTATATCTATATATATATAATGGACCTCATTTTCGTCATCTCCTGGGTAGGATCGATGGACATTTGAAGAAATGTTTCGAAAATCGCGTGTGTGTACGATCTCAATAGCTGATTTCCCTTAGGGGAAATCTGCTAAAGCTATTAAATATCGAGTTTCGTAACGGTTACACCAAAATTGCGACTGCCAGAGTTTTAACAGATATATATATATATATATACACATCTATATATGTAGAGTGTATTTTTCATTTTCAATTTTAATTTTGCCCTCACGCAGTTACTGCTTAAATTAAAATATTTCCTTACGTTCATTTGTACATTCGACATTCTTGTTATTATATTTACAGAGGCCAGGAACAGGCCAAAATACATTGAATGATAATCAAATCACACACTGTCAAATTTGTCGATAGAGATAATATCTATATATCGAGTACATCTATATATATACAAGGGTATTCATACCTGACGAATGTTGTACTCAGAAGTAATATTTAATTCAGTGTTCGTGATTAATATTCATGGCGATAGTATTTTACGTTAGCTGTCATAAACAAATCATGTTATATTCCTCTGACCGTCCTCATTCCCACCATTTCCCCTTGCATAAGTTCAAGGTAACTATTATATTGTTACGTTTTCTGTATTACCAAAACCAGTAATAAACGTTTTTAATAAGAGTTCTTTTGGATTGCAAAATTAAATACTCGCAAGTTTCACAGTTTTTATCACTGCACAATTTATTTAGATAATGCACAATAAACTTGGTAATTATTCTTAATTACTACTCACAGTATAGACTGATAGCGTTACTGTTCTTCAGATTACACAGTCCAACAATTCACTGAAATTCACAGAAAGACGGCACTGCACTGACCTTTGCTTCGCGGCACTGCACTGTCTTCTACTTCGCGGCACTGCACTGTCTTCTACTTCGCGGCACTGCACTGTCCTTTACTTCGCTGCACTGCACTGTCTTAAACACGGCAGTAAACTGTTACTTACAGTCACGGCACAACACTGTTCTTCTTATAAAAACACTTTACCGCACTGTACAAAGTCGCACTGTAGCACTGATGTGAACATCAAGATCGCTGAGCATAAAACTGACTCCCTCGCAGCTTGCTGGTGCCTTATATATAGGTGGTCGGCATAGATCAAAGGGGAATGTTCTAGTTCATTCCAGGCTAGGCGGGACGAGCCCAGTAGCGTCTCGATCTCTTTGATCTACGCCGCCTTTCCAAATACGCGACTCTCTCTCTCTCTCTCTCTCTCTGAAGGATTATTCATCTATTTAATTTTCGCAACAATATTTTCAAATAGTTTATTATGGTTCGATTTCTATAAAACAATCTAATTTAAAAAAAAAAAAAATAATTGTGTTAATGATTGACAACAAGGTTACATGAAGATATACCTTGAGCGTATTTCTATATAATACTTGGTGTTTTTAAGCTAGCAGCACAATAAATGAGTGCTAGTTTATAATTGCCGTTTATTGTTATTATTATTGTTAAGATATACATCGGTGGTGTCACAAACTGTAAACATCAAAATAAACATTTTTTATTTATTTATTTTTTTATCAGATTTCCCTTAAGGGAATACAGCTATTGAGGTCGTATTCATTGCGCGATTTCGAAATCGTCCACCGATTTCTTCAAATGTCCACCGATCCTACCCAGTAGATGACGAAAATGAGGTCCGTTCAAAATTTATATATTGTTGCGAAAATTAAATACACCAGAGAAGGAACCGTGTGATTGGGGAGTGCGGAGGAGTTCAATGAAGTGCCGCTAATTGGTCGCGTCCTTACTAGTTCCTTCTAGTCCTTCTTGGAAAAGCCTCGGTCTCACCCTGCTCTCCATTTAAGCCTGTACAGTTAAATCTAATTATAGCCGTCTCCTTGGAACTTCTAGACCTTTCTCGAACTGGAACCTTCTATGCCTAGACACTTCTACAAGCATTTAAAAGGAAGTCTCACAGTACCCCACAGTCAGTTTTACGCTCAGATGTCTTGATGGTCATATCGGTGAAACAGTGCGACTTAGTGCAGCGCGGTAAAGTGTTTTTATAAGAAGAACAGTGTTGTGCCGAGACTGTAAGTAACAGTTTAGTGCCGTGTTTAAGTGAGTGCAGTGCCACGAAGTAAAGGACTGCGCAGTGCCGTCGTTTTATGTGAATTTCAGTGACCGTGAGTGAATTATTGGACTGTGTAATCTGAAGGACAGTGACACTATCAGTGTAATACTGTGAGTAGTAATAATTAACCACGAGTATTGTGAAATAAATTGTGCAGTGATAAACTGTGAAACTTGTGTGTGTTTAATTTTGCAATCCAAAACAACTCTTATTAACAACGTTTTATTACTGGTTTTGTAATAAAACGTAACAATATATATGTATATATATATACATATATATATATATAAAAAGGTGTTTTGGTTTTTTTTGAGGTTTGTTCAATGTTGGTGAAAATAAAATCTTAGTTTACGCCAATATTTCGAGAATTTTATTTTCTCTTCTTCAGGGCTGTAAAAATACAGGTACTACTTTATAATATTGCACATTGTTGCTAAATTAGAGTGTAACAGGAGGTGTTTATGCTATTTTTACTTACTAAGACTCTAGTTTAACAACAATGTGCAATATTATAAAGTAGCACCGGTATTTTTACAGCCCTGAAGAAAAAAAATAAAATTCTCGAAATATCGGCATAAACTAAGATTTTGTTTTTTTCACCAACATTGACCAAACCTCAAAAAAAAAAAGAACAACACCATACATAAATATAACTAAATATAAATATATTTATATATATGTTACAGTTCTAGCCGTCCCAATTTTGGTTTAACCGTCACCAAACTCGATATTTAATCATTTTATGTAAAAAGAAATATTAAGTTCGTTAACGGTTAATTAACGGATTAGTGGAAGGGGGGGGGCGTTAAAGGATGAGAACTTCGAAAATTCGAAATATCTCCCTTGTTATGCGTCGAATAGAAAAATGATATAGAACCAATCTTATTGCAAGTGCAATGTTCTATAAATGTTATGCGTGGCTTTTCTCTATTTTAATTAATAACCGAGATATTTGCATTTTATTGTTTTCGACCCTCATTAAAATTTTATGAACCACATTATTTGAAGCATAAATACCAAATATTGTTCTTATTGAAATTTTACGTTTTGAGATAAATGCAAATACGTGAGAAAACTGCTTAGTTAACGCCGCCCATGCGTCCAAACCGGCATATAATAACATAAATAAATAACATAATCTATATAATATAGTAGTAAGATTAGTGTGTATATTAACACACTAAGATAAATGCTGACAAATAACATTGAGAAGAAAGACGTTTACAATATGAACGGTGTATATAAAATAACACGCAGTTGCAATAACGCGTACATTGGACAGACTGGGAGGAGACTGAAAACAGGATACACTGAACACATACGCTCATTTAGTCTAAATCAGGGGTCTCCAAACTTTCCAGCCTTAGAGCCATACTGATTACTCCAGTAAGTTCCGAGGGCCAAAACCATATTATCATTGTTGCCGGTGGTAAAAAGTGAAATAGTCCACCGATGAAAAAAAAAGTTATTATATACTGAAGTTAAATTTTCAGCATATTATACATGTCTTTACTCATTACAATTCTGTGTTTCTTTATCCAACTTATCACAAAAACAATAACAATAAAACTACAACAATGTTATGAGTAGTTAGCCCATGACCATATCAATGTAGATGTCATATTAATAATTATTCAACATAAAATTAGAATACGAAATTTAATTTGCTATAAAAAATATATTCTCTAAAAGGAGTTTTGAAGTATGCTAGCTCTCCGCGGGCCGGACAAAATCTGTCCGCGGGCCGGATGTGGCCCTCGGGCCGTAGTTTGGAGACCCCTGGTCTAAATAAACGAGACCAGCCATTTATGAAACTCTTTCACAGAGAAGCAAAAGGAGGGAGACTTGACATATACATGGAGATCTATATGCAACAAACATTAAACGGACACATTATAAACGAACAGCTCAGAGACAATATTTATACCACTACTGACTACAGTAATGTATATAATCCCTGCTAAATACCAATCCGAGTATACATTGTTTATGCATACATAGTTACATATATACTCAATAGGGAATGTGGGTAGAATGTAATTCCAAGCATGCTAACGTATCACAAGATTTAAGTTAACAGAATTAACTGTGTTAGCTTCCCTACAACTTCCACTTTCGCTTAATCGCTTATCATTATTGTTTTAATTAAATTATTTATTCGAAACATTAAACATTTCGAATGTTCTTATAATTTATGTAGCTGGCGGAAATAAATAACAGTTGTAGAGTAAAATTAATTTAATTCATATTGAAAACAGTCCGTCACGCTGGGGCTGAGTACACTACGCAGATTTTCCTCGTGAAGTTTAGTAGCAGAGACCCCACCGTGAATATTAATTGAATAAATACAAACGGAAATAAGAAATGATTCAGTCAATTTCAATAAACTCCCGACAGGAAGCGTTTGAAATGTAAGCCTCACACCGGAAAGAAAAACAATTACTGAGATATATCAGAATATAACATATTACTTTTATTGATAACTTATTACTATATATAGTACTGCAATCAATAATGAGTCAGAACAATTGTTATCTCAATCAATCAAATTTTAGTAGTCCAAAACCTTAAGAATTGGGGAGTGGGGGGGGGTCAACACGACATTTTGCATGTATCTCGTATAACAAAGGTCTCTTGAATACAATATTTGTCATTTAAGGTTCGAATAATGTGGTTTATTACATAACAGAGTATTGTAAGTTTAACATGAGTAGAAGTGGGGTTTTGCTGAAGACTGAAAACTATAAAATCTAAATATCTCGGTTAATATTCATGATACAGAAAATATATATAGAACAATATTTATAGACCACTAAAACTTGCAATAAGATTGGTTCTATGCAATGTTTCCATCCGACGTATAGTAACGGAGGTATTTTGGATTTTCGAAAATCCTCCCCTTTCTCTGACCAGATTTCAACCGTTAACTATCTTCTTCTTTCTTTTTACATAAAACGACTTAATATCGAGTTTGGTAACGATAAAACAATAATTGCAACCAGACAAATACACACACACACACACACACACACACACACACACATATATATATATATATATATATACACACACACACACAGTTTTGAATGAACCTCATTTTTGTCATCTCCTAGGTAGGATCCATTGACATTTGAAGAAAAATTTTGAAAATCGCGTCATGAGTACGACCTCAATAGCTGATTTCCCTTAAGGGAAATGTGCTTCGGAGATCGTAGCTCTTTCCTGGACGCTGAATAACACTTTGAACAATCGTATTGAGTTTAAACGCATAATGTGGTTTGCCATAATGACATTATCAAGTAATGTTTAATAGTGACAGGATGAACATAGTTATTTCAATAACGTAGGAGGATGTCAACATATCGGAGTAAAAAAGACAACGTGAACCTGAATTAAAGTGTTTAAATTACCACAAATTCCACTCTTACACGTTGTAGAATTTCAGCGTGACTTTGTTTATGTAATATATGCTTGACATACTTTTATATTACTACTGGGTGGGTTCATGGGACAATGGAAATCCCTAGTATTAATTATTCCGGTATTATTGCTATAAATCTCTGGTATAACAGCGTTAAGTGCTGTTAATTGGGTAAAGGAAAGTGAAAATAAATGGCTGATAATATCATGGTTATTGTTCACCGTATCACTAAATCAGTCCTCATTTCCACGAGCTATCAACTTTCACTTAACATAACACTCAATAATTGTCATAATTAACTGGATAAATGATTACTTAGCAGATATACAAGTCAATATTATTCGGCGTTTTTTTTTATTTTATTTTCTTGGATGCATTAAGTTGGTATGTCTAAGCTTGTATTTGCTATATTGTTGGTTTCCGCGAATATATATATATATATATATATATATATATATATATATATATATATATATATATATATATATATATATATACCAGTTTGGAGAGAGAGGACATCAAAATCGGCAGCGTCCTATCCTGTGTTATTTAAAAGAAATTATTATTGCAATATATATCTCAGTATATACCCTTACTATTATAACGAACCTAGCTACCCGTCGTTCGCGGTTGGAATAGAAATTGTTTCCCTTCGAAATATAAAGTTTGGATATACAAAATCACCTCATCATATTCATTAATAACAATAATGCCTTGTAACACGAACGGTAAACAATTTAGACAAATATTTTAATTTGAATTCCTGCAATCCTGAAGCTAATTGATATAATAATGGTTTCCCGTCGAAATATAAATATTTGATAACGGAAGCACTGAGTAATCCATTAGTTTCTTTGAAATTACTCAAATATTCGTATTTATATTTTTGAGCAGAAAGGTGGATCGTCTATTGGACAAATATTGACGAATTTATAATTGTTCTTGGAATCAAATAAATTTAGTCTGTATTAAATAAATTTGTATAGCTCTAACCTTGTTGATATTTTAATGGTTGTATTTATAATGCTCATTTTAATAAGCTGTAGGTTTAATGTTTACTTTTGTGGGTTTAATTTTAGTATATACTAGCTCAGATACCCGGCTTCGCCCGGGAATTCATTTGAGGCTGAATGGTGATGTTATTTTTTAGCAGGCTTTACATTGCACAATATTTTGACATTTACCCGTCCCAGTGTTTAGGATTGATACCCGTCGTTGCCGTGGATTTGCTAATAATAGAATATTTGTTCGATAAGGCTTCACTGTCTTCGATATTTTTATATTTCCCGTCTCTTATACATGTAAATATGGTGAATTCTTATTTCAGGCCTCCCTTATAACCCCCCTCCAGTTCGAACCTAAAAATTTTAATATAAATTATAATCATGGAAGAATTAATGCTAATTGACATACGGAGCTTTGTTAAGTTCGGTTCAGCCGTTAGTGCCCAATAAAATTGTTGGCTCCCGCTAAAGTTTTAACGTATAACGCATTTATACTTAGGTATACGACAAAAGTGTATATAACAAAAGTTACTCCAAATAACAAAATAAACAACTTTTGTTATGTTTATATTTGCGGAAAAACCAATAGGAAACGAAATATCGCTATTTTTAATTTCATGCGTCCCTTATAACCCCCACTCCTGCCCGTCCATAGAAATGTTGGTGTGGCTTATTATAATGAAGGCCTCACTGCTAATACACATACCGAGTTTTATTTAGTTCGGTTGGGTCTTTTGTCCCAAATAATATTGTTGACTCCCGCTATAATTTTTAGCGTATAACGCATTTAGTCTTCAGTATACGACAAAAGTGTATATAACAAAAGTTACTCTAAATAACAAAATAAACAACTTTTGTTATGTGCATATGTGCCGAAAAACCAATAGAAAACGAAATATCACTATTTTTAATTTCAGGCTTCCCTTATAACCCCCACTCCTGTTCGCCTCAGAGAAAATTAATATAGCCTAAAGTCTAAGTTGGGTTAGTAGTAATATACATACCAAGTTTCATAAAATTCGGTTCAGCCGTTTATGCGTGAAAAGGTAACAAACAAACAAACAAACAAACAAACATACACGAAAGAAACAAAATGCAGATATGGTGTCTATGACATGAGAAACGAAAAGTTATCGTGAAATTTCGCGAAAAAAATCAATGTACAGACAGAGGTTACAATTATATATATATATATCAGCTCTAATTTAGGTGTTATTTTAATGGCTGTGATTTTAATGTTTTTTTTTCGTAATGAGCTTTAAGTTTAATCATGTCATTTAATAGTTAATTAGAAATGTAGTCCATAAGTTTAGTGTAATTGCTAATAGCTTACTAACTCTTCCAATAATTCTTCTTGGAAAGATACAATCTTTGGTCCCGAAATATGACCTTTACATTTTCTCGATAAAGCGAATATTAATGAAGATACTCATGAACACCATATGATAAAATTTTGTTGAGGTTTTCTGGTGTAATACGATAGAAGAATGTATTATGTGTAAAGTATCAAAGTATGATGAGTATAGTTTTAAATCGCTCATAACAATATTCATTCCTTTAATACATAAACAAACAATTTTCCATTTAGGCATTTTACATGAAACACTGATATAATAAAAGTCTTTGGCCCGGCAGGTGGGTGTCAAAATTCATAAATTTGAAACAATATTTTGAACCGAGATCGTTATTCTAATCATTTGTTTATTTTGGAGCGCTCGCAGCGAGGCGATATTGCTCATCAAAAATAAAAATAACAATGTATATAAACAAAATGCAAAACTGAAAATAGTAACAAGAAAAAATTAAACAATACAAACTAAGAACGCAAACAAATAACAAAACGCAACTAAATAACAGAACGCAACAAAATAACAAAACGCAACTAAATAACAGAACGCAACAAAATAACAAAACGCAACTAAATAACAGAACGCAAATAAATAAAACTCAACTAAATAGCAGAACGCAATCAAATAACAGAACGCAGACGAATAACGAAACTTAACTAAATAACAGGACGCAACTAAATAACAAAATGTAACCAAAGAGACAAAAAAAAACAAATCAACAAATAAAAAAAAAATAAACAAAAACAAAACATTAAATTCAAAAACAAAAAATCTTGTAAGGAAACTAGATAATTAAAAACTATAAAGACTAATAAAATTACGTAAACAATTATATACTTTCAATGGTTAAAAACAAGTCTAAAGCAAATAAATAAAAATTAGTATGGATAAAATGAACAGATTAAATTTTCTAATATCTAAAATATTTACAACCATATGCTCTTACTTTCTTTATCTTACATATAAACAGGCGCGCACACACACGCGCATACACATACACATACAGTAAAAGAGTTTAGGTGGAGTTTAAAATATTTAATTTAAGAAGGATTAAAAAGGATTTTAAAATGTAATATTTCTAAATTTGTGAGTATATGTTAATGTCATGTAAATGTTGGAGTATTATGGGAATGTTCATATTCTAAATAGAATATGTCCTTAAGTTTCTCCCAGAAACTAATATTAATGTAGGTAATGAAATACTGAATAGATATTTTCACTTCGACGTAAACCCCCCTCTCCCTTCTAATTGAACATTCTAATTCTCATGTAGCCTTGGGATAGTTGATTCGCAAATATAATATTCCATTGGAATTTTTCTAGCTGTTTTTGAGTTACTAAGGGAGGTCAAACAGACACGATTTCCAATTTTGATAACATTGTTCTTTGAATGATCTGAAACATGAAAATTTTGATACCCGCTGGTTTTAAATATAAAATCAGACACCTTAGAGTTTTATTTATGTAGGTTTATTAAATTCTTTTGTCTTTTTATTATTGGTACTTTATGCTCTTGATTGGGAATATTGCCAATTAGCCATAGTTGCATCAAGTGGTCGTAAATAAATAAATTAAGGGGTAATATCTCTAACGTTTATCGTTTAAATTAGCTAAACTACACTGGATCTCCGGAATTTTAGAACAATCCTGACAATATCGAGTATCTCTGCTTGTTGTGACTGGTTAATGAGGTTGTCAATTAGCAACTGTTGCTCATTAAACTGCTGCTAAATATTCCCTTGTAATGTTTTTAGGAATGGGTCCATTTTATCCATTGCATTCTATTTTTTAGCTGTTTTGAAAAAAAAAAACTGCTTTCAACAAGGTTTTACACTTAGTTAAAATTTTGATATGTAGTAGGTTCTAGGTATATTATTTCCTGATATTTTTTCATTTGGGACAGCTATAGTGATATCTACTGCTCTTCTAACCTTATCAGAGATGAGAATGCCAGGGCTTAATGTGATGAACCATTTGGCTTGTTATTATTGTCTCGTTCTAATAAACCTTGATATTACAGTTCTAAAGTATTTATATTCGAGGATTTTTGTGATAATGCACAATTTCATCCCTGCGTGACAGATTGTTTTTAAATATTGCGTCATGAGTATCATATAATATTGTTATGTTCCCATATCATAATATATTTTCTATTTATTTTTAAAAAAGTCCGTTATAAGGGGAGTGCACGGTCTTCCTCCCGCCGATTTGTACGGATATTTTATAGAGTTTAGTACCTGGTGAAAAACCAATTCTGTTAAAGTGATAGAACGCACTTCTCAAGCGTTCGTCTAAAAATAAAAATTTGTTAAAGTTTGCCTGAACGTCTTGAGTTGTTCCCAAGTATCTATTTCAAGGATCACCCGTGGCTCAGGGGATAGAGCTTTCTTTTTATCACCGGAAATCTGGAGATCGAATCTTGCCGGGTGCGAATTTTTTTTTTCTGGATTATTTTTCTTTTTCATTTTTAGCTTCTAGGTCGTTTATTTATTAGTATTAAATAAACACACAACAATTTTCGTTCAAATCGGTGGGGGGGGGGGAAGGCCGTGCACTCCCCTTGTTAGCTAAGCGGATTTCCCACGTGCTAGTATAACACAGTTGTGATCTTATGTCACCACATATTCCCTATTTCAATGCAACACAATGAATGAGCAGAGGGGACGGAGGGTTACTGGAGGCTGAAAACAAGAACCCATGAATAATTCCCTTTATACTTGAGTAACAATAAAATGCATTCAATTATAGACCGTCCATAGTTTATCAAGATTGATACCATAACATTTTACGATCCCACTCACAATAACGGGAATATTTCCATCTACCCTTCTCCCCTTCACCCCATCTATTCCATGTCCTATTAATAACAATAATAATTTATAATAACAAATATGATCTTTAGTGTTCGCTGAAATGGTTAAATGTCGAGCTTTGTTATAGAGCAAATAATCATTTTCTAAACAAGAACTTCAAATCTCGATTGATGACGCCATCACACACGAATTTGCATGTACCTCGCATAATAATTGTCTCTTGAAAGCAATATTTGGCATTTAAGCTTAGAGTAAAGTTGTTCATCTTATAACACAATATTGTTTATTCTGACATGAGTAAGAGTGGGGGTTTATTAAAAGCAGAAAACTAAGAAACTAATATTTCGGTTAATGTTCAAGATTCAGATTAAATGTATATAACAGCGTTTATAGACAACAAAATACGCAATAGACATGCTTCTATACAAGTTTACGATGAGAAATTCATAATAAAGGAGATATTTTGAATTTTTGAAATTCCCCTTCTAAACAACATCTCGCACCGTATCTTTTAGTTTGCATGAAACACTCATATATATCGAATTTGTTGACGATAAAACAAAAATTGGGACCCCTAGAGCGATAAAATACAAATATATAAGTGTATATAATAATTTTGTAATTTTTATTTATTTGATTTTAGTTTTAATTTTAAACATTGAAAGTGTATTATTGTTTTTGTAATTTTATTAGTCCTTATAGTATTTAATTATCTAGTTTCTTTATAACATATTTTTTTTTTTAATTCATGATTCATTTTCGATTCTATTTATTTTTTGTTATCTGTTGATTCGTGTTTTTTTTTTGTCTCTTTGGTTGCGTTCTAATAAAATAAATATTGTTCTATACAGTTATTCTGTATCTGAGATATTTGGCATTTTTACTAAATCTGGGCGGATAACGGATGAGAGTGAATTTCCCGCCAAAAGCTAGGTCGCCCGTTTTCTTAACTGTTCGGCTCTCGTGAAATTTTTGTATTGTAAAACTTCACGTGGGAAATCTGCTTAGTTTACGCAGCCACTGCGTGACGGACTTTTTTGTCTCTTTGGTTGCGTTCTTAGTTTGTTCTGTTCTATTTGTATTGGTTAAATTGTTTTTGTTACTGTTTTCATTTTTTATTCTGTTTATATTCATTGTCTTTTGATGAGCGATATCGCCTCGCTGAGAACGCTCCTCAATAAATAAATAGTAGTTTTGCACGGACCTCTTTTTTTGTCACCTACTAGCAGGATCCATGAACATTTGTGGACTAAAATCGCGTCATGAGGACAACCTCACTATCTGATTTCTTCTAAAATGTAATATTACAATATCTATTATTCCCTCACCGACGTGCATGTTATATTTTTATAGATGAGGGTAGATCGATGAAAAGCTGCATCATTAAATATTAACCCTTGGTTGGGGGTATGTTTGACTGCTATCTTTCTAATATTTTATGTGCAAAGTGGACTTCTCTATGGATAATGGTTTGTGAATATTCTCTCAGCTCAAATTATTTATTGCATACAACTTTTTTTTTTTACTCCGTGATTCTCATTGTTTTGATTTATACATTTTTTATAATCATGAATCATTTATTATATAGCTGATTACAATATTCAGTTCGGATTTTTCATTCAAGTAATTTTACTGTGCCTTCATTAATTCAAATCCGTACCTGACTCCTCATACATGATAAATAAACATTTAGCACATTTCCAACTGTAGGTGTTCACTACATCTTTGTTTCTCTGGTCTTTTTCTGCTATTGAGGTTGTATTCACGACGTGGTTTGCGGGAACTATAGACGAAAATGTGCTCCGCTCGAATTGCATACAATTATTTTTGACGGACCTTTACTAAGTGAGAAAGTCCGACACACAGGGTCTGAGTAAACTAAGCAGATTTCCCATATTTTGGTAAGGAACACTTGTGATCTCGTCTCACCACATATACTCTATTTATATGTAAAAAATCAAACATTGATTGTGTATTGGGGGGAGGGTTACTGAAAGATTAAATGAATAAAATACGAATTACTCTCTTAATATTTGCGTTAGAATTCGATACAATGCATAGTATTAAAGCCTAGAACAACGAGGTTCATGATATTACAGCTTATTTTTAATATACTTAAGGATGAAAACTAAATCATCCAAATATGTCGGTTAATTCATGATAGCGAAAATATCCATCTAACAACATTTATGGGTATTTTAATTCTTAATAAGATTGGTTCTATACATTTTTTCGATCCGTCGTATAATAATGGAGATATTTTGAGTTATCAACATCCCCCCCCCTTTCCATTTGTCCGATTTCAGCCATTGACGAACTGGATCTTTCTTTTTGCATGAAACGTTTAAATGTCGAGTTTGGAAACGTTCGAATAAGAATCAGACAGGTGGTGTGTGTGGTCATGATGGGATTTTTGAAAAATTTCTTCAAATGTCCATCAATCCTACCGATATATATATATATATATATATATATATATATATATATATATATATATAGATATATCTCTGTTAACGCTCTAATGGTCGCAATGATTGTCTAATCTTTACTGAACTCGATATTTAAACGTTTTATAAAAAAAGGAAGTTCATTGACGACTAAAATCCGAACAGTGGGAGGGGATTTCGAAAATTCTAGATATCTCCGTTATTATGCGTCTGATGAAAACAATGTATAGAACCAATGTTATTGCAAATTTAATGCCCTATAAATGTTGTTATGTACGTTTTTGGACTATCTCGATTATTAACCGGGATATTTGCATTTTTTAGTTTTGACCCATCAATAAACTCTCACTCCTACTCATGTCATATTAACAAAGAGCTGTAATGTTATGAAGCTCTTCATTTGAAGCCCAAATACCAAATATTGCTCTCATTGAACTTTTACGTTTTGAGATAAATGCAATTACGTGGGTCAAGTGTGAAATCTGCGTTACGGACTTTTACTTAATCGATACCATGCTCCATTTTTAAACGATTTATATAAGGCTAATGATGATAACATTTGTTAATGGTGATACGACAAGGAGCGGTTAGAGTGGGTTAATAAAAAAAATCCCCGTATATCTCCGTTATTTCGGGTCGGATCGAATATTTCGTCAATCTTGTTAATCATTTAATGTCGTACAGTTACTGTTCTCGTTGTTTTATTTATCGTAGCTCGATGGAAGTGTGTATTGTAGTCATTTAGACTCTAAGGTCATAAGCTGCGAATCAGCTGTTAACTCCAATCTACCAGTCGTTCTACAACCGCTGACTACTCAGCACAACACCTTTGCCATACTTTCTCCCCCACAACGCACACTGAATTGGTAATATGAACATTTTCACATTTCACACCTACACGGCCTTCCGAAATTCATTAATTGGTTAATAAGCACTTAAATTCGTGCCTCTAGACATTTCGAAATCATGGTGCAACATATATACCCATTTCCCCGTTAAAGGAAATCAGCTAATGAAGTTGTACTTATGACACTATTTTCGAATTATTTCTTCATATGTCCACCCTTGCTACCAAGGAGATAACGAAAATGCGGGGAACGATTATTAATATATACATATATTTATTTGTGCGATACCTCCCTAGCGGTGGCCATTTTTATTTGAGCGTTACCAAACTCGATATTAATAATTATTTTTGTTAAGATCAATTTAGTTAACGGCTGAAACTGGTGTAGTCGGAGAGGGGAGTTGATAAATTCGAATTATCTCCCTTATACGATCGAAAAATTGTATAGGCGCTCCTTTATTGTACATTTTATGTTCTATAAATGTTATGATACACACATTTTCTCTATCCTGAATATTAACCAAGAAATTTGCATTTTTTTTGGTTTTCAGTTTTCTGTTATCCTCTACTCCTACTCATATTAACAATAAGCTGTTATATCAGGAAACGGCTTATTCCAAGCTGAAATATCAAATATTGTTTTCATTGAACGTTTACTCTGTGAGAAGCTTGGACATACGTTCTGTGATGTGAATATTTTACGTTCTTAACTCAAAACAATTTTTTTAATCTATACCATCCTCAATATTTAACCGCTTTATACAACACTTTTACCAGAATTCCTGGTCGCAATTTTTGTTTGATCGTTACCAAACTCCATATTTATTCGTATAATGTAAAAAGAGAGATCAAGTTCGTCAATGCCTGAAATCGGACCTGTCGGAGGGGGGATTTTAGAAAATTCAAAATATCTCCGTTATTATGCGTCGGATCGAAAAATTGTATAGAATCAATCTTATTGCAAATGAAATTTACTGTAAATATTGTTACTGTTGTTGTGTTGTTGCATATTAACTGAGATATTTGCATTTGTATAGTGTGTGTGGTCGGTAGAAGTCGGCTATATATGGGATATTCCGCCGAAAGCTAGTTTGGCCGTTTCGGTAACTGTTCGTCCCTCGTGAATTGGTTTAGAGATTCGTTACTACTACTGTTATTAGTAAGCAAATTTCTTTATTGTAAAACTTTATGCGGGAAATCTGCTTAGTTTACGCAGCCCCTGCGTGACGGACTTTTATATAAGGAAAGGGGAAATTCGAAATATCTTTGTTATGAGTCGAATCGAATTTTTTTATAGAACCAGTCTATTTAAAGTGTAGATGCTCTACAGTTGTTTTCTTTTACCTTTTTTGTAACTCAAAGTAGTTAATACGTTCTTGTTTTCAGATATCAGTAAATCCACACTTCCACTCATCGCATTTTTAATTAGAAATATAGAATACATGGTGAGATGAGATCACGCGGGAAATGCTTGTTACACAGCTCCTGAGTAACGAACTTTTTTAGCTAGAAAATGTTGATTTCGTAGTAAAAAAAAATTAATTACAATCAATTGTTATATGTTACAAAGGAACTAAAACTTCAGATTTTAAAGGGAAAAAACATCTTCTAATTTCTTATGCTATGTAACATATTTTCTACTCATCATAAAAATTATATAGCCATATTAAAATATTGGCTACAGTATTGTATTATATATAAGCATCTATTGACATAAAATTTAGAATTTTAAACAGATTTTGAAACTCACACATGCAAAATCAAGTGGTACATACATTTGATATATTCCGGGCAATAAATCTACAATTCAAATATATTTGTGCCATGAATATTACAATTTAGGTAGTAATTCAGAATTAATCATTGTAAGGGAAATACACATAATTTATGACTGATCATCACTGAAGTGATTAATAGAATTCAATTAGGATCAGGAAATCCATAAATTTCAAATACATTATTCAGCTAGTAAATCAGCATAATTTATTAACAAGAGGGTGTTAAAACATAGAACACGACTGACATTTTCGTTCTTGAAATTAATATTGACGGCAATTACAGATCTAATTATATTCGTTGTCCTATTTTTTTTTTTACGATTGTTTATTTAATTTAATGAATTTTTTATTATTAAAATCTTGGGCATGGTCAAACCTTTTCATAGATGTGAGATAATAGATTTAAAGTGAAGAGGTTGTTGAGTGAGGCACTCGTGAATGATTCCCCAAAAGGACCCTTCAAGTATAAACTCCTTTATTAGTGAAAGTGGATCAATAAGCCTGTGTTGCTCAGTGGCCCTACTCTAGCCCGGCTCTATTAAAGTTACCCGGACATGACACCGCCATCTCTCCCTCTTCCTTGTGTCTGCTCTTCCTGAGAGCTGCTTCAGGATTTCAAGGCACGAGATCGTTCTGCGAGAGCAGGTAGAGAATGAAGACTTGGAACAAGGGATCGCTGATGAACAATGAAGCGCTACGTCAAGGGCAGACGGAGTCTATGTCTATATAAAGTTACCACAGTTCCTATTGCAAATACGTTATACTCCAGTGTTCTATTTATACTCTAGATTGGTTAGGAACAGTCTCCTTGCCGTAATAAAAGATTTCACATCCAAATTAATAAAACATTAATGAGGAAATTTACCATAAGCATAGAAATGATTTACAATAAATTTACCAACCGTGTTATTTCACTAAAAGAAAAAAAAAACAATAATTTTTGGCAAGAGCGGTGGAATCAAACAGACAAAGTATCACATCTAAAATGATTTACCCCCACTTCAAATTCTGATGTCTCAATTCCGAACATACATTTTCACACAATTACTGATTACAAAATCAGATTTTCAGGCTCAAACGCTTGTAAATACGACAGTTACACACATTCACTCACTTCGTTTATGAACGCAAACTGACGCAAGACAAACAAAAACAATACATACAAAGGCAGTTCCTTCAGGCTAACACTCGCAGTGGGGTAGTCCCGACTTATATCGGGCGGTTGTTCACAGAAACAGCTACAAGGCAGTGCCTTCAGGCACACTAACACTCGGAGTGTGGTAGTCCCGACTTATATCGGGCGCTTGTTCACAGAAACAGCTACAAGACAGTGCCTTCAGGCACACTAACACTCGGAGTGGGGTAGTCCCGACTTATATCGGGCGGTTGTTCACAGAAACAGCTACAAGGCAGTGCCTTCAGGCACACTAACACTCGGAGTGGGGTAGTCCCGACTTATATCGGGCGGTTGTTCACAGAAACAGCTACAAGGCAGTGCCTTCAGGCTCACTAACACTCCAAGTGGGGTAGCCCGGACTTATATCGGGTGGTTGAATTCCTCCTCAGTGCAATATTTTAAATAATTAGTTCAGTAATTCTGTTAGGATTTCTAAATTCCTGAGAGACATTTCTACTAATGTATGTGCGCCCACACACACACTAAATTTGGAATGCTGGATGATTTAGACCTGAACGGCTTCGATTCCTTTGGTTTAAGAGAGGGGACACTTCCCTGAGAAGAGATTTCTCCCCTCTCTTATACACCCCTCATCCTATTTCCATTCACTCCCCTTCTTCAAGCGGTCTCCATTTACGCTGTCATGTTGGGAGTTTTTTTTTTATATTGGGAAACAATAGTTTGAATTTTACTGTAAACTTACACACTCCATCTCATTATTACTGAGGTCTTCATGTGATGACTGTGCCACGTTACGCTAGTCATGTTACCAGATTTCTTACAGTACTTCAAAACCAGAACGTGCCAATGGTTTTCTGGTCGAGAGATGTGTAGTATAATTGTTTATCCGATCATGGTTAAACGGAAGAAAGTGCTTTATCTTAGATGACACTCTGTGTTTGTTTCCTGAGCCGATAACCATAGCCTACGTGTAGTTTGATTAATTTTATTTCATACGTTAATGGACACTATCATACCCACACCTATTTCCATTAATAACGTACATAACTTATAAATAATGAAGAGTTATATCTCTTCCTTCCTTCCAGGTCTGGTATTGCCATCGCTAAAATAAAAATACATTTTATGTATCTTAAGCTTGGGAAGAAGGAGCAAATAATGAAAGGAAATAAGCGCTAGAGTCCTGCTAACAAGGTTCTTTATGCAATATGATGAGGTTATAACCCCGAAAGTGCTAAGTTCTGTAAATATACTGTGTCTTCTGTTATGGGCTGCGTTAGATGGGCGGATAGTGCGCCAATAAAAAAACGCTACCCTACACTTAGCAGTAAGAGGTCATAAGAGAGCTGACGTGGGGATAGAAAACTGCGCTTATATTGTGCCAGGGCCGCGTTAGAAGGCCAACAAACTAATTATGCTTCTGCCACCGGTCCTTTGGGTATGTACACTCATTTCCCCGTTGACGAATATATGTTGTGAGGTTCAAAATATAATATAGCCCTATGATTTACATTCAAGTATTTGATACACAAACGTAAAACCTCATTAAAATCCTCCTAACCCTGTTTTTATTGTAATAAACTGGCGGAAAGACAGGCAGGCAAAGATTTCCATTTTGGTGCCTTTCTATTTAATATTCTTAGAATGAAACAGAAAACATTTATCCCTTAAATAGATTTCAAACATGATCTATTCTTGTAAATATTGAAGAAATACTTATTCATATAGGTTAGCTCTTAAATATTCAAGTCTGGACGACGTACTCGACGCGATTTTCGGAACGTTTCCTCAAATGTCCATCGATCCTACTCAGGAGTTTACGAAAATAAGGCCCGTTCAAAACTATATATATTGTCTTTTAACGCTGTAGCGGAAGTAGTTTTTGTTTATTCTTTGTCAAACTCGATATTTAAACGTTTTATGTCAATTTTAAAGCCAAGTTCGTTAATGGAGGGGAATTTCGAAAATTCTTAATATCTCCGTTAGGCGTCGGATCAAAAACTGTATAGTGCCAATCTTATTTTACATGTAATGTTTTATAAATGTTATGTACGTTTTTCACTATCTTGATTATTATCCGAGATATTTGCATTTTTTAATATTCGGCCTTGAGTTCTTTAAGTTGATCTGCTATGCGGAACATCCATATTTTTTTGTTTTGTTAATACATTGACAACTGCACTTCCTTATAGTTTAATTTACTCGTGTATATTATTAAAAAGAAATCAATCCTATGGTTCTGTTTATTTGTGTAGAATATATTCAACTATATTGATTGAAATGTATTAAAGCCAGTTCACATAACTTAAATTTATTGTTATGTATATGGCATGAAAAGGACCTACCTTCAGCCATTGCTTAGATTCTCCCTGGAATCTTTTCTTTATAAAGATGGATTTGTTTCTATTTTTAAGACTACAGATCGAATAGCTGCCAGATCGAAAAATTGTATAGAATCAATCTTATTGCAGTTGTAATATTCCATAAATGTTATGTACGTTTTTTACTATCTTGATGTTTAACCGAGATATTTGAATGATTTAATTTTCGGCTTTCAGTAAACCCCCACTCCTAGTCATGTCATATCATTAAGCACTTTCTTTGAATCATAAATTCTAAATATTGTCCTTAATGAAGTTTTGTTTTGAGATTAATGGAAATATGTGACGCAAGTAGCAAATCTGCTTAGTTGACTGAGTCCCTGCGTGACGGACGTAGGGATCTTTCTTATTTTCTAGGTTATCTCAAGGAGGATAGATGCTGTTGTTGTTTTATTCCTGTAGGCGGCGAATCAGCTTTGTTTGCACAGTACTGGAGTAGCTTATTTCTTTTCTTAATTGCCTTCTACAGAGCGAGATGTGTTGGAAGAGGGCTGGTGTTGTGAGGGAAAGCAGAGTGGGAGACAGGGCAACCATACCGTGCCGAATCAGGGCAAGAGCTGGAGAAACCGGGACATTCACCGCCATTATGTAACTCTCCCCCGAAGGCTGTTCCCTAGTCTGCTCTCAGAATAAAAAGTAGAATCACCTTTGGGTCCTGTTAGATTATGGACTGCAGGGCCACTTGCGGTGACTCACCCGCGTCCTAGGCACTCCGTCTCTTGTAATCTGCCAAACAGCTGATCACTACATTTGCAGCCTCCACTTAGGGAGCGCCGGAATTGGGCCACGCCGTCCGATGTTTGACCGTTTGATAGAGTACGCCAATGTGGTTCAGTCCAGGGCATCCTGGCAAAGATGTAGCATAAGCAAGAAGTTATAGACTACGAAAATAAGTAATATGGTTCGGAACCCACTCATACACGGAGATTCATGACCCATTAACAGAACAATCTTGGAAGAGATATTCAACAACAACAATGCAATAATAAATTATGCTTATTTGTACGGAAACGAGTAGGCAGAATTGCAAATAAAGTCCGTCACGCAGGGGCTGCGTAAACTAAGCAGATTTCCCACGTGAAGTTTTACAATAGAGAAATCTGCCTAATAATAACAGTAGTAGTAAGGGCTCTCTCAACCTATTCACGAGGGACGAATAGTTACGAAAACGGCCACACTAGCTCTCGGCGGAAAGTCTCGAACATAGCCGACTCCTGCCGCCAAACGCACAATACAAATGCAAATATCTCAGTTAATATTCAAGATACAGAAAAAATGTATTCAACAATATTTATAGTAAATTTAATTTGCAATAAGATTGATTCTTTACAATTTCTCGATCCGACGCATAATAACGGAGATATTTCGAATTTTCAAAAAAATCCCCCCTCCCACTGGTCCGATTTCAGCGGAACGAACTTGATCTTTTTTTTACATGAAACGATTAAATATGAACTTTGGTAACGATCAAACAAAAATTGCGACCGCTAGAGCGTTAACAGACAAATATATATATTTATATATAATTTTGAACGGACCTCATTTTCGTTATCTCCTGGGTAGGATCGATGGACATTTGAGGAAATTTTTCAAAACTCGCGTCATGTGTACGACCTCAATAGCCTTAAGGGAAATCTGCTAAAAGTACATCTAAATACAAGAATATACAGGATATGAAAGATGCCTTCCCGCATATAATCTTTCTTTATAATGACCGCTTTCACCACATCAGTGCCACTTTATGCCTACATTTATAGAAATAAAACGAAACTAAACGAATAACGCTAGAGAACGGGCATTGAAAGGTAGCCGTAGTCCGTTTAGGTGAAAATTTTATGCAGGAATTCTATATCTGTAGCTACTGCAACAGAACGCTGACTGTAAAACACATACTGACTGACAGCACACTAGTGAAAACGTACCCATGGCCCACAAATTTCTGTGAACTACTGGCCGACAGTAGACAATTTATAGAAGATGATTTTAAGTATTTAAGAAATAATGGATTATTAGATGAAATATAAAAGCTATTATTTACGATTATGAAAGTTGTATATAGCAAGCACTGTACTTGGAATATAAGTTTCGCCTCCTCCCAGTTTAACTATTTCTTTCAGTTTTTCTTTTAATATTTTTTTTTTATAATTCTTTTTTGTTGTTTTATTTTTACTTGTTTTCCCTCATGTTGTCAATATACTAAAAATTTACATTTAGTTTTGTCCATTCTATTTATTTAGTACATTTGTAAAATTTAGCTGTTTAAAAATTTTAATATTTATTTAATTTTGTAAAACTATACTCAAACATGTTAAAAGATGAATCGCCATTGTAGCGGCATCTTAAATAAATAAATAATAAATATCTTTTGTATCCTAAAGTGCACTCATTATTTTAATACAAGAATATATTCATAAAATACTCCAAGATAACAACACATAGTTTAAAATACGTGTTATGGGAATCAATAGCAAAAAAGATGGGTTAAAACAGAAAGAAGCATGATTTAAAAAAAAATCCAAACCTAGGAGAATATTGGTTCTCCAGAGAAGAAAATACCAAGATTCTCTTAGAACCATTGGGGGAGAGGGGTAGGAAATAGGAATTACATAGCCCCAGCCTGCCTATAAGTCAGTCACGCAGTTACTGCGTAAACTAAGCAGCTTTCCCCCGTGCTTGTATAACATATTTGTGACCTCATCACACCATATTTTCCCTATTTTTATGTAAATAAAAAAAGGCCACTTGAAAACAATATTTGGTATTTAAGCTTAGAATAATGTGGGTCATGGTATAATACATTATTGTTAATATGACATGAATAGAGGTGGGGTTTACTGAAGGCTGAAAGCTGAAACATCCATCATAGAGAAAGTTATGTATACGTACAACAACATTTATAGGTAATTACATTTGTAATAAGATTGAGTCCATACAATATTCGATCAGACTCATAATACCGGAGATATTTCGAATTTTTAAATTCTCCCACTCCACCCCCCCCCCCACTAGCCCTTAATGAACTTGATCTTTCTTTTTACATAAAAGTCCAGGGGCTGCGTTAACTAAGCAGATTTCCTAAGCGCGCACGTATTTGCATTTAACTCAAAACTTAAAAATTCAATGAGAACAATATATGGCATTTAGGCTTAAAATAAAGTGCTTCATATTATAACAGCATATTGGTAATATGGCAAGAGTGGTTGTGGGGGCTTTTAGGCCGAAAACTAAAAGAAATCTGCTAAAAATGCAAATATCTTGGTTAATAATCAAGATATAGGAAAAACGTAGACGACAACATTTATGGAACATTACATTTGCAATATGATTGGTTATGTACAATTTTTCGACCGACGAATAATAAGGGAGATATTACGAATTTACGAAATTCCTCCCCTCTAAACCCCTTCTCTCCCTAGTCCGATTTCAGTCATTTACGAATTTGATCTTTATTTTTGCACAAAACGGTTAAATATAGAGTTGGGTAATGACAAGACCAAAATTTCGATCTCTAGAGCGGTAACAGACAAATATATACATTCTCATTTTCGACGTCTTGGGATCGATGAAGAAAAATTTCGAAAATCGCATCACGAGGAAACCCCGCATCACGGAGAAAAGTAAATCAACTGTCCCTACTAGCTAGAGGAATGAGCGCTAAGAACAAACATGTGATTATTGCATATCTCTTTGCAAATATCAAAATTTATAATGTCTTTCTTAAGTCATTAATATATTTTATTTCGAAAAACACTAAGCCATTAGCCGTTATCTGCTCTAATAATCTATTTTATTTTGTACTTTTAAAGAGTATAAGTCCAAGAATGCAGTTCTTCCTATGTTTTAGTCCTTTCGTTAGGGGCATACTGAAGTCTGAAAACTAAAAATTTCAAATGTCTCGGTTAATATTCATGATAGAGATAATATTATGTAGTATGTAGATGTATCTCTCACTAAACTACACAAGGGAAATCTGCTTAGTTTACGCAGCCCCTGCGTGACGGACTTTTTCGTTTTAATTTTTTCCGTCACTATTTTTTGGATTTGATGTGTGTATGTGCATATATATAAATTCACTTTTCTTAGTTTTCTTCTTCAAAAACAATAAAATTCTAATTTCTTAAAAATCATTATGTATTATGAATATATATGTCTTATAGTAATATGTATTGTTTGTGTTTGTATATATATGTTTGAATCGATCTCAATTTTGTAATCGGCTGAGGTAGGTTGGAGGGCATTTGGTGAAGTGAGTATAATCTCATTAAGTGATTTCCCTCTTGGAAAATGTTTTCAAGAATATTTCATATAACCTACTTTAAAGGTGAATTAGCAATTTGCTTAATTGGGCACTTGTTTTTTTAATAATTTACCGTTCGAGTAAGCAACAATTCTACCGGATAATTGGTAATCATTTTATAAAAGTGATTTTATAAAATGATTTCCCTCACAAACCCTGTCGACTTCCCGTGTGTACTTTTATTTCCTAGCAGAATTACTCATTAATTTGAAACACAGGTTTGTTTTTCATGGGAGAGCTATTTGATCGTGCATTTTATGATTCGTTTATTCATTGTTGAAAAATGCTTTGAATGATGACCTCTCATGTTTTAGAGAAGAGGAATGCAATAAAAGCGAACTGAAAACTTTTTTTTGTTTACTTGTGTTTTATAGTACCCCCATGAAAGGCACGTACACATAACACATAAAGCGAGGGGCTGTAAAATCTACAAATAGAACAAAGGAAGACCTGACTTCTTGGACTTATACACCCCTTATGGGAACAAAATAGAATCGATTATTACTTTAGATAACGGCTAATGGCTTAGTTTTTTTTAGAAATAAGATACATTAATGACTTAAGAAAGTCATAAAAAATATTGGTATTGACTAAAAGCTATGCTATAATGATTGTTTTGTTCTTCTTAGCCTCCATTCTCTCCTACTTTGGCTTATTGGACTGCCATATATATATATATATATATATGGCAGTCGAGTAAGCCAAAGTACAACAATTTACATATATTGTAAAAATGCATACAAGGACCAAAACATTCCCATAACATACTCCAACATAACAAAACAAAGTCTACAATACACGTTACGCACGGACACAATAGAACAGTGGCAGGAGCGATGGGACAAAACAGAGAAAGACAAGCATTTAAAAACATTCATCCCAAATACTGAGCAATACCTCAACACCTGTACTGTTACTGTCTATTACTCAACACAAGTACTCACAGGACACGGAACTACTAAATCTTATTTACATAGGTTCAAAATACTAAATGACAAAAACTGCCCCTGTGACAGAACGAGTGAACAGACTATAGAACACCTCATCTACACTTGCACACTGACTACACAGTTACGAAACACACTCCAACAAACACTTATCAAAAACAATGACCAGTGGCCAATAAATCTAAAGAATTTGTTTAAAAAATACCCATTAGTATTTAGGCATTTTTCTAAAACCTTAATAGCAACAGCGGACATTTTAAACACCTTACTTAAAGAATAATAATTTAAGTCTTCCTTCCATTTTTTTTTACTTTTTAACGCCTACATCAAGAATAATGCAATAGAGTGAGTGGCATAACTTTCTTAATGAAGTGAAATTAACATGTTATTGGATTGTTTCGATTTTCTGATTATGCGTACTAATTTTTCATCGCTTTGATTGTTTGTTCTTTCATTATGTACGTTATTTATTTATTTATCTTTTTTTTTCTTTTTCGTTTATTTTTTTTTCTTTTCTTTTTAATTTATTTTTTATTAATTTCAAGAACAAATTTATGAACATTTCTTGTATACAAAACACGATGTATTATGAACATACATGTTATATACTGTAATAGTATGGTACATGTAGCAAATAAACGCCCTTTGTGCATGGGTAATGTGCAAAGGAAAATATATATATATATATATATATATATATATATATATATATATATATATATATATATATATATATCTGTCTTATACCGATCTAGCGGTCGCAATTTTTGTTTGACTGTTACCAAACTTGATATTTAGTCGTTTTATGTAAAAAGAAAGATCTAGTTTGCTAATGGCTGAAATCGGACCAAGGGTAGGGGGGGGGGTAGAGGAGGAGAAATCCAAAATATCTCCGTTAATATAAGTCGGATCGAAGAAAATGTATATAATGAATCTTATTACAAATTAAATGTACTATAAATATTGTTATATACATTTATTCCCTATCTTGAATATTGACCGAGATATTTGCATTTTACAGTTTTCAGCCTTCAGTAAACCCCCACTTCTCTCGTGTTAGGTAAACAATACTCTGTAATATAATAAACCACATTATTCGAAGCTTAAATACCAAATATTATTTTCCAGAGACCTTATTATACGAGATACACGCAAATGTGTTCTTGTAACCTCCCCCCCTCTTAAATTCTTGGACTACTAAAATTTGATCGATTGGAATAAAATTTATTCTGATTCATTATAAATTACAGTACTAGGTATAGTACATAGTTTTCAATAAAACTAATGTGTTATATTCTTATATGCTTCAGTTATTGTTTTTCTTTCCGGTGTCGGAAAGAAAAACAATAACTGAAAGCCGTCGGCAGACCATGGTTTGTTTGCATTTGAGACGCTTTCTGCCGGGAGGGGAGAGATTTCTTATTACCGTTTGAATTTCATGAGTTTACAAGTGAAATCACTAAATCAAAAATCATGATTTTGAGAAAACGGTGTTCAACGTTTTTTTTCTCTTTAACCTTCTTAGGTAATAACGTTATTAAATCAAGTTAAACCACTGGCGAGTTTTTGGTTTTACCAGCTGAAACGTCTCCTTTTTCTCGTCAAGATGGAATAAAAAGTTGATAATCAATAATTTTGAATTAATGTGTTTCACTTGTAACCCCACGATTTATCCACGATATGTCCTGTAGCAGTATGTAGGTGTATCTATTATTAAAGTTCACTCTGATGGAAAATCTGCTTAGTTTACGCAGCCCCTACGTGACGGACTTTTTACAGGCAGGCTGGGGCTACGGAATTCCTATTTCCCACACGGGAATCGAACCCATGATTCTAGGGTTTACTTCGTGCATTAAATTCGACGGTCTAACTCGCCTAACCTGAACCATTTACGTACTTGCATTTATTAAAAAGTATTTATATAAATTATATATAAAAATGCATATAACGTGCCGAACGCACGTGGTTGTGCTAGTCACGTGGTTGTGTTTCCTCCCCGTTAGGTGCAAGGCGTGCCTATTTATATCTAGCTTGGGTTCTCGGAATGTTTGCTTGCTTATTATTTGCTCCCATCTATTTTTACTTATTTATATTTATCATTGTGAAACTCTAAATTATCATTTTTAATTTCTGTAATATTCTCCAAAAAAATAACAAAACGATCCATTATTTCAATTTGTAGAGCCGTATATATAAAATATGTAGAATGGAATCCTTCCCCCCCCCCATTGCCTGGCTTTGATCCAACATAGTTTTAAGTTTAATCGTTCTTTTAATCATTTGTAAACCCTCATATCAATAATATATAATGATCCCAGTAATGATATATAGGATGTTTCCATACGTTCGGTCGGTTTCTGGAGGGTGAGATATGACATTTTTTTTTTTTTAATCATCGAATGAATTTAATTCAATGATGTATTCACCATTTTTATTGATGGTTAGGCATAGTTCGAGTTATAGAGGTGAACTAAATGAAAATTCGTGTTACAGAGGTAAAAAAAAATGTACTGTGATTTATTCCCTACATCCTCTACAAATCTACATAATCTTAATATTTTACGAATATTTAAATGAATTAAAATATGTATATATACATAATTAAAAAAAAAACGGTAAAACACAGAAAACAAGTTTCCGGCCTTTTCTCTAATTATCGGACTCCCAAGAGGAATGTTTTTGTCTGCATTGCTTAAACCACTTCGTCATGCACTCTTCGACATCAGAAACTTCAGCTAATCTCTTCCGCTTACATTTAATATTACCTTCGTTTGCCCGCTTTTCAATTTCTACAATTGTTGGTTTTTTATAATTGTTGATAGCGTACTACCTGGAATATTAAACTTGGAAGTGATGTCTTTCTTCTTTACCCCTTCGTTCACCAACAGTCAATGCCTTGGGTTGTCTTTTCGCACTCATTCTCGAATATTTTACGCACATACAGTCGACACTACATAAATCAAAACGCTCGACACAAAGTAAACAGACCCGAGAAGAGACTGCAAACAGACTAAAGGCTCTTATCGCCGGTTGTGATTCACCGACAGGTTGCAACCTGAACGCCGGGATTTCGTGTTAAACAAATCCATTCTGAGAACATCCTGATATAGAGGTAATGCACAAATCAAATTCGTCTTATCTACTGAACTTACTTAACTTACTTATCTACTTAACTTGAGTTACAGAGGTAATTTTTGCCCCTCTTCGTGTTATAGAGGTAAAATATAACCGGAAAATTAGTTCGTGTTACGTATGGTAATTTCTTCGTGTTAGGCAGGTTTTCCCAAGGGGATTAAAAATAACACAGGCCAACAAAAAAAACCTTTTTGAAAACTTTTTTAATTTTAATAGCTGATCTTGATAGATTTTTATGTGCTGAATCCAAATCTGCTCGTAGTTTTTATGTATCACCCTTAGTTTCCAAGCAAAATGTATTTTATTATATAGTCTAATACCCATTTACAGTATATAGGGAAATCAATGAAACACTGTAGAATCGTAAAAATGGTTTGTATTTACAGTAAAATACTTGGAATAGTAATTTTATGTGATGATACAAGGTTCACTTGTCAACTGGAATTGCTTTATATTTTCTTTCCCTTTTTTCCTTGAAGCTTCTTGTGTAGCTTTTCCTGCGATGAATAGCTTGCTGAACTTCCCGGTGAAGTGACCAACAGTAATCCCCCATCATGTTGGTATTCCAGCGGCCCTGGTAACGTTTTTCCATCACTTTAACGTCCTGGTGAAAACGCTCACCTTGCTCCTCACTAACATCTCCTAAATTTTCCGGGAAGTAATCGAGGTGGCTGCTCAAGAAGTGAACTTTCAGGCTCATCAAACATCCTAACTGTTCAAATTTTTTTAACATGTTAGCAACAATAGCCTTATATTCTGGGTCTTTTTTATTTCCCAAAAACTTGGTGACAACTTGCTTGAATGAAACCCATGCTTCTTTTTCATTTGAGGTCATTGTGGATTCAAAGTTAACGTCAAACATCATTTTTCTAATATCAGGCCCGGTAAAGATGCCTTCTTTCAGTTTAGCTTCTGAAAGGTGTGGAAACTTCTGACAGAGATATTTGAAACAAAGCCCATCTTTAGGCAAAGCCTTTACAAACTGTTTCATGAGACCTAACTTAATATGTAGTGGTGGTAGGAGCACGTTTTTTGGATCTACAAGGTTTTTGCGTAAAATGTTCTTCTCGCCAGGCTTTAAAGACTCCCTAGCAGGCCAGTTCTTTCTGCACCAATGTTGATTCCGAGCTCTACTGTCCCATTCACACAAGAAACATGGAAATTTGGTAAAACCCCCTTGCTGACCAAGGAGCATGCACGTAACTTTCAAATCACCACATATCATCCAACCGTGTGCAGAATAACCTATTTTATTTAACACTATTTCTAGATTTTCGTAACTCTCTTTCATATGTACAGAATGACCGACAGGTACAGAGGCATACATGTTACCGTTGTGTAGTAAAACTGCCTTCAAACTATTTTTGGATGAATCAATAAACAACCTCCAATCTTCTGTTTTGTATTCAATTCCAAACTCATTCATTAAACCATGAATGTCTGAGCAGTACACCAAATCACCCTCTTGTTCAAAATACTTCGAAAATTGTTGTTCTCTCTTCCTATACACATGAAAGCTGGTTCCAGCCGCCAGCAAGTTCTTTTCTTTTAGCCTAGAGCCAAGCAGTTCAGCTTTTTCTTTTGTTAATCCCAGATCCCTAACTAAGTCATTAAGCTCGACCTGAGTGAACAATTTAGGCTCTACATTTTCTGTAACACATTGGAATTCTTCATCGTGTTCATCTAACTCCGACTGTACATCAGAAAATACTTCTGTTTCAATAGAATTTAAGTCCTCTGGTGGTTCCGGGATTGGCAAATCTACACCGTGCCCTACTGGTCGGATGGCGAACGGAAGGTTAGGGTAGCTTATTACCTTCTTGTTCTTAGAGTTATGACCAGTAATATCTACACTGCAAAAGTAACAGTCATCGGAATGATTTTTTGGTTCCCTCCATATCATGGGAACAGCAAATTTAAAGTGTTTTTTCTCTTTTTTTGACCATTTCCTGAGGTCTTCAACACATACATAACATACCTTATGCGGTGCCCAAGGTTTATCCTGGTCTCCAAGTTTGGTTCCAAAGTATGCTAGATAAACCTTTTTCACAAAGTCTGTAATGTTTCTTTGGTGCTTTTTAATAACAAACTCACCACAAATATAACAAAAACTGTCAGCAGAGTTTTTACAGCCGCGATGAGACATTGCACTGAGCACATGTACAGGAAACGTAAAAGTGAGGTTATGTTGAAAATAAACAAAACATCAGCTGTTTAGCATGTGTTTCAGCAGTGCTGCCAACATCATCTTTGTTCATTAGACCTATTTTTTCATGTTATCTTAACTATGAAAAAGCTGTTAAATTCTAAAAATGTTTCTTTATTTCATGAATTTAACTATAAAATGTGAATAAATGGTGGGTGATACAACTTTTTAAGCATCATATTTGGATTCAGCAACCTAAACAACATAAGAATAAGGTATTTTCATTAAAAAAGTTTTTTCATCGTTGGCCTTTGTAATTCGTCATATTGAGGATTTCGTGTTTTCGAGGTTCGTGTTAGCGAGAGTCAACATTGTTTTATGTTAGTTGAACTAAATTATAATTATTATTCTAGCTGTTATATTATGATGGAACTATTGTTAGGTGTTATTACAATTATTGTTATATTTTATTAAAGCTATATTCATGTTATATGAAAGTCATTGCTATAACAATTGTAACAATAACAGTTGTAACATAATATAATAGCAATGACATAATAACTTTCAACAAACATAAAACAATATACTGTAGATATACAAAAACATAAGGCTGTGACCCTGCTCAATGTAAACAGACCAGGGAAGGTTACTGTAACCAGTAACTCTAGTCCAATATGTATAGTAATTTTTAAGTATCTTTAGTCTTGGTAAGTAAAAATTGCATAAACACCTCCTGCTACACTCTAATTTAACAACAATGTGCAATATTATAAAGTAGCAACTGTATTTTTACAGCCCTGAAGAAGAGAAAATAACATTCTCGAAATATCGGCATAAACTAAGAAGTTTCTTTTACCAACATTGACCAAACCTCCAAAAAAAAAAAAAAAAACATCAATATATATATATATATATATATATATATATATATTTTTGTCTGTCAGCGTTTTAGCGGTCCAATTTTTGTCTGATCGATACCAAACTCGATATTTAAACGTTTTATGTAAAAATGAAGATCAAGTTAAAGGCTAAAATCGGAACAGTGGGAGGGGGGAAAATTCGAAATATCAGTTATACGTCGGATTGAAATTTGTATAGAATCCATTTTATTGCAAATGTAATGTTCTACAAATAGTGTTCTGTATGTTTTTTCATTATCTTGATTTTAACCGAGATATTTGCATTTTAGCAGATTTCCCTTCAGGGAAATCAGCTATTGAGGTTGTACTCAAGATGGAATTTTCGACATTTTTCTTCAAATGTCCATCGATCCTACTTAGTAGATGACGAAAATGAGGTCCGTTCAAAACTGTATATATATATATATATATATATATATATATATATATATATATATATATATATTTGTCGATATATATATATTTGTCTGTTACCGCTCTAGCGGTCGCAATTTTTGTTTGATCGTTACGAAACTCGAAATTTAGTCGTTTTATGTAAAAAGAAAGATCAAGTTCGTTAACGGCTGAAATCGGACCAGTGGGAGAGGGGGCTTAGAGGGGAGGATTTTTGAAAATTCAAAATATCTCCGTTATTATGCGTCGGATCGAAAAATTGTATAGAATACATCTTATTGCAAATTACATTTACTATAAATATTGTTCTATACATTTATTCTGTGTCTTGAATATTAACCGAGATATTTGCATTTGTATTCTGCGTGTGGTCACCAGTAGGCTATGTTCGGACTTTCCGCCGAGAGCTCTGGCGGCCGTTTCTATAACTATTCGTCCCTTGTGAATAGGTTTAGAGGTTAGGTTAACTGTTTTTTGGGGCTAGAAACTACTGGGTTATTACGCCCTAAATAATGTTTTAGGTTTAGAGGTTTCTTACTACTACAGTTGTTATTAGGCAGATTTCTTTATTGTAAAACTTCTCGTGGGAAATCTGCTTAGTTTACGCAGCCACTGCGTGACAGACTTTTTTAGTTTTCGGCCTTGAGTAAACCCCCACTCTTACTCATGTTATGTTAACAATAAGCTCTTATATGACGAAGCACATTATTTGAAGCTTAAATTCCAAATATTGTTCTCATTGAACTTTTACGTTTTGAGGTAAATTCAAGTAAGTAACGCACTTAGGGTTAGTTAAGGCAGTTAGGGGGATTTCTTCTTATTTATTTTATTTGTTTACGTCCACTTTATGCTACTATGGGGGTAATTGGGAGATTTCTTCTCGTCAGATTCTTTTTAAACGTATTGTTGAAATACTTATTTTTTCTAATCTGCTGTATGTTTTTGGTTTCGTATAATTCTTCTAAGCTTTGTGGCTCACTCGGAATCTTTCGAACCATCAGTCATTTTCCAGGTGCTATTCGTAGCTTTTGAATATAATGTGTGAGGAACATGAATATGTATCTGAGCTTTTCCTGTTGAACCTTCTCATTTTTAGCAAATGGTTTCGATTTATCACGAGGTTGCCCTCTTCCGACTAAAAATAAATTCTTCACTGACCTAAACTGTATCAATAAAATTGAATAAATATTAAATTATTTATGAAAAAAATATATTAGAACATTTGTGACATTGGCTGCTTTTAAAATGTTTAGAATGAAATATTCGGTTTTCGATCTAGTCTACCCTCATTTTTTGTATTAACAGAGTTCTTACGAAGGTTCATTACTACTATATTGAATGACCTTTGTCAGCCCATTATTATGTATAACAGTGTTGATTGAGTATGGTGGAAGGATAGAAGACGTGGTTGGCAGGTTTTGTAGTATTGGCGAGAATGACTTCATAGGCCAATGTCACAAGTTCCAAGTTCATCGTAACCAGCCAAATAACTATATACTTTACAGATTGTGATAACAGGTTTAAAAAAAAAAACTAAGTCCGCCACGCAGGGGCTGCGTAAACTAAGCAGATTTCCCACGTAAAGTTATACAATAGAGAAATCTCCAAACGAGTGCCGATCAGTTACGGAAACGGCCGAACTAGCTTTTGGCGGGAACCATAGCTCGTCCGTTACACTTAATAAAAATGCAAATATCTCGGTTAATATTCAAGATAGAGAATAAATGTATATAACAATATGTATAGTAAATTTAATTTGCAATAAGATGTGTTTTATACCATTTTTCGATCCGACGTATAGTAACGAAGATATTTTGAATTTTCGAAAATCCTGCTATAAACCCCCCCTCCCACTGGTCCGATTTCAGCGGTTAACGAAGTTGATCCCCTTTTTACATAAAATGATTAAATACCGAGTTTGGTGACGATTAATCAAAAATTGTGACCGCTAGAGCGGCAACAGACAAATATATATACGTTATATATAGCTTTGAACGGACATAGTAGGATCGATGGACATTTGAAGAAATTTTTCGAAAATCGCGTCATGAGTACGACCTCAATAGCTGATTTCCCTTAAGGAAAATCTGCTAAAAGAAAATCAAAATCTTTTCGATTGTTTTATTTATTTTATAGGTTCACGTCATAGGTGTGCCATAATTGATCACTGAACTGGCCAAGGTTTAGCTTTTAAATATTAGTTTCCTTTGTGAAATCTAAGTCACAAATAATTTCAACAACCATCCCAATTGGTGGATTGGTAGGTGTGTTCTTTAATAATTAAGGAAGATTTGTTATGAGGTAAGAGATATTCCTTCTCATTTTTTGCTAACATTAAAACTCTTACGAAATCTTAACCCCCCCCCCCCCTCATTTCTTTACTCAATACACTGCAGATTGCAGCAGTAATTAAAGTACCAAGAAGATTTTGGCCTTTCTTGTTTTTTGGCTTTTTACTACAAACTGCAAGTTAAGATTTTGCGATAGGGAAAAAAGTCCGTCACTTAGGGGCTGCGTGCTACTAAGCAGATTTCCCGCGTGCGTCACGTATTTGCGTTTATCTCAAAACGTAATAGTTCAATGAGAACAATATTTTATATTTAGGCTTAAATAATGTGTTTCATAATTCAACAGCTTATTTTTAATATGACATTCCCTGAGATGCGCTCTCAAATCCAGCAACAAACAAGTTATATATAAAACACATATTAGCATAAATATTTGAATAGTTAACAGGCTATTGGTCGCAATTTTTGTTTGATCGTTACTAACTCAATGTTTAAACCCTTTTATGTAAATCTTACGAACAAATTCTTGAATGCCTGAAATTTTCCAGTGGGAGAGGGGGGGGGTGTTAAAGGAGGCTATATTCAAATCAACCAACATTTTCATGAATGGACAGCACAATTTGTTATTCACCATAGCATAGCATATATTTGGTTCCACAAATGAATCGGTTACTTTGGGATTCACTTCACTCCGTCTACAAATATATTTCTAAGGGCTCTTCTCTCAGAAACCAGAAGAGTCTGCGTTTTACTCGTACACTTTTACAATTTTACTGATTAAACGGTGGTCTGGAATTTGAAGTCTTCCATTAGGGGTTTGTAAGCAAGAAGATATTTACAGGTTTTTGTCGCCCTGTCTTTTTTCGACTATTTAGACAGATGTGTCTGCATTCATTTCACGTACATTAAAATCCGTAAATTAAATAATGGATGCTACTGCGCTATTGGCGACTAGCAGAGACACAGCCAGGCCTACTCAGCAAGACATAACTCTGCATTTCCAGTTGCATTGCACATTTAGGTAGACACCCCTCCGCCACTCTAGCTCAAAGAATAGGGGGTCCCAGTATTTAAATTATTTTTTGGTCATGGTCAAAATCCCCCATAAGCTACATTGTGTGGGGCATTTTCGTGCCCTTTTTTTAAGTGCTGGAGGAATCCTAGAAATATGCTCCTGACACCGTTTCCTTAATTTTCTTGACGTTCTACCCTTTCATTTCCTAATGCTTAGGCTTACTTTAATGCAATGACTATATACATTTCCAGCAAGATAATGAAAATATGTACATTACAACATTTATAGAACATTGAATTTGTAATGAGATTGGTTCTATACAATTTCGATACGACGCATAACAACAGAGATAATATGAATTTTACAACTTCTACCCCCTCTCCTCCCACTGGTCGGATTTTAGCCGTTAACGAACTTTACTTTTTTTTTTTCATTAAACGTTTAAATATCCAGTTTGGTAACGATAAGACAAAAATTGTGACCGCTAGAGCGTTAACAGACATATTATATTATATTCTGGCAGGTGGAAGTGACTTCTATTGTAGGTAGAGGAAAGAAATGTTTACACTTCCAGTGTAAGAATTTATTAAAACGGCATAGCGCTTTCGATGCAGTGCACCATCGTCAGTGCCCGAGCGTCCTGGATTTTAACCTGACGGCTCCTGGGACTACCTAACTAGCTACTCTAATTCCAAAGTCCGTCTGGTCAACATCCAGAACGTTTAGGCACTGATGATGATGCTCGGCATCGAAAGCTCTCTATCATTTTATTAAATTGTTACTGTGGAAGTGTAGCCATTTCTTTCCTCTACCTACAAATATATATCATTTGGCCTCAAAATGATTTCCCGGATGAAGCCATGTACCTCAGTTAGTATATATATGTAGGTAGATAGTACAACCTTCTTATGAGGCATCCAGGTATCCATAAATACAATTTTGTGGGCGGTTCGCCGGGTTGGAAGCTGGGACCTCTAGTGCGATGGTTGCCGAGCCGACCATACTAAGAGTCGGTAGAAGAGGACGTCCTTAGAACACCTTCAAGGAAGGAGTGTAGGCCGCTCTGCTAAAGGTACCGTTACATTCTCTCTCACTTCCTCTCTCCGTACTCTTCCTATACAAGTGCTCGCCAAGCACGCCTCACATACGCTGCCATCTATCAAGTGGTTGGTGAATTTCGTCTTCTGTGTTATGGAGACTGAAAGTTCGTCACGCAGGGGCTGCGTAAATTCAGTAGATTTCCTACGTGGAGATTTGCAATAGATAAATCCTTGCTTTCTATGATTATGGATTGTATATATAAAAAAAACTACATGCTCAGGAGACGGGAAATATAAAAATATTGTGAACAGTGAAGACCTACATAACAAATAATTTTATTATTAACAAATCCATAGCAACGGCGAGTATACATTGGGAAATGTTAAAATATTGTGGAAAGTAAAGGCTTGCCAAAAAAAAATATCGTCATCATTAAACCTCAAAGGAATTCCCGAGCGAAGCCGAGTACCTTAGCTAGTAATTAAATACGAATAATAATGAGAAATTAAATGTGTGTGTGTGTATATATATATATATATATATATATATATATATATATATATATATAATATAATATAATATAATAATATATTATATACCTTAACTTGGCCACTGCAACTCTCCAGGAATTAATTATGATGGTTTTATGATTCTCTATTAAGCAATCCAGAAACTTGTGGTTATAAAGGAGTGGCTTAGGTATGATTGTGCACACTCATGCGCACTCTTGCATGATACATGCAGTGCCGAGGTAAATAATCACTAGCGATTTGAATAATTTTAATATTCCGGAAGGCTTAACTTATATAATTCGAAATTCAAATGAACATTTACTAATGCTCAAATTTTCCTAAAAGAATCTATTCTTCTCTTTCTGGACCCAATATTATTTATATATTCTTCAAATTTTATGAATGTTTTTCTCCAATAAAAAACATTTATTTCAGTGTAAACTTTATTGCAACTGCCCTACATGTTTTCGTGTTTTTTTGCCACCTCTTTAGGGGCTATCCCTTTTAAAAAAATAAAAAAATTATAACATTAATTTAGCACATCCTTTAATAATTCTTTTGCTACATATTGTATAAGGAGGTGCCTACATCTATGATATATTTATTAAATCTAATTATAAATTCCTACTTACATTTCTAAAGTGCTCGTCTACCCTTTACATTACGTTGCGATTGCCCTCACAGAGAAGACATGTGATACTGAGTGGTTCCCGAGGTAGGTTAAGTCAGCTGACTACAAATCGATTATTTACAAGTCAATCTTGAACTCGATTACTTCGCGTCATAATTTAAAATCGATTAATTTAAGATAAAATGTTATAGAATATATGTTTGAGGTATTTGATTTCTGTTTTTTTGTTTACTGCAGTTTTTCTATTTTTTATTATGTGAATGTTCTCTTTTATTTTCCGTTTAGTATTATTTCTTTCTCTATCAATTATTTGAAGGTTTTTCAAAATTGAAGGTGTGTTTCCTGAAGATAGAATTTTATTGGAGACCCTTGCCATAAAATTTGAAGAATCTAACAAAAGAATGAAAGAATACACAATAAAGATATACATTTTAAGATAGTTTTACTTAATTACTTGAAATGTAAACTTCTCCGAAACGACTATATATAAATCTTTTTTGTTCATCAGTTCCCGGATGAAGGGCTGCCAGTAGATAATCATATTAAAATTTTTAATTCTACATCTCAAACATAACCAGCTTGGTGACTGTGTCAGTTTAGTCTATGAGACATGGCGTTAATTATTAGATATTACCTTCTGTACATTTTCTTTTTTTATTATTAGTTACCTTTGTGTAGTGGCCCTGCGATTACTGTACTTATGTTATAGGACCCGTTTCTGATTTTACATGTATTTAAACCATTATTAATGGAATAAAGGTATCTTCTTTATTTATTATTATATTAAGTCTACTATCATTCCAGAAGTCTAAAGCATGTGCATTTCTTCCGTCAGTTACAGTATTTCTATATTTGTAACATGTAGACATGAATTCATAAAATTTAAAACTCATTTGTATATTAAATCGTCGTTATCTGGAAAATTTGCCAAACCCTTTTGACTATGATGATGTAGAGCTAAACAAATATGCCAAAGCATGGACACATTTTGTGGATAATTTTATTGTTGTAAATCCTAGTGAGACCTTCCTTCCTATCTTCATTCTTAAAAGAGATACATTTTTGAAAATCTAATCTCAAGTATATCAACATTTCATTCTGACTTGAAATTTTGGGAAAACATTTTGCAAACTCTTGCCTTTAAAACAGAATGTGTGTGCGTGGCCGGGCGTGTGTGTGTGTGTGCGCGCGCGCGCATTCTAGACCAAAGTATAAATCTTAAAATATAATTAAATGGTACATAAATTTTTCTGTACTTACCATGCCTATACATCTGACGTTGCTGGAGCTTCTGAAGAATAGCAACATTACTTTATTATAAATGACACAATAATGTTGAAAATAACGTTTTCTTAAACGTTAAATTCTTAACAACCAATGCAATTTATGGGAGCCTTCTTAGAATGATTACTTTACAAAAGCAATTTAAGAATAAGTTTTTGACAAAAATTTAATGTACATGACTCCAGTGACTAGATGACATCACAGTTGTTCTTTAAATCCGCCCGCCTCGTGACTATTCTATCTTGATTGTTTCGTTTTTTAGTTTTTACTCTACTAATATTGGGTAATTAGGACTGATTATCTACAGCTAACCACCGACTTCTAGCCATAGTGGGATGACGTCTCGAAATAATTTCCTATTGCTCATGTGGGAATCGAACCCACGAGTTTAGTATTACTAAGCTTTTTAAAACCAACTCCTTAAGTCATTTGCTAACCTGAGGCACCTTATTGGAATTAGATACAACTCAGCTGCTGTTTAAACTATTTATTATTATTTGTTAACGTCCCCTTTTTGCTGATAGGTTAAACTAATTCGATTTCCTATGTGGAACAATGCCACACGAATGATGCCATCTGTGACGTGCACATCTGCAAATTTATTCTTCCTTAGTAAGGTCAGCAAGACATGAATGAACGTCGATACGTTATTTTTCTACTTGTCCGAAGTATGTGTTGTGAAGAACTATACGCAAACAAGATGGTTATAAGATTCACTGGTATAAAATCATAATGTGAAGATTACCTGATTTCTTACAGTGATGTTAGATTGAGGGTTACTTGAGACTGAAAATGAAAAACATAAATACAAATATCAATAAAATCTCAAGTGCCATGAGAAATTTGCTAAAAATCCCTAAGTAGTTAAGGAAACATAACTTATTGCCAATGCATTTCCCATTATACATTTAATATATTCACATAAACCACTTTATTTTCATAGTAACTCAATATAACAAGTCATTCTTAACAAAGTCACACAATAATTCATTCGTTTGTTTTTCACATGTGATCTTTTATCATATGTTAAATACAATGTATTGATATATCACAACTCTCCCCCTTTAAAGAATCTGGAAAAAAACACTTTTGGATTTGTTATGCGTAAAATTTGCAGACTTCTGGTGTGAATTATTTTCAAAACATGAGGATGTTATGAGAATACTTCTTGCTAATGACCGCGTAAATTCTTCTTCTGCCTCATCATAATCACCCTGATCACCGTTTCGTTTTAGCATATTTCTCTTAAGGGAAATCAGCTATTGAGGCCGTACTCATGAAAAATGTCTTCAAATGTACATCGATCCTATCCAGGAGATGACGAAAATGAGGTCCGTTCAAAACTATATATATATATATATATATATATATATTTGTCTGTTAACACTCTAGCGGTCGCAATTTTTTTTTAATCGTCACCAAGCTCGGTATTTAATTGTTTTATGTAAAAAGGAAGATCAAGTTCTTTAACGGCTGAAATTGGACCTGTGGGAGGGGGAGGGGGTTTAGAGTGGGGGAATTTCGAAAATTTAAAATATCTTTGTTACTATAAGTCGGATAAAAAAATTGCATATGACCAATCTTATTGCAAATTAAATTTACTATAAATATTGTTATAAACATTTATTCTATATTTTGAATATTTACTGAGATACTTGCATTTTTATTATGTGTAACGGACGAGCTATGGTCTTCTATTCATTCCCGCCGAAAGCTAGTTCGGCCGTTTCTGTAACTGTTCGGCATTTCGGAGATTTCTCTATTGTGTAACTTTATGTGGGAAATCTGCTTAGTTACGCAGCCGCTGCGTGATGGGCTTTTTATGTATTCAACCCTACAACGGTCGCTATATCCCCCAGTATTTCCAGTACGCTCATCAACATCACCAAACTTAGGTGTATTGCACATGTTGCATTGGTGCCTCCTTGCCCAGTGAACATTTGCACATTTCAACTCTAAATAACCCCCGACTTTTGTCAGCAAATGCTCTGCTTATCTCTTGCCCCATCTTCATCTTGCCACTGGGCGCTACCTCACCTTTCATCTTCCCGCACTGGAAACACTTGCTACCTCTAACAAAGTATATTGTTCCACACTCTATATCACTCCAAAGCCAATCCTCCTTGACATATTTAACTTTCCTCTTGTAGTTGCTCTGTTCTTGTTGAACGTTACTACCACTTCGCCCGCCTTCCTTAGCAGTGAATTCTCCAAACTTTTCACGCAAATCATTACACACTTTGACTTGTCCCTGACATTAACAGCTGATGCTTTTCCCCGTTTCAATGTTTCTACCTGATAAGATAATACTTTTTTCTCTTCCACCAATTCTTTGTACTGAGATTGAATAGCTTTTTTCTTCTTCATAGCCAGAGAAAGGTCATCAGTGAGTTTTTCCATCTCTTTGTGTACAGTGTCTCGTTCCGACAATAACAGTGAATATTCCTGCATAGCAGCATTCCGCTCCTCGACTACAATATTATTGGGGTTAGTTTAACTCAAAGAATACTGTTGTAATTGCATTTTAAAAATAGTCCAACTAGTGGCTGCTCACATTTTTCCTTTCTTCTACCACAACTGTACCATTTGGGGACTTCTTTTTCTTCCGTCCTCCCATTATTTTTTAATACTCGTCGATAATGTAATATATTCACATACAGCACTGTATTTTTATAGTGATGCAATTCAATAATTCATTCTTTTGTTTCTCACATCCGACTTTTCATCATATGCTAAATATAATGTATTGATATAGCACAGTACAATAGCTTAAAGGGGACGGGAGAATATTTGAGAAATATTTTTGGTGGTATCTTTAGCTGTAGAGAGAAGCGAAGCAGAACTGCTTCAGCGAAGGATGGTAATTACGAAACTTAAGGTCGATGGCTGGCCAACTACTGTCCCTGGAGCTAAGGTAACCTGTCCTCGCTTATCTACAAGGCTGAGTAGTTGCAGGTTATCTTTATCAATGCCCATTACTGCTCACTTCAACTTTAATTATTTTTTACTTTGATAAGGAAATGGTAAATCTGACTGAGTTTGATATAATATAATATCAGGAGAAGTCGCTGTAGCTGGCTATATTAGCAGATTTCCATTAAGTGAAATCAGCTATTTAGGTAGTACTCATGATGGGAGTTTCGAAACATTTCTTCAAATGTCCATCGATCATACCCAGGAGATGACGAAAATGAGGTCCGTTCAAAATTATATATATATATATATATATATATATATATATATATATATATATATATATATATATATATATATATATTTGTATGCTATACTCTCTAGCGGTCGCAATATTTGTTTAACCGTTACCAAACTCGGTATTTAATCGTTTTATGTAAAAAGAAAGATCAACTTTGTTAATGGCTGAAATCGGACCAGTGGGAGGGGGGAGTTTTGAAAATTCAAAATACCTCCGTTATTATGCGTCGGATCGAAAAATTGTATAAAATAAATCTTATTGCAAATTAAATTTACTATAAATATTGTTCTATGCATTTATTCTCTATCTTGAATATTAACCGAGATATTTGCATTTGTATTCTGCTTGTGGTCACCAGTAGGCTATGTTCGGACTTTCCGCCGAGAGCTCTGGCGGCCGTTTCTATAACTATTCGTCCCTCGTGAATAGGTTTAGAGGTTAGGTTAACTGTTTTTTTGGGGCTAGAAACTACTGGGTTATTACGCCCTAAATAATGTTTTAGGTTTAGAGGTTTCTTACTACTACAGTTGTTATTAGGCAGATTTCCTTATTGTAAAACTTCTCGTGGGAAATCTGCTTAGTTTACGCAGCCCCTTGCGTGACGGACTTTTTTTATAATGAGATATATCCTATACTGTCATGGGCATTTGAAGACATTTTTCGAAAATCGCCCCAATGGCCTAAAGTGAAATTTGCCAAAACCAGACACTATTTTGGAAATAAACCTAGGGTAGAGAGGGATGTTCGGAATACCTCCTTTATTAAGAGACAAAATGAATAGTATATGTAAGCAATCTTGTAGAAAATGAAATATCCTATAATTGTTTTCAATACATTTTTTTCTTCAGTAAACCCTCACTTGTACTCATTTCACAGTAAGCTAGTATGTCATTCTTTTCCAATTACATATAAAGTATTGTTTTCATTTTACTTTTACCACGTAAAATATACTAAAATATGTTCGTTATGACGACATCAATTATGTTGCGATCGAGACTACATGATTGTTTAGCAGATTTCACTTAAGGGAAGTGTCAGTCAGCTATTGAGATTGTGCCCCCGGCGCGATTTTGAAAAAAAATATTTCATTTGTTATCAAACTAAAGGAAAGGAACATCTTGCCTGAAATAAAGGATAGGAGGAAAAGAATTTAAATTTGAAGGCCAGTCCGGCTCCAAGAGCCGTCAGGTCAACATCCAGGACCTTCGGCCACTGACGATGATGCACAGTATCGAAAGCGCTCGCAGTTTTAATAAATTGATATAGTGGAAGTGTAGCCAGTTCTTTCATCCTACCTACATTAGAAGTCACTTCCACCTGCCAGAATACCAACTCAGTAAAGGAATTTCTCCAAATAATTTAGAAGCTGGGTGAAAGTTTCCTAATTGTAAATATTTCTCTTATTATACGTTGTATCAAAAAATTGTATACTATTAATTTTGTTAGTCAAGTTCTTTTCTACAATGGTCACTGTAAATATTTGCATAAAGTCCTACAATAAGGGAGTTATTTGTATTTTTCCGATTTTTGGCCTGCAGTACTCCTTGTAGGACTGACAGCTAAACATTTGCTGGAAACGCAGACATGACCAGCCCCCATGATCAGATATTGTTTTGGCATGTTAGCATTATTGACATAGTTGTAGTTGTGGGATTTCCTTGGTTCCTTGAAGTGAGGTTTCGCGACAGTGACGGGCTAGCCTTCACTACCTGCAACAGTGAGAGGTCGGTCACTGACCGGACGGCGAGCATTGTTAGTAGGGATTCCACTGTAGTCATTATTCAACTTGAGACCTATAGTCATCAATAGCCCGGGAGTCCTTCTCAAGGCACGAATCCTGGACAGTTGCTCTACAGGTTCAAGGACCTCCCTGCGTCGGTAGACAATATGTCCTTAGAGGAACTTTTGTTTGGAATAAAATGGTCTGATGTAATAACGCAACGATTTATTTGGGTTAGACAGAAGATCAAATGAAAAAGTCTGTCCCGCAGGGGCTGCGTTAACTAAGCAGATTTCCCATCAAGCATCTGCATATATCTCAAAATGTAAAAGTTCAATGAGATCAATATTTTGTATTTAGGTTTCAAATAAAGTGTTCCATAATATAAAAGCGGTTTGTTTATATGACATGAAAAGGAGTAGAGGTTTACTGATGCCCGAAAACTTGGTTAGTATGAAAATATTTCGGTTAATATTCAATTTAGAGAAAACATGTATATAAAGACATTTATTTATAGAACATCACATTTGCAATAAAATTGGTTCCATACAAATGCTCGATCCGACCCATAACAATGGAGAAATTCCGAATTATCGAAATTCTCACCCTCTAAATCCCCCCCTCTCCCCCTACTGTCCGATTTTAGCCGTTAACTAACTTGATCTTAATTTTTACATACAACGTTTAAATAGCGAGTTTGTTAACGATCAGACAAAAACTGCGACCGCTAAAGAGTTAACAGACAAATATGTATAGTTTAGAACGAACCTCATTTTTATCATCTCCTGGGTAGGATCGATGGACATTTGAGGAAATGTTTCGAAAACCGCGTCCTGATTACGACCCCAATAGCTGATGTCCCTTATGGGAAATCTGCTAAAACTGAATTTCTTAACCGCTCTCCTAGCTTCGTACAGTAAATAGGCATCTTTAGAAACATGCAGTGTTGCAAGACTTAATTACAAGAGTGTATAACAAATTATACTTTGTTTATACTGATTGATATCGTAAACATTTTGCTGTGTGCTGCGTGTGCATTATAACCAGTAATAACCACATTTTTGATCAGGTTAGAAAATCAAGATTATTCAGGCCCTAATTATTATTATTATTTATTAACGTCCACTTTTTGCAACTTAGGCTAATTGGGACGGGTTATCTACAGGTTACCACCCTTTTCTAGCCAGGGTGGGATTTTAGGACGTTATTTAATGAATTTCGTCACTAAATAATTTCCTAATTATAATAATTATAATACTAATTAAGTAATTAGTATTATAATAATTAAGTATTTAGTATTATAATAATTCCTAATTATAATACTAAGGCCCTAATTAGTATAATACATAATTTTAACTAAAGAAAATAAATGCTTACTTAGACATAGCATATCCTGAAGACTAGATACCCGGCTCTTTTAGCAGATTTTGCTTTGTGAAAATTCGTTATTAATTGTATCGAAGGACGCGATTTTCAATAGTTTTGTTTTTCAAAAATGCATCGATCCTACTTAAGAGGTGACGAAAATGAGGTCCGTTTAAAATGTATTAACAAACACACCTGTTAAAATGGTTGTTATTTGTGTTAGATCGTTATCAATATTTATCTAGACATTTTTTCCTTCTTCGAATCTCCTAGCTGAGGGGGGTCATATTACACATTTCGAAAAACACGGAATCATTGTTGAAAAAAGCAGTCAAAACCTCCAATTGATTTAGCCTCGCCTTCATTGCTCTTTTGAGTTAACAAGTAGAAATTTCGCCATAACTTTAAAGGAATGACATGTAGTCAAATTAAAATAATTTTATTGAACTTAATTCACATCTTTTATAAATTACTTTAAAGGATAGGAATTAAACACCCCCATTTCTGAAAAATTGAATTTTACCGACTCCAAAAATAAATAAAACAATTATTAACGAAATGTACCATTCTTTTCATAAAGATTTGCTTTGTATGTTCTTGGAGCAGGTCATCACACTGGGGAAACAGACAGTCTGCCGGAACCACGTTATCATATACAATCTATTCCTCATCACCATTTATGTCGCTTCAAACAGAGAATCAATTTCTTTATTTTGAAGACCAAGTCTCATTCGCTTATGGGCGCCTTTAGGTGAGCTTTTATTAGTTCATGGGAACCCAAGATCCGCGCTTACTTTAAGAGTTCATGGAGGGCTGAGTGGCGCATGTTCAAGATGTCCCTTACACGTCTTGTGTAGTGTTAAAATGATATTCGTTTATTTGGTTGTCGCCAATCCAGAAGGTCTACATGACTTGGGAGGAGTTGTGAGACCGAAATCACCAAAGTCCGCCACGTAGGGGCTGCGTGAACTTAAGAGATTTTCCACTTGTTGAACGCACTAGCCAGTGAGTAGAAGTGGGAGTTTACTGAATGCTGAAAACTAGAAAATACGAATAACTCGCTTAATATCTCTGGAATATTCTGGATGGTAGAGGAACAAATGTATAAGGATCAATAAGAAGGCCAAGTCCTCTACTGGTTTTTAATATAATGCAGAGTGCACTTTCGGAGTCAACGCTCCATCCTCAGTGATTAAAGCTGCGTTGCCTGGACCATAATCAGCAGGCACTGAGGATGGAGCGTTGACTCCGAAAGTGCACTCTGCATTATATTTAAAACCAGTAGAGGACTTGGCCTTCTTATTGATCCTTATAACTCGCTTAATATTTGAGCTACTAAAAAAATGTATAAAACATTCGAAGAAAACTTCGAAAATCACTTTTTTAGTACAACCTCAATAGTCGGTTTCGCTTACGGGAAATTTGCTATAATCTTTTTTACCACCGTTAGTTTTTTTTCTTTTATTTATTATTTATTTATTTGAGATGCCGCTACAATGGCGATTCATTTTTTAACATGTTAGAATATAATTTTACAAAGTTAAATAAATATTAAAATTTTTACAAAGCTAAATTTTACAAATGTACATAATAAAAAGAACCATGCCGCTACAATGGCGATTCATCTTTTAACATTTTAGTATATAATTTTACAAAATTAAATAAATATTACAATTTTTACATAGCTAAATTTTGCAAATGTACAAAATAAATGTAATGGACAAAACTAAATATAAATTTTTAGTATATTTACAACATGAGGAAAGAAAAACAAAATGAAAATAAAACAAAAAAAAAAGACTATAAGAAAAACTATAAATACGTATGGTTAAACTGGAAGGAGGCAACACTTATATTCCGAGTACAGCTACAAAATAACTTTCATAATGGTAAATAATAGCTTTTATATTTCATAAAATAATCCATTATTTCTTAAAAACATAATCTATAAATTGGCTATTTTCGGGTAAGTAGTTCTCATACATTTGTGGGCCATGGCTACGTTTTTATTTGTGTGCAGTCAGTTAGTATGTGTTTTACAGTCAGCGTTCTGTTGCAGTAGCGACATATAGGTTCATCTTGTCTGCTCATTAGATATGAATGTGTTAGTCTAGTGTGTCCTGTGCATGTAACTACAATTTTTTCACTTCTAGAGTTGTCTATTGTGTCCAGTTGAGCGTGTTTGATTTTTTTCTTTTAGAGCACCATCAACGTAAACTTCACCTAGCTTTTCACTGGCTTCACGCATGCTCTGCCTTTTATGAAAGTAAAACAATATAATATGGCGTACATGCAAAGGTTTAGTTTTTCATGTTAGAACCTTCGTCTAATAATTGAAGAAACAACATTAAAAGAGTAAATTCTTCTAGTTCAAAATATAATACGCCAACTTAAATAATCAACTGGTTAGGAAAATGCTTCAAGAAGTATTCGCCGAACTCTGATCGGTGGTCATGAAAAGAAAGTGTTTAAAAAAAAAAAAAATGATACGAAAAGAGCCTCAACAGTTGGTGTGCTTGCCATATTTGTGTGATGAGTTCTAAAGTATTGGAGTGCCGTCGGTGTGTTCCTAGCTGGGAAATATTTTACTTCTGAATGCCTAGAACATTTTTAGTTGCATCCAGTATGCCTATTGAGGTTAGATCTGAAAGTGAGGCGTGACTAAGAAGGTGTTTTGTCATGGTTAGAGAGAAGGAAGTAGGCGGTGTTAGTAAACAGATCCTAGAGTGGCAGGCATCCGATGTAATCCACCTCAATCGGTTTATTTCCTGATTGCTTTGCGCCTCAATGAATCGACAGCCAGGAATCCTTTGGGCTTACCCGGAGGTTTGTATAGACATTATCGATCCGGCCAGACAACCAGGTGAATTCGAGTGCTATTTATTGAGACTTTATCCCCTGTTCGGCTAATCTGTTTGGGTTTCCTCTCTTTCCTATCAGGGGATTTTAGTGAGCCTGTCTGTAAATAAATTCTCAAAGCGATATTTGATTGGGAATTGAACTCGTTGCTCCAGTGTTTACCATGAACGTTAAGATGAACGTTTTAACACTCATGGCCAACCTCAGCACCCATGATTTTTTTTTTTTTTTAGCAGATTCCTTTTACGGGTAATCAGCTATTGAGGTAGTACTCTTCCAAAATTGCCTTGAAATTTCCAGCAATCCAACCCAGTAAATTACGGAATTGAGGTCTGTTCGAAACTGTGTATGTAAATGTGAGTGAGAGTGCGTGTGTGTGTGTGCTCGTGTGTTTTTAATAACTCTCTAGAGATCGCGGTGTTTGATTGGTTGTACCATCCTGAATCCTGATGTTTAAACATGTTATTAGCATATTTCCCCTAAGGGAAATCTGCTATTGAGGTTGTACTCATGGCGCCATTTACGAAAAATTTCTTCAAATGTCCATCGAACCTACCTAATAGATGACGAAAATGAGGTCCGTTCAAAATTGTGTTTTTGTCTTTTACCGCTCTGGCGGTCGCAATTTTTGTTTAATCGTTACGAAACTCGATATATAAGTGTTTTATGTAAAATGGAAGATCGAGTTCGTTAACGGCTGAAATGGAACTGGGAGGGGGGTTAAAGGTGAGGAATTTCGAAAATTATTAATATCTCCGCAAATGTGATGTTCTATAAATGTTGTTTTGTTCATTTTTTCATTATCTTTAATATTAACCGAGATATTTGCGTTTTTTAGTTTTTGGCCTACAGTAAACCCCCACTCCTACTCTTGCCATATCAACAATAAGCTGTTTGTTATATTATGAAGCACTTTATTTAAAGCCTAAATAAAAAATATTGTTCTCACTCATGGACTTTTAAAAATAGAGATTGGAAGGAGGAAATCGAAAATTCCAAATGCCCCCGTGATCATGAGCTGGATCGGAAGTTTAGTTTGTATATAACCAACCTTGTTTCAAATTCAATGTCTATGTGACGGACGTTTACGGGGCAGGCTTTAGCCACATCTACTTATCCAATTTTCACTTTTATTACATTTTAAGTCGTTCTTACATAGGCTCCTTACAACGAGAGAAATAGTGAATTTATTGTCAGATGACATCATCAGAGTGTCATATTTCAGAACGTAGGAAATGCGTTTAGTTTGCCTAGAATATGCCTAGCAGACTTTTCATTCTTAGCATGATATGCCTCAAGTACGCCAAAGGGTTGTGTATCCGTGATGGTTTTAAAGGCGAAGTGTGCTTATTTTATATTTTAAAGGTATTTCCTCAATTGCATATAGTCGCACAATGGTCTGAACCCTTGGAACTGATAAAAGTTCTACAACGAAGTATATTAATCGCAACTAAATTATTCACTCCCCTGATTAGAACCCTCTCAAGAAGTTCAAATCCAGGGTAATTCTACCCAGTGTACTACAACTCTCCTCTCGACTTCAGTGATGATGAGTAAACGTTTCAACAAGTATAAATAATTTCAGATACTGTCCAACAATTCCCTTTAAAAAGATAATGCACTCTTGTCTAAGAAATTGAATTCAACATTTATTGATGCCCGTGAGTTTACTACGGAATTAAACCTCGAGATTCTTCTGTTTTCGACAAATGTTTTATTCTACTAGTTAGTTCAATATAGCAAATAATGTACTGTCATATAATAAATAATGCACCGTTTCATATGACAAATAATGTACGATTCCATTTAACATATAACTTACAGCTCCTTACAACAAATTATGTACGGTTGCATTTAACAAAAAATGTATGGTTCCACATAATACGTAATGTACGGTCCCATATAACAAATAATGTACGATTCCATTTAACAAATAACTTACAGCTCCTTACAACAAATTATGTACGGTTGCATTTAACAAAAAATGTATGGTTCCACATAATACGTAATGTACGGTCCCATATAACAAATAATGTACGATTCCATTTAACAAATAACTTACAGCTCCTTACAACAAATTATGTACGGTTGCATTTAACAAAAAATGTATGGTTCCACATAATACATAATGTACGGTCCCATATAACAAATAATGTACGATTCCATTTAACAAATAACTTACAGCTCCTTACAACAAATTATGTACGGTTGCATTTAACAAAAAATGTATGGTTCCACATAATATATAATGTACGGTCCCATATAACAAATAATGTACGATTCCATTTAACAAATAACTTACAGCTCCTTACAACAAATTATGTACGGTTGCATTTAACAAAAAATGTATGGTTCCACATAATTCATAATGTACGGTCCCATATAATAAATAATGTACGATTCCATTTAACAAATAACTTACAGCTCCTTACAACAAATTATGTAGGGTTGACTTTAACAAAAAATGTATGGTTCCACATAATATATAATGTACGGTCCCATATAACAAATAATGTACGATTCCATTTAACAAATAACTTACAGCTCCTTACAACAAATTATGTACGGTTCCATTTAACAAAAAAAAGGTGTGGTTCCGTATAACAAAAAACGTACGGTTCTATATAACAAATAATGTACAGTTCATCTATGACTCTCGACGAGAGGGCACTGTGGCCAAGGTTGGTTCCATATGGAGTATTCTTGTGTGCCTTATGCAGTCAGCAACTCTAGCTGATCCTTGCGTAACCTCACATCTTCTATAACCTACTGTCTGCTTGCAATAAATCAGCTATTTTATTCACTCTCTTGTCTAACGTAACATGATTTTTAGTTTGTACTCATGACGCAATTTTTGAACAATTTCCTCAAATGTCCATCGATCCTACCCATGAGATGACGTAAATGAGCTCAGTCTCAGAGGGGTGATCAGTATTTAGAGGGGTGATTCGAAAATTTAAAATGTCACCGTTATTATGAATCGGATCGTAAAATGTTATAGATCCAATTTTATTAAACTATTGATGTCTACTGTTGTTCTATACATAATTTGGTAACTCAATTATTAAGCGAGTATTCGTACATTCTTGTATTCTGCCTTCAGTAACCCCCTGCCCCTTCTACTCATCGGTTATTTACATGTAGATAGAGAATATGTGGTGAGATGATATTACATAATTATACCAGCAGGTAGGAAATCTGCTTAGTGTACGCAGTCTCTGCTTGATGGACGTTTTTCATATTTGTATACTTGATTAGCTGTGGTACCCCGCTTTGCTCAGGGAATATTTAGCGTGAAGGTTATTGCAAGGCTATGCTATGTACAATCTGTTTACACTTCCCGTCTCACTGTTTACCTATATATATGTTTGCCTTTATAGCTCTCTAGTTACTGTAATACATTGCTGTAAAATAGAAGTAAATACATTTCTAATACACCTTTTCACAATGTCCAAAACATCATGAGCCATGTATGTAAATCAAATCACGGACAATGTATTTTTATGTTCTTTTGCATTGTCGTATAAGTATTGTAAACGCTAAAAATTATGTTTTCAAGATTTCAACTGAATTACCTGCTTTGACCTTCTAGTATCCATTTTGACCAGTATCGTGGCGAAGTCATAAGCACTTATCTCACACAACTTAAAAACGATTAGCCTTATAAAGTTAAAATTTTATCTAGTTCTGAACGTCTCGAAACCAGCTGTGGGGGAGGGGGAGTTTAAAGATAACAGAAAATTCGTACGTAAAAATTTGCAAATTTCTTTCTCTTTATTAGAGATGAAAATTGTTTGTATTCGAATTTTTTTCTTGATCATAAAAAGATCTTTAAATTATGTCCTATGACATTTTTTTTAGTGGAAGAGGTTTTCTATTTTTTAAATTAATGGGTGTACAAGGAACCCATGTGTGGTATCCATCCTATTAAAAGTGACTCATTTACACAATGGACGTTCATGGTAAGTTAAAAGATGAACATTTGCAGAAAAATGTTTCAAAAATCGTGTCATGGGTATAATCTCAATAGCTGGTTTCCCTTCAGGGAAATCAACTAAAATGTAGTGTAACTTATTAAAGGAGCAATGTCATTTTATTTAATGTTAAGAAATAAGACCTCGGCCACCTTCCCAATACTTTTATTCAACTTCAGCGTTGTTTAGTTTAAAATATTTTTTATAAACATTAAAGAATAGTGATGCTATAATCATTTATATTTCTCGGGGCAATCCTCAACTTTATTAAAAGTTAATTCATTAAAATAGAAGTAAGTTTAAATAATGAGAGGGATCTATAGACCTCCCAGCTCCCTGATCATAACTTTAAACTATTAAACCAGGTCTGAAAAGATAAAGTTTTTCATTATTATAACTTATCATCAAGTAAAGTTTAATAAAAACATTGATCGGTTTTAGCAGAGCATCTTTTAACAACTCTAGCTATAACATTTGATGGATTGGAACGATACTTTAGGTAGAAAACGATGTCTATCTTCTAGGTCAATTTATTCAGGGTCAAAGTGGTTCAAAAACTCCTCCTTCCATCTTCAGGGCTACTTTGTTGTTCCAGTGTTTTAGAGCTTGCTCCACTCCCTCTGTACTAACTACTTCTACTTATGGGGCATCTATTGTCCTTTAAACTCTAAAGTTTTTCTGATACTCCTATTTATCGATAAATTGTTTTCACGTTTGAGGACGTGACATCGAAATTGAACTTCTTATCGGTCTGTTTATTACTCAATCACTTAAAAATGTCCCGTAGGATTATAATAGTCTTTAATATTTTCTAGGAAACTATCTCAAGGAACAACATAGGCTATATGAGAATCTGAATTTCCTATCCGCCTTGGGGATTCATTTCGAAATCAAGACGTATATATGTACACACAATCTTTAGCGGATCTCATTTTCGCCATCAACTAGGTAGGATCGGTGGACATTTGTAGAAATATTTAGGAAATCGCGTCATCTATAAGAAATTTTGCTAAAATGAGTGGTGGAAAAAACGAGGAATAATTTTTTTATTTAAACTAATTAGTGAATTAATAACTAAAAATAAACTAAAATCGCAAGTCAGAGTGAACTAATTACCCTACCAAAAATGATTCTAATTTTAGGAATTGAATATATTTTTTCTGAGTTTAACTGATTAATCATTATATAAATCTCTATTTATTAAATTGACGTGTAACGTCAGTTTATATTTAGTTAGAGTAAATTATCAGTTTGTTCCTTCTATTTCCGGTAGTGACTTTTTTGTCGACTGTACTGGAAATCACTTTTCCGAGAGATTCGGTTAATTTTAACTTTAGACAAGTCCATTTTTGAACAGCCCTCTGAAAAAAAAGGAGATTGCTACTTTGTCATGTAACCCCCTTTTGGGGAACTAATGCTATAACAAATTATAAAGTTTTAATAACTAATCTGCAAGTGGGTTATGCCCCGTTTCTGCCTGGTATGGATTTCAACGTTGCATATATATATATGGTTTTTTTTTTTGAGGTTTGGTCAAAGTTCGTGATTGAAACTTCTTAGTTTAAGCCGATATTTCGAGAATTTTATTTTCTCTTCTTCAGGGCAAGACTATAGATACTTAAAAATTACTATACATATTGCACTAGAGGTACTGGTTAAATCATAAATTGAATTTAAGTAGCAGAAATGCACAGTGCCGAAAGGGAATCAGGTGCCGTTTTTAGATATGAATAAATGAGGAAGGACGCATTTTCGAACATTTGTAAATACTAGTTGTAAGTATTGTAATGCAAAGGAAAAAACTGGTTTCTATTTTTTCACATGAAACTATGCAGGTTGAAAAATTGTTTTCCTTTTCCAAATAATTACTACGTAAATGGTTTAAAATAAAATTATTCTAAGAACAATTTTTGTAAATTAGAAAAGAGACTCGTTTTAGAATTTGAATTTCTACAAGAATCTGTCATAAAAAGTATGGCATTGCATTGGAAATTCATTCCAAAGTTATGGTCCCTTGAAAAGAAGTAGGAGTTTTAAAAAACGGTGTGGACAAATTTATTATATTATGGTTATTATAGAGAGATTATTTAATGAGCGATTTACAAAAATACTATTATCACGAGAGGAGTTAGTTAAGAGACACGCATTAGGGTTGTTTTTGTACTTACAATTTATGTCGCTACTAAGCCATAAGGAGGGCTTATATACAAGTTATACTCCTTATCTAGCCTGGCCCAGGCTAAAGAATTATGACAACACTCCACTAGGTCCTCATAAGGAAGGGAGACTGGGCCATTTTTTCTAGGTGTTTCTAGCAGATTTCCCTTACGGGAAATCAGCTGTTGAGATTGTACCAATGATGAGATTTTCAAAGAATTTCTTCAAATGTTTATCCATCTTAGCTAGGAGATGACTTAATGAGGCTATATATATATATATATATATATATATATATATATATATATATATATATATATATATATATATATATATATGTATGTCTGTTAAAGCTCTAGCGGTCGCAATTTTTATTTGATCGGTACCAAATTCAATATTTGAACGTTTTATGAAAATGAAGATTCAGACCAGTAGGAAGGGGGTATAGAGAAAGAGGAGGAAGGGGGGAGAATTTCGAAAATTCTTAATATCTCCGTTATTATGCGTCGGATCGAAAAATCGTATAGAACCAATCTTATTGCAAATTTAATGTTCTATAAACGCCGGTATACATTTGTTCACTGTCTTGATTATTAACTGATATATTTGCATTTTTTAGTTTTAGGTCTTCAGTAAACCCCCACTCCTACTCATCTCATATTAACAATATTCTATTATGTTATGAAGCATTTTATTTGAAGCCTAAATACCAAATATTGTTCTCATTGAACTTTTAATTTTTGAGATAAATGCAAAAACGTGACGCAGGTGGGAAATTTGTTTAGTTACGCAGCCCCTGCGTGACGGACGTTTTTACAATATAAATTGCTATGAATTGCTGAGTGCAATGAGTGAATTATGAATTATTTTAACATATGCTTTTTTATTATTATTATTTATAATGATATGTTTTATTGTTTCAGGTAATTTCCTCGTACATGGATAATTATCTCGCAGGTAAGCTTATCTACATAGCAAAATAGCAACTTTTCCTTAATCGTTGAAATGAAAATCTCGGCCATACCAAGTATATTATATATATATATATAAATGACAAGTCAAGTAAGGTTACTTTAAAAAATAAAGTTTGAGTTCTGTTAAAAGGCAAAAGTTTGCGAAACCTTTTTCCTTGGTTTCGACTGTTAAAAAAACTTTTGAGAGAATATACATGAAATAATATTTTCAAAAATGTACCTCTATTGAGACTGAAGATAAGAAGGAAGGTCTCACTAGGATTTACAATAAGAAACTTATCCACAAAAAGTGCCCATGCTTTGGCATATTTGGTTAGCTCTTCATGATCATAGTTAAAGGGTATGTTAGATTTTCCTGATAATAACGACCAAAAAGTTATTGAATTAATGAGTTCTAAATATCATACATTTATGTCTACATGTCCACACCATATGTCTTCATACACCCTTATGTTTTACAAAAACCACCAAATTTATTTAACAGATATCGCTCCTACTTAGTAGGTGACGAAAATGAAGTTAGTTCAAATCTATGTATGTGTGTGTGTGTGTGTGTGTGTGTGTGTGTGTATATATATATATATATATATATATATATATATATATATATAGGGTATGTGTAAGAGAGCTTGGCTGTCCGAGACAAGACTGGCTGGCTAGAGAAAGTGTTGTAGGTGTGTTAGTATGTCAAGGCCTTTGCTAGCCGTACCTATGAGCAGCCCTTCTCCACAGCTGTGGGTGTATTTATGGCAGTACTATTTCTGTTAATTGCACCTCTCCTACTTCTTAGCAGTCCCTCTCTTCCAGAGTTCTCTGACTGCCAACTGCTGCAAGAAAAATTAAATTCCGTTTAGTGCTGTTGATATGCCTTAATTTATTGTCTTATATTTATTGTGTTATATGTGCGTGTGTATTTCATTATTTATTTCCTTCCAGAAGTAACCCTACATCAAGGGGGCTTATTTTCCAAACGCCCCGTGCATCCATTTGTACATAACACGTGCTTGATACATAATAACATTTTTTTGAAGTGAAAACTTCTTTAGGCACGTTGTGCACCCCGTAAGGAAGCATTTGCGGGAGAGGAAAAAAGTATGAAATCGCGACACCGCCACCGCCACCGCTAGTACTAAGGTTTAGAAATAAAATCATATGGTATTTTATAACCTAATTATTTGATAGTTTATTTACAATTGAAGTGAAAACTTCTTTAGGCACGTTGTGCACCCCGTAAGGAAGCATTTGTGGGAGAGGAAAAAAGTATGAAATCGCGACACCGCACCGCCACCGCTAGTACTCAACTCAAAGCTAAAGGAGCTTCTTTTCTTCATAACTCCTGAACCAAATTAGCTAGAGTTTTCGTTCGCATACCATTTTAAAGAGGACAAAACCAGCATCATTTCGTTCACAGATACTATATATCTACCATTTTTACTTTCATAGATATTTTAATCCGAAGTTTAAATAAATTCGAATATTTAAATAAATTCCGATATTTAAATAAATTCGAATCAAAACTGTTTGTATCCTACTTTAGCTACCATATACCGATTGTATCAGTTTTAGAAATTGGTGATGATGCTGGCAGTGATGATGGTGCAAGAGTTGTTGAAATTATGGATAGAAATTGATTTTTCTGACTGTACTTAACTTATTTTTGTAAAGCATTTGTAATAATTCTGAAATGTAATTTTTTTCTTTTATGTAAAATAACTGAAATAATTATGTATAGTATTTTATATTGATAAATAAAACAATTCGTGGTACATTATTTTTTTTTTTTTTTTTTTTTTAGCAGATTTTCCTTAAGGGAAATCAGCTATCGAGGTAGGACTCATGCCAATTTTCTAAAAAAGGGTGGTCACCAGAATATATTTGCTTGTATCTCGCAGAATTAATTTCTCTTGAAAACAATATTTGGCATTTTAGCTTCTCATAATGCTATTTATTATATAACAGAGTATTGTTTGTGCAACATGAGCAGAAGTGGGAGTTTTCTAAGGGAAATTATCTGAAAAATGATAATATCTCGGTTAATATTCGAGAAAGAGAATAAGACATAGAATAATATTTATAGTACATTTAATTTACAATAAGATAGGTTCTATAAAATGTTTCGATCCAAAGTATAGTAACGGAGAAAGTTCGAAAATCCCCCACTGGTGACCTTAGTCATTAACGAATTTGATCTTTCTTTTTTCACTAAATATCGAGTTTTATAACGAATAAACCAAAATTGCGACCGCTAGAGCGGTAAAAGACACACACACACACACACACACACACACACACACACATATATATATATATATATATATATATATATATATATATATATAATTTTGAACGGACCTCATATTCGTCATCTCCTGGGTAGGATCGCTGGAAATTTGAGGAAATCTTTGGAAAATCGTGTGCGACCACAATAGCATATTTTCCTTAAAGGAAATTGCTAAATACAAATATTGGGGCCATTCAATTTGATTCAATTATAAATGCAATGTTTAATTGCTAATGTTGAGAGCTCAGGTTGTTCCGTTATGAGCATTTATTTTTTATTTTTATGACATTTTTAGAGAAAAGCGAGTAGGAAATGAAATAATGCACTTATTCTTTCCATTACAACCCTCTCCTGTTCGTACAGAAGAATGTTAATGTAAGGAGGAAGGGTTGGTGTTTACTCAGTTGCTGAGTTTCGTATAGTCAATTGTTGACTCTGTCTGTTGTTTTTAGCGTATATTTTGTTAAAAGACAAAAGTGTGTATATTACAAAAGTTACTCTATATACAAATTAAACAACTTTTGGTTAAAAATCGAGTGGCTTCCTCGTGCATTTACTATGACTCAAATAGTTTGACTTTTATAATGTATTTTAGTGAGGTTGACAAAGAGATGATCATGCTCCTCAAAAAGAAGAAAAGTGTTTCGGGGTTACAAGGATTAACTGAAGATGTACACAAAGTCTGAAACGTTATAATGAAATTCATAAAAAATTGATTTGGGGTGTTGAGCTGTATTTTTGGTTATTTACTAGCTCAGATACCCGGCTTCGCCCGGGAATTCATTTGAGGCTGAATGGTGATGGTATTTTTTAGCAGGCTTTACATTGCACAATATTTTGACATTTACCCGTCCCAATGTTTAGGATTGATACCCGTCGTTGCCGGTGATTTGCTAATAATAGAATTCTTTGTTCTTCACAGTCTTCGATATTTTTATATTTCCCGTTTCTTATACATGTAAATATGGTGAATTTTTATTTCAGGCCTCCCTTATAACTCCCCTCCCGTTCGAACCTAAAAATTTTAATATAACTTGTAATCATGGAAGAATTAATGCTAATTGACATACCGAGTTTTGTTAAGTTCGGTTCAGCCGTTAGCCGTGCCCGCTAAAGTTTTAACGTATAACTCATTTATACTTAGGTATACGACAAAAGTGTGTATAACAAAAGTTACTCCAAATAACAAAATAAACAACTTTTGTTATGTTTATATTTGCGGAAAAACCAATAGGAAACGAAATATCGCTATTTTTAATTTCAGGCTTCCCTTATAACCCCCACTCCTGCCCGTACATAGAAATGTTGGTAAGGCTTAGTATAATGAAGGTCTCACTGCTAATACACATACCGAGTTTTATTTAGTTCGGTTGAGTCTTTGTTGGCAAATAATATTGTTGACTCCCGCTATAATTTTTAGCGTATGACGCATTTAAACTTCGGTATACGACAAAAGTGTATATAACAAAAGTTACTCTAAATAACAAAATAAACAACTTTTGTTATGTGCATATTTGCCGGAAAACCAATAGAAAACGAAATATCGATATTTTTAATTTCAGGCTTCCCTTATAACCCCCACTCCTGTTCGTCTCAGAGAAAATTAATATAGCCTAAAGTCTAAGTTGGGTTAGTAGTAATATACATACCAAGTTTCGTAAAATTCGGTTCAGCCGTTTATGCGTGAAAAGGTAACAAACAAACAAACAAACAAACAAACAAACAAACAAACAAACAAACAAACATACACGAAAGGAACAAAATGCAGATATGGTGCCTATGACATGTGAAACGAAAAGTTATCGTGAAATTTCGCGAAAAAAATCAATGTACAGACAGAGGTTACAATTTTATATATATATATAGATTATATGATCTATAAATTTGGATCGACCCATTAGTGCCATATTCAACTTCGTATATTCAAAAATAGATTTTTTGCCTAACGGCGTACCTATATATAACTAATATAAGCCCAGCGAGCATGTGCCAAGGTGTTAGTTTGTTTCCTTGGTAATGTATTTTATTCTGACTATTTACTGTTTAAGTTCCCATTATAAGATGTTTTCCTCATTTTCTACTCTGTGAATATATTAAATTATATTCACTGAGCAGAAAATCAGCATATAAATGTATTGTTCAAGGTTAGACCTTAAAGAAAAACGGACTGGCCTTTGGGTCACACCTTATAAAGTATTCTCTATATTACTGTACTATAATACGGAGCATTAATAAATTGTGGAAACATTATGCTTTGAAAATATTTTTAGTAACTGCTTATTGTTACATTTTTTTTGGCCCTTTGATGAAAGTTAATGATTCTTGATTAATGATTTCGATACGGAAATGTCTCACCCTCCTTTTTAGGTACCTATTTATTAATATTTAGTTCGGTTTCCAAATTCTATTCTTAATTAAAGGTTGGATCAAATAATATACATTAAGCATATTCGAAACTGATTATCTCAATGCTACCTTAATTTCCTAAAAAACAAAATTAAATAAAATAAAATAAATGTATTTCCACCTTTGTCACTATTTCAATAAGGTTTGCTTGAATAGTAGGTATATTAACTGTTATTATTAGGCCACGTTATATGTAAATTTTGGTGAAATTCGAGTTGATCCTTGATGAACAAAACCAAACTCAAAAAATATTTTGACTTTTTGAAATCAGCAAATCGAAAGTAGCTTCGCAGCTGTGGAGATTTTTCTCAAAACTAAAGCTTTATAACTTAAAAAAACAAACAAAGAAAAACAAAACAAATAAAATAACAAAATTAAGCAAAAACAGAAATGAAACACAAAACAGAAATAGAACACAAAGCAGAAAAGGAATGTTGAATTGAACTTCAAATATTGATTATGGTATGGATAAAATCAGCATTTTCGAACATAGACGTAAAATTCTAAATTGATGTCATCACTCAATGTATTTATTTGCATGTACATCACGAAGTAAAAGTTCAATGAAAACAATATATGATATTTATTCTTCAAATAAAGTGGTCCATGATATAATAGCTTCTTAATAAAATGACATGAGTAATAATGGGGGTTTACTGAAAGCTGAAAACTAAAAATTGCAAATATTTTATATATGGTTAATATTCATGATAGAGTAAAACTGTATATAACATTGGTTCGTAAAATAAGGGAGATATTTGGAATTTTCCCCCTGTAAATCTCATCCTTCCACTGAATCGGTTTCTGTTATTAGTGAATTCTATATTTGGTTTTAAAACAAAACGTTTAAGTATCGATATATATATATATATATATATATATATATATATATATATATATATATATATATATATATATATATGTGTGTGTGTGTGTCTGTGTGTGTGTGTGTGTGTGTGTGTGTGTGTGTATGGTTTTGAACGGGTTTTCGTCATTTTCTGGGTAGGCCCGATTGATATTTCAAGAAAGTTTTAAAAATTGCATCATGAATACAACCTCAATAGCTGATCAAATCTGCTAAAAGAGTCAGAGTATTAGGGATGTGAAGCGTGTATTAGAAGTGATAATTTCAGTGATTAAAATATAATAATAGCAACTCTAGAACCTGTGAGACACGCCCACCTGTAATATTAATAATGCACATGGATGTCTAGAATTTATATCGATTCTTGTGAACATATGGACACTGTAGGCCTGACAGAAAAGCCATTCTATTTGAAGTAGAGGTTTGACTAAAAGCTGCTTTTGTAGGAATTGGTAATACATACCTTTAAGGTGTTTTTGTATCAGGGATTGGTAATACATACCTTTAAGGTTCTTTTGTATCAGGAATTGGTAATACATACCTTTAAGGTTCTTTTGTATCAGGAATTGCTAATACCTTTAAGGTGCTTTTGTATCAGGAATTGGTAATACCTTTAAGGTGCTTTTGTATCAGGAATTGGTAATACATACCTTTAAGGTGTTTTTGTATCAGGGATTGGTAATACATACCTTTAAGGTGCTTTTGTATCAGGAATTGGTAATACATACCTTTAAGGTTCTTTTGTATCAGGAATTGCTAATACCTTTAAGGTGCTTTTGTATCAGGAATTGGTAATACCTTTAAGGTGCTTTTGTATCAGGAATTGGTAATACATACCTTTAAGGTGTTTTTGTATCAGGGATTGGTAATACATACCTTTAAGGTGCTTTTGTATCAGGAATTGGTAATACATACCTTTAAGGTTCTTTTGTATCAGGAATTGCTAATACCTTTAAGGTGCTTTTGTATCAGGAATTGGTAATACCTTTAAGATGCTTTTGTATCAGGAATTGGTAATACATACCTTTAAGGTTCTTTTGTATCAGGAATTGGTAATACATACCTTTAAGGTGCTTTTGTATCAGGAATTGGTAATACATACCTTTAAGGTGCTTATGTATCAGGAATTGGTAATACACACCTTAAAGGTTCTTTTGTATCAGGAATTGGTAATACATACCTTTAAGGTTCTTTTGTATCAGGAATTGGTAATACATACCTTTAAGGTGCTTTTGTAACACGAAGTGGTAATACATACTTTTCAATAATCATTCATGCACTAGTTAATCCCTTCTTTTTCATCACATAACACAGCTGTCCTGTGAAGTTGCACATTCAATAATTGTAGGTTAAGTAAAAAGTGACGATTGGATGGAATATAAATATTTATTTATTCTTATTATATTCGCATTTGGGAACAGGGACGATTGAGCGACGTATCGGTTTACATAACATCTATTAATGATGTTAGAATTAGACGAGACAAAGTGATAAAACATTATATTATACACCAGAGAATCGTGGCATGATGATATCCGTCTCTAAATTAAAATGGATTCCTTTCGTAATAGAATGATGAAATTGTTTCAAGTAATTAGTAATTCCTTCATTTTGAAACGTGCCGATAATATCCCTTGTGCAGAGTTATTGTATTTAATTTCTTTTTTAGAAGGAAGGAATGACAATTAGACGAGTATCAAAAATTTGTATTTAGAATGTTGCTAACCGTCGTTGTTGAATTTAACATAAATTCTCTGACTACGAACAGTTTACATTCTCCTAATTGTCTAATTTTTCACTTATACAAATGAATGGGAGACGTCAAGAAGTGTTGATCAAATTTTTAGTCTGCATGACCATACTGGGCTAATGTCTATCATTAGTCATCTTGTGCAGGTTACAAGCTAGGCAGGGATGGCTGTCTAACAACTCTGTTTACCTGTTTACGGGATCAGTTACCAGTTGCAGCCTGCAGATAGTACTACACACACACACACACACACACACACACACACACACACACACACACACACACACACACACACACATATATATCTATATATATATATATATATATATATATATATATATATATATATATATATATATATATATATATATATATATATATGTTTAACATTGTGAGCTGTGTGTGTGTGGGTATTGATTTTCTTTTTAGAAATCCCCCGATGCTTTTTCTTTTCACGTAGAATTGAAACAATATCAACAATTTTTGGCTTTGGTGACTTTTCACTCTAAAGTGAGTGAACCTTTTTTTATGAAACTTGGTACTACCAATCTAACTTAGACTTTACGCTATACTAACATTCTCAGTGACGAACAGGAGTACGGGTTATAGGGGAGGCCTAAAATGAAAAATGCCGACTTTCCGCTTTCAACTGGTTTTTGAGCGAACGTACACATAACAAGAGTTGTTTATTTTGTTATTTATAGAAATTTTTGTCTTATAACGTTTTATAAACGAAATATACGCTAATAAATAAAGCAGGAGTTAACAATTTTAAAGCACTAACTTTTTTTGGGGCTTTTGATGTAGGTGGTTGATGGTACTTAGTAATGACGAATGCTATCAATGGTTATTATTTATATTTTCCATATTTTTTAAAAATAATGATGAGGAATTGATCGTGTTTTTTGGATTAATTATTCATTTATTTTTATGATTCACGTTTATCTAGAGGATGTTGTTGTTACCAGAAAGCTATTGATGCATCACAGAATTAGAGTTTTGAATCAATCTCAAATTGAGTTTTATCGCGTAACAGAAGTAACGATAATACGCGCTTTAAACTGTATTATAAGAAGGCTTTTATAGTGGTTACAAGTACTTCAGTTTATCATCTTCAGGAATCCAATTTAATTTCAAGCCATCAATGGCGGATGTCACAGCTAGCTTGGTTCTTCCGACTTCCGATTGTCACTTCATAATTCTGTGGCATCGCAAAAGTATCCCGGAACGGGGTTTTATTATTTTTTTTCTTCCACTTTTAAGTTGGTCAATCGTTATATTTTTATGGGGGACAATATTTATTTGAACATATGAAAAGGCCTAAATTCGCCAATATTCCTCCAATAGCATTTGAATGGAAATATCCGCGCCACGGATGAAACTCGAAATTCATGATTATCTCAAATCTGGTAGATCTAGTTCTTATCTAGTGATATCCGGTAGGGGAGGTTTTGTGACAACTTAATTTTGGAACTATTTCAATTTCTGTTGTCAAATATTGTTGAGGCGTGTGGTATCACTTAAGTCAACAAAGGATGGTAGCTGTAAAAGTTTTGTAACGAAAGTAGGCAACTAGGCGAGTCAGTAAATGTGGTAATATGTTTGTGTGAGTGATGCGGTAAATTATTCATTCCTCCTAAGGTGGCATACGTTTCAGGAGGAAAGGAGCTGAAAAATGATAATTTTTGGTATGTGTCATTTACAGAAGACACCTACCAATGGATCTCGTGAACAGGTAAACCTGATTATCAAGGGACCGAAAAAGAGAATCAGGGGGTCACAAGGACATGGAGTGGTTTCCCATTACCTTCTCCATCAGACCATCCAGGAATGAAGACATCATGAAGAAAATTCCACTCGCACCAGTAAAGGCATGAGTAGGTACAATTCGACCCAAGGCCACAGTTGTTAGATAGCCATCCCTCCGTTCCCTGTAGCGTGCATAAGTTCACTAATGATAGACAGTAGCCAGTATGAGTATGCAAACATAACTTTAATCTACGTTCCAGTCTTGTCCCATTCACATGTTGTGAGAGAAGAATTAGACAATGAGGAGAATGTAAACTGTTTGTAGATAACAGCATATCTCTCTCTCTCTCTCTCTCTCTCTCTCTCTATATATATATATATATATATATATATATATATATATATATATATATATAAAATTGTAACCTCTGTCAGAAATTTCACGATACCTTTTCGTTTCACATGTCATAGACACCATAACTGCATTTTGTTTCTTTGGTGTCTGTTTGTTTGTTTGATACCTGTTCACACATAAACGGCTGAACCGAATTTTATGAAACTTGGTACGTATATTACTACTAACCCAACTTAGACTTTAGGCTATATTAATATCCTCTGAGACGAACAGGAGTGGGGGTTATAAGGGAAGCCAGAAATTAAAAATAGCGATATTTCGTTCCTATTGGTTTTTCGGCAAATATCAACATAACAAAAGTTGTTTATTTTCTTATTTAAAGTAACTTTTGTTATATACACTTTTTTCGTATACCGAATTATAAACGAGATATACGCTAAAACCTATAGCGGAAGTGAACAATTTTATTTGGGACAAAAGACCCAACCGAAATAAATAAAACTCGGTATGTGTATTAGCACTAACGCTTTCATTATAACAAGCCATACCAACATTTATGAGTGGGGGTTGTAAGGGAGGCCTGAATTTAAAAATAGCGGTATTTCGTTTTCTATTCGTTTTTCGGCAAATATAAACATAACAAAAGTTTTGTATTTTGTTATTTAGAGTAACTTTTGTCATATTCATTTGTTTCTTTTAACAAAGTATAAACGAGATATACGCTATAAACTAAAGCGGTAGTCAGCTATTTCATTGGGCGCTAACGATTAAACCGAACTTAAAAAAGTCCGTCACGCAGGGGCTGCGTAAACTAAGCAGATTCCCACGTGTAGTTTTACAATAGAGAAATTTCACGAGACCCGAAGAGTTAAGAAAACGGCCGACCTAGCTTTTGGCTGGAAACTCACTCTCATCCATTATCCGCCCCGATTTCATAAAATTGCAAATATCTCGGTTAATATACAGGATAGGGAATAAATGTATATAACAATATTTATAGTAAATTAAATGTGCAATAAGATTGATTTAATACAAATTTTCGATCCGAAAAACGATTCGATATATATATATATATATATATATATATATAAGTTTAGTTGTATAGTCTTTGCAGCTGGAAATACTGAAAATGACTCCATTAATATTCAATACTATTTTATGAGGTTGTGTTCATAATGTATTGCTGTTTGGCGAAAGGCATAGTAGACTGTCTCTGTCAGATTGAGAGAGCAATCATCCAAATGGATTGGCAATAGGCCCCCAGGGCAGTAGTTCCTTTAGTGGCATTGATTTAACCTGATAAGCCCGCTTGTCTTATCAGTGATAACGTCGAATTGCTGCGATAACGTTTTTAAACCTTGATTGCAATTGAGACATCCAAAGCCGAGCCATGGTTTCAATCAATGGGTTATTTATGGTAAGCTGTCAATGTTCCGATCAAATAAGCTGATTGTGAAGCAATTACACGGGAGAATTCGCTGCTGTTACTTTCGAAATTAGTTTTCATAAACTTAGTTACGAAAATCAGTAAAGTGAGATAATGGACATTTTGGCATGTTGGCAGCTTCTTTCGGTATTGGGGTTAAATGGATTAGACCCATTTATTTCCGTCAAATGTTAAACAAGACATCATATTATCAAATGTTTTTGGTTTTATATAACAAATTTATTATATAATATTAAGAGTTTGGGGAAACTCTTAATTGCATCACTATGTCATCACTAGAAGATGCAATTCGCACCAGACGGGACTCTGGCCTAGGCTACACAGCTATGTATATCAGCCAGTACTTTACCAATTAAGATGAGGGTAACAACTAGATCCATGTTGTAAATTTTAAGCGTTAAATTAAATAATTATAATTATTATTTATTAATGTCCACTTTTTGCAACTCAGGCTAATTGGGACGGGCTATCTACAGGTTACCACCCTTTTCTAGCCAGGGTGGGATTTTAGGATGTTATTTAATGAATTTCGTCACTAAATATTCTCCTTTGCCCTGGCGAGAATCAAACTCGCCACTCTAGGTTTGCCTTAAATTAAATAGTTCAAACAGATATGCAGGAACTTCTTTCCCAAATATTTATAGGTGGAATATTATTAGGATAGATATTTGGAGGTTTTTGGGACGAGGGTATTTAACTATACCCAAGATAAAGACGTGTGAGATAAAAGACAAGGCGTGGTAAACGTAATGGAATATATTTATAACAAAACAAAAAAAAATGGTCTTACGCTACATTTGAGACTCCTTTAGCCACTGAATATTAAATTAAATTATTTATTAACGTCCACTTTTTGCAGCTAAGTCTAGTTTGGATGGGGTATCTACTGGTTACTACCCTTTTCTAGCAAGGGTGGGACTAAGGATTTTATTTAGTGAATTCATCACTAAATAAACTCCTATTGCCCACAGTATATAAAAAGCACTATAACCTAAACACAACCCGAATACCGTGCTTACTCTTCTTAACCTCGCTACAATATAGCAACTTCTCTATAGCAACGAGGTACTCGCTAACACATCAAAAGTCCGTCACGCAGGGGGTGCGTCAAGCAGATTTCCCACTTGAAGTTTTACAATAGAGAAATCTGCCTAATAACAACTGTAATAGAAAGATCAAACATTATTTAGGGCGTAATACTCCAGTAGCTAGCCCCGAAACACAGTTAACCTAACCTCTAAACCTAGAAGTTATGCCGAGCTCTCAAGTCTGAACATAGCCTACTGATAACAGAAAAATGCAATTATCTCGGTTAATATTCAAGATACAGAATAAATGTATATAACATTATTTATAGTAAATGTAACTGGAATAAGATTGATTCTATATAATTATTCGATCCGACTTATAGTAACGTAGATATTTCGAATTTTCGAGAATCCTCCCCTCTAAACCCCCCCTCTCCCACTGGTCCGATTTCAGCCATTAACAAACTTGATCTTTATTTTTGAATAAAACGTTTAAATATCGAGTTTGGTAACGATCAAACGAAAATTGCGACCGCTAGAGCGTTAACAGACAAATATATAGATAGATAGATAGATATTTATATATATATATATATATAGATATGTATATATATATATATATATATATATATAGATATATATATACAGTTTTGAACGGACCTCATTTTCGTCATCTACTAGGTAGGATCGATGGACATTTGAAGAAAAATTTCGAAAATTCCGTCAGGAGTACAACCTCAATAGCTGATTTCCCTTAAGGGAAATCTGCTAAAAGTCCGTCACGCAGGGGCTGCGTAAACTAAGCAGATATCCCACGTGAAGTTTTACAATAGAGAAATCTGCCTAATAACAACAGTAGTAGTAAGGAATCTCCAAACCTATTCTCGAGGGACGAACAGGTACGGAAACGGCCGCCCTAGCTCTCCGCGGAAAGTCCTTTACATAGCCGACTCCTACCGACCACACACACAATAAAAATGCAAATATCTCGGTTAATATTCAAGTTACAGAATAAATGTATAGAACAATATTTATAGTAAATTTAATTTGCAATAAGATTGGTTGGATTTCAGCCATTAATGAAATTGATCTGTCTTTTTACATAAAACGTTTAAATATCGAATTTGATAACGAACAAACAAAAATTGCGACCGCTAGAGCGTTAACAGACAAATATCTATCTATATATATATAAAATTGTAACCTCTGTCTGTACATTGATTTTTTTCGTGAAATTTCACGATAACTTTTCGTTTCACATGTCATAGACACCATAACTGCATTTTGTTTCTTTGGTGTCTGTTTGTTTGTTTGTTTGTTTGTTTGTTTGTTTGTTTGTTTATTTGTTTGTTTGTTTGTTACCTTTTCACGCATAAACGGCTGAACCGAATTTTATGAAACTTGGTATGTATATTACTACTAGCCCAACTTAGACTTTAGGCTATATTAATATTCTCTAAGACAAATAAGAGTGGGGGTTATAAGGGAGGCCTGAAATTAAAAATAGCGATATTTCGTTTCATATTGCTTTTTCAGCAAATATGTCTATAACAAAAGTTATTTATTTTGTAATTTAGAGTAACTTTTGTTATATGCACTTTTGCCGTATACGGAAGTATAAATGAGTTATACGCTAAAAACTATAGCGGGAGTCAACAATTTATTAGGCACAAAAGATTCAACCGAACTAAACCAAACTCGGTATGTGAATTAGTACTAACGCCTTCCTTATAATAAGCCATACTAAAATTTCTAGGGACGGGCAGGAGTGGGGGTTATATAGGAGGCCTGAAATTAAAAATAGCGATATTTCGTTTCCTATTGCTTATTCAGCAAATATGCCCATAACAAAAGTTGTTTATTTTGTTATTTACAGTAACTTTTGTTATATACACTTTTGCCGTATACGGAAGTATAAATGAGTTATACGCTAAAAACTATAGCGGGAGTCCACAATTTTATTTGGCACAAAAGACTCAACCGAACTAAACCAAACTCGGTATGTGAATTAGCACTAACGCCTTCCTTATAATAAGCCATACTAACATTTCTAGGAACGGGCAGGAGTGGGGGTTATAAGGAAGGCCTGAAATTAATAATAGTGGTATTTCGTTTCCTATTGCATTTTCGGCAAATATGCACATAACAAAAGTTGTTTATTTTGTTAATAAGAGAAACTTTTTTTATATACACTATTGTCGTATACCTATGTACAAATGAGTTATACGTTAAAACTTTAGCGGGCACTAACGGCTGAACCGAACTAAACAAAACTCGGTATGTAAATTAGCATTAATTTTTCCATGATTATAAGTTATATTAAAATTTTTAGGTTCGAACGGGAGGGGGGTTATAAGGGAGGCCTGAAATAAAAATTCACCATATTTACATGTATAAGAGACGGGAAAATATCGAAGACTGTGAAGCCTTATCGAACAAATAATTCTATTATTAGCAAATCCACGGGAAAGACGGGTATCAATCCTAAACACTTGGACGGGTAAATGTCAAAATATTGTGCAATGTAAAGCCTGCTAAAAAATACCATCACCATTCAGCCTCAAATGAATTCCCGGGCGAAGCCGGGTATCTGAGCTAGTATATATATAAAATTGTAACCTCTGTCTGTACATTGATTTTTTTCGCGAAATTTCACGATAACTTTTCGTTTCACATGTCATAGACACCATAACTGCATTTTGTTTCTTTCGTGTCTGTTTGTTTGTTTGTTTATTTGTTTGTTTGTTTGTTACCTTTTCACGCATAAACGGCTGAACCGAATTTTATGAAACTTGGTATGTATTATACTACTAGCCCAACTTAGAATTTAGGCTATATTAATATTCTCTAAGACGAACAGGAGTGGGGGTTATAAGGGAGGCCTGAAATTAAAAATAGCGATATTTCGATTCCTATTGGTTTTTCGGCAAATATAAACATAACAAAAGTTGTTTATTTTGTTATTTAGAGTAACTTTTGTTATATACACTTTTTCGTATACTGAATTATAAACGAGATATTCGCAAAAACCTATAATGAATGTGCAAAATTTTATTTGAGACGAAAGACCCAACCGAAATGAATGAAACTTGGTATGTGTATTAGCACTAACGCTTTCATTATAATAAGCCATACTAACATTTCTAGGGACGGGCAGGAGTGGGGGTTGTAAGGGAGGCCTGAATTTAAAATAGCGGTATTTCGTTTTCTATTCGTTTTTCGGCAAATATGAACCTAACAAAAGTTGTTTATTTTGTTATTTAGAGAAATTTGCTCAACACTTCTTTTCGATATGAACTACCAGGTACCTGACCTGAAAAAATTATGCCAAATATATGTCAATATTTTCTCCTTAATAATTCTAATCTATGCATAATGCACAGGAGACGGGAAATATGACAATATGCAGGTCAGTGAAGTCTTACATAAAAAAATAATTTTATTATTAACATATGCCAACAACGGGTATTAACCCTAAACACGGGTAAATGTCAAAATATTGTGCAAAGTAAAGCCTTGCCAAAAATATACCATCACCATTCAGCCTCAAATGAATTCCCGAGCGAAGCCGGGTATCTGAGCTAGTATATATATATATATATATATATATATATATATATATATATATATATATATACATACAAATTTGATTTGAACGGACCTCATTTTCGTCATCTCCGATCGATGGACATTTAAAGAAATTTTTCGAAAATCGCGTCATGAGTACGACCTCAATAGCTGTTTTCCCCTAAGGGAAATCTGCTAAAAGAAAGAGCCTACCCTATAGAAATAATAGAGAGTTGGTTAAAAAAATAAAATTAAAAAAAAAAGGCAGAAAAAGTTATAATTTATTCAAACCGTGGATTTATTCTCTTGTGAACATATCAGAGAACTTTATATGTAAATAACCGATGAGTGGAAGAGGGGTTACTGGAGGTAGAATACAAGAAAGTACGAATAACTCACTTACGACTGAGTTACGAAATAATACATAGAACAATAATTGTAGAGCAGCAATAGTTTAACAAGATTGGATATATAACGTTTTAAGATCCTACTCATAATAACGGAGAATTATGAATTTTCGAATCCTTCCCTCTATCCCACCCCCGGTTTCAGCCAATAGCAAATACGATAGTGTTGTATGAAACACACAGTTGAATATAGAGTATGGTATAGATAAAATAAACATTTTCGAACAGCGAACGAAAACTCACAATCTACGACGTCATTCAATTGATCACAACATATTTGTGTGTATCTCACAAAGTAAAAGTTGAATGAAAACCATATTTGGTATTTAACCATGGGATGAAGTAGTTCATGCTATGACAGCTTATTGTCGATATGATATGAGTAGAAATGGGTGTTTAAGCCGAAAACGAAATAAGTATTGAAAACTTACAAGAGATAATGATGGCCGGAGGGGACGGGGAAGAGGTGTCTGTTATGATCCTCCTTCCCGTCTTTCAGATTCCCAATTAAATTCAAACTCATAAGCTTCATAAATTTCATTTACACCGAGAAGGAACCTGTCTAATTAGTAACCTGCCTCCCCTTGGTTTTAACTTAGCCTGAAGATAATGTGATTACACCAATGAACCATACCAATGGCACGACTGCTTGCGAATAAATAATCCAAGACGAAGAACAAACCGCAGTTTTATCCTGTCAGTAATTATGTTAATTAAGTAATTGGGATGTAAAATAAGTTTGTAGCGAATTTCAACAGCGTTGTGACAAAATTTCAATTTAATCTTCTCTGTTTATAAAATCATGTTTACTTGGTAAATATTCCATATTGTAAAAAAGTCCGTCACGCAGGGGCTGCGTAAATTAAGCAGATTTTCCACGTGAAGTTATACAATAGAGAAATGTCCATACGAGAGCCGAACTGTTACGTAAACGGCCAAACTAGCTTTTGGCGGGAAACTCATTATTCCTTTAGCCGCCCACATTTAATAAAATAAAAATGCAAATATCTCGGTTAATATTCAAGATAGAGAATAAATGTATAGAACAATATTTATAGTAAATTCAATTTTCAATAAGGTTGGTTCTATACAATTTTTTGATCCGACGTATGGTAACGGAGATATTTCGAATTTTCGAAAATGCCCTCCCACTGGTCCGATTTCAGCCATTAATGAACTTATAAATATTATATATAAATGTTAATATTTTTTTCTGTGCGGGCCGCCAACAAATTATAATATTTAAATTGACCCGTTGATTAAAAAGTCCGTCACGCAGGGGCTGCGTAAACTAAGCAGATTTCCCATGTGAAGTTATACAATAGAGAAATCTCCATACTGGTACACACAACACCACCGTGATTAAATACAAACAGTAATGAGAAATCTTTCAGTTAATTAAAACAAATTCCCAACTGAAACGGCTTCTGAATTTTAAGAATAATTTATATTTTAATATCTCAAATTTTAGTAGTCAATTTTAGTAGTAGTTAGAACTAAAGAAGGGGGAGGGGCGGATGAACAGGACGTATTTGCATATATCTCACAAAGTAACGAAGGTAAGGTAAGATTAGAAACGACATGTAAGGATAGAAAAAGCTTCCACCCGAGTCGAGCAGTTACGAAAATAGCCGACCTAATCCGAACTATACCTGACCACAGACTTCATAAAAATGCAAATATCTCGGTTAATATACAGGATAGAGAATAAATGTATATATCAATATTTATTGTAAATTTAATTCGCAATAAGATTAGTTCTATACAATTTTTCGATCCGATGCATAATAACGGAGATATAATAACGGAGCATAATAACGGAGTTTCGTAACGATCAAACAAAAATTGCGATCGCTAGAGCGTTAACAGACAAATATATATATATATATATATATATATATATATATATATGTGGTGTGTTGTTCTTTTCGGAGCTTTGGTCAATGTTGGTGAAATGAATCATCAGCATTAATAACTGTAACATAATAGAATAATAATACTGTAGATACATAATAGAATAATAATACTGTAGAAACATAATAGAATAATAATACTGTAGATACATAATAGAATAATAATAATAATAATGCAACATAAGAATAGCTTTAATATAGGCATAACAATGATTTTAGTAACACACAGGAATGGTTGTTATAACATAATAAATATAATAATAAAAATAGCAACATAAATACAACATAGGAATAACTTTAACATAACACAACAATAATTATAATTTAAAATAACATAACAATGATTGTAATAGTGCATAGCAATAATTATTGTAAAATAATATAAGTTGCAATAACATAGTGGTAAGTGGCAATAACATAGATTTAACAAAACATAGCAATAATTAAAATAGTGCATAGCAATAACCATTGTAAAATAATATAAGAACCACAGTACAACAATTATAATATAGTTTAACAAAAAAATACACCATACTATAAATATATAAAACATACAAAAGGCTGTGACCCTGCTATGTAAACAAAACAAGGAAGGTTACTATAACCCTAGTCATAGTGCAATAAGAATGTATAATAATCTATAAATATATTTAGTCTTGGTAAGTAATAATAAGGAAAAAACACCCTTTTATAACAATGTATAACACCAATGTGCAATATTATAATGTAGATCTCAGTGGTAATCACTTCCCGCAATGCCCAGCATTTCACAGGAAATTAGTAAACTAAATTAACTCTATTAGCCTCCGTCTATTTCCGCTCTCGCATTAGAGCTATCAACACTCTTCTCCTTAAATTATTAATTCAAAATATTATTGTAATAATTTATCTACCTGATGGAATTAAATAATAGTGTTACCCTAAAAATAATTTCATTTATATTCTAAATTCAATGCCGTCCCTGCAACCTAAGTAATACTTTAAACAATCATATCGAGTTTAAGAGCATTTTGTCTTTTGTCATAATGACATTAACGTTTAATTGTTATGATAGTACATATTTGTTTCAATAACATGAAGATATCGGAATAAGATAGTATATAACCAAAATCAAAGAGTTTGATTCCCTACTACTTCCCCCATCACTCCTTGAGGAAATTCAGCACGATTTTTTTTTTTAAATAATACATTATACAAATTAAATAATGTAAATGCTCTTATAGTTTAAATTTCAATTGGAAATAAATAATAAAGTTATTTTCTAGGGAAAATAAATAAATGAGGCGAAGGGGGAGGGGGATTTATAATCTCACTAATCCGAATCATATTTAGTACTAAATAATCGAAATAGATAAGGCTAAAACATAACATCATTTGTCATAATATGCCTATATTAAAAACACTTAAATAAGTACTAATAACAAATTTATTTATATAAAATTTATAACTCCCACTCCCGTTCGAACCTAAATATTTTAATATAGCTTATAACCATGGGAGAATTAATGCTAATTGACATACCGAGTTTTGTTAAGTTCGGTTCAATCGTTAGCGCCCAATAAAATAGTTGACTCCCGCTTTAGTTTATAGTATATATCTCGTTTATACTTCGTTAAAAGTCAAAAATGAATATCACAAAAGTTACTCTAAATAACAAAATAAACAACTTTTGTTAGGTTCATATTTGCCGAAAAACGAATAGAAAACGAAATACCGCTATTTTAAATTCAGGACTCCCTTACAACCTCCACTCCTGCCCGTCCCTAGAAATGTTAGTATGGCTTATTATAATGAAAGCGTTAGTGCTAATACACATACCAAGTTTTATTCATTTCGGTTGGGTCTTTCGTCTCAAATAAAATTGTTCACATTCGTTATAGGTTTTTGCGTATATCTCGTTTATAATTCAGTATACGAAAAAGTGTATATAACAAAAGTTACTCTAAATAACAAAATAAACAACTTTTGTTATGTTTATATTTGCCGAAAAACCAATAGGAATCGAAATATCGCTATTTTTAATTTCAGGCTTCCCTTATAACCCCCACTCCTGTTCGTCTCAGAGGATATTAATATAGCCTATAGTCTAAGTTGGGTTAATAGTAATATACATACCAAGTTTCATAAAATTCGGTTCAGCCGTTTATGCGTGAAAAGGTAACAAACAAACAAACACGAAAGAAACAAAATGCAGTTATGGTGTCTATGACATGTGAAACGAAAAGTTATCGTGAAATTTCGCGAAAAAAATCAATGTACAGACAGAGGTTACAATTTTATATATATATATATATGTACTAGCTCAGATACCCGGCTTCGCTCGGGAATTCATATGAGGCTTAATGGTGATGGTATTTTTTTTTGGCAAGGCTTTACTTGGCACAATATTTTGACATTTACCCGTCCCAGTGTTTAGTATAAATACCCGTCATTTCTGTGGATTTGTTAATAATAAAATTATTTCTTTATGTAAGACTTCACTGTTCTACATATTGTCATATTTCCCGTTTCCTGTGCATTATGCATAGATTTGAATTAATAAGCACAAAATATGAACATACATTTGAATTAGTTTTTCCCGGTGAGGTACCTTGTAGTTCCAAATAATTGTTGAGCAAATTTCACTAAATAATAAAATAAACCACTTTGTTATGTGCATATTTGCCGAAACCCCAATAGGAGACGAAATATCACTATTTTTAATTTCAGGCCTCCCTTATAACCCCCACTCCTGCCCGTCCCTAGAAATGTTAGTAAAGCTTATTATAAGGAAGACGTTAGTGCTAATTCACATACCCAGTTTGGTTTAGTTCGGTTGAGTCTTTTGCGCCAAATAAAATTGTTGACTTCTGCTATCACTTTTTGGCGTATAACGCCTTTATAATTAGGTATACGACAAAAGTGTATATGACAAATGTTTCTCTAAATAACAAAATAAACCACTTTTGTTATGTGTATATTTGCCAAAAACCCAATAGGAAACGAAATATCACTATTTTTAATTTCAGGCCTCCCTTATAACCCCCACTCCTGCCCGTCCCTAGAAATGCTAGAATGGCTTATTATAAGGAAGACGTTAGTGCTAATTCACATACCCAGTTTGGTTTAGTTCTTTTTAAACGCCTTTATACTTAGGTATACGACAAAAGTGTATATCACAAAAGTTACTCTAAATAACAAATTAAACAACTTTTGTTATGTGCATAATTGCCGAAAATGCAATAGGAAACGAAATATCACTATTTTTAATTTCAGGCCTCCCTTATAACCCCCACTCCTGTTCGTCTCAGAGAATATTAACATAGCCTAAAGTCTAAGTTGGGTTAGTAGTAAAATACATACCAAGTTTCATAAAATCCGGTTCAGCCGTTTATGCGTGAAAAGGTAACAAAGAAACAAATAAAACTCGGTATGTATATTAGCACTAACGCTTTCATTATAACAAGCCATACCAACATTTCTAGGGACGGGCAGGAGTGGGGGTTGTAGGGGAGGCCTGAATTTAAAAATAGCGGTATTTCGTTTTCTATTAGTTTTTCGGCAAATTTGAACATAACAAAAGTTGTTTATTTTGTTATTAAGAGTAACTTTTGTTATATTCATTTTTATCTTTTAACAAAGTGTAAACGAGATATACACTATAAACTAAAGCGGGAGTCAACTATTTCATTGGGCGCTAACGATTAAACCGAACTAAAAAAAACTCGGTATGTCAATTAGCATTAATTCTTCCATGATTATAATCTCTTTTAAAATGTTTAGGTTAGAACGGGAGTGGGGGTTATAAGGGAGGCCTGAAATAAAAATTTGCGATATTTCATTGTCTATATGTTTTTCGACAAACATGCACATAACAAAAGTTGTTTACTTTGTTATTTAGATTAACTTTTTTTTTTTATACATTTCTCCAGTGTGTGGAGAAAGTAATTTGCGTAGAAATATTGATATGCTCAACAATTCATTCCAATTTGAACTGAGGTACCTCACCTGGCAAAATGAATTCAAATCATTGTTAATATTTTGTCCTTAATAACTGAAATCTATGCATAATGCACAGGAGACGGGAAATATGACAATTTGTAGGACAGTGAAGACATACATAAAAAATTAATTTTATTATTAACAAATGCCAACAACGGGTATTAACCCTAAACTCTGGGACGGGTAAATGTCAAAATATTGTGCAAATTAAAGCCTTGCCAAAAAAATACCATCACCATTCAGCCTCAAATGAATTCCCGGGCGAAGCCGGGTATCTGAGCTAGTATATATATATATATATATATATATATATATATATATATATATATATAGAGAGAGAGAGAGAGAGAGAGAGAGAGAGAATTTTGAACGGACCTCATTTTCGTCATCTCCTGGGTAGGATTGATGGACAATTGAAGAAATTGTTCGATACTCGCGTCATGAGTACGACTTCAATAGCTGATTTCCCTTAAGGGAAATCTGCTAAAAGGTTGCTCACCCCTGATGTAAGTGTTAAATTTGTTTGAAAAGATGTGTCTGTTGGAGGTGTTTCATGAAAGTCGTGATGTATGGGCTGTTGTCGTGTAGTAGTTCTGAGAGGTTGGTGGGTAAGTTCTTGACCGTTATTAGTCTGCAGTCTGTAAGTAAATGTTTAATAGTTTGTAATTTAAATTTCCTGATAAAATCATTGTTGAGGAATATATTGAAAACTTTATGTTCCGACTTCTAAGTTAAGTTAGCTACCGTCCTTCCTCCTGCCAGTAGCAGTAAAATATAAAACAGCACATATCGACAATATTCATTCCCATAATACAAAGGACTCATAAATATTCATTCCCGAAAATCATTAATTCAGTGGGTAAATCTTAACTTGCAATGACTGGCAAATCAACCGGCACTGGAGTATTTATACTTGTACATTTTATTAAATAAATAACATTTTCCTTAAGAAAATAAAGATGATTTCATCACCTTATCATCAAGAGAAAAATATGATAAAATTCTAATCAGGTGTTTACGTAATTTTAGAGAAATATGGCCTGGTGGTGGAAGCCGGAAGTAATTCGTTAAATGTATTAAACGTCGTTGAGAGTTGATATAAAAATGGTTTCCCGTGCAAATATAATAAATGCTTTCCAAGTAAGCCTCACTCCAGTCAATGATAGAAAAGCATAACATGACGCATAGTGGCAAAATTTATTCCCATGGATACTAATAAATATTTTGGAGGTCGAAAGTCAATATCGTTATATGTAGAATCGGATCGATGGTTTAAACCAGGTATGGGCACCTACTGACATGTTGTGGACCAAACTTAGTGTGCAAATACGTACGCGGACTGCTTTTAAAAGTAATGCGTTTTAAATTAATGTTCATACTTTTTTAACGATAGTTATCACACAGGAAACTATACGACAATGTAATTATAATACAATTTATTAAAATAACAAAATTAAATGAAACAAATAGGTACAACATTATAATTAAATCGTAAAATTTGGATTTATTACAAACAACGAAAGTTAAAATAGCGACACCGAAATCAATGAGACACTTGAGCTTGAATTTGGGAAACTAATCCATCGATGTTTGGTTTAATACCACTGATACAAAGACGTAAAGAATTGGTTGTCATTTCTGTTAGTGGAGACCGTCGTCACTGTCTGATGATCGAGTACAGTTGGCAAGTGCTTTCGATGCGATGGCATCATCTTCAAGCCGTCTAGAGTTGTACCGTAGTCTTGTACTACCAAAATTTGATTGATTGAGATAAAAATTATTCTGACTCATTATTAATTACAGTACTAGATATAGTAAATAGTTTTCAATAAAATTAATATGTTATATTCTGATATATTACAGGAATTGTTATTCATTCCGGTAAGAAGTTGGCAGATCAGTTTGTTTACATTTCAGACGCTTCCCATCAGGAGGTTTCCAATTATCCTTTGTATTTATTTACTTAATATTGACGGTGCTGTTGAGTTACCAGTATGTAGAAATATCTATTGCTAAACTTCAGGAGGGAAATTTGCCTAGTTTATGCAGCCCCTGCGTGACAGACTTTTTTTCTCCTACACTCGGGTCTTGGTTCCTTCAACTAGTACGGCAAAACTACGACTTCACCAGTTTTTCCCACAAGGCTAGCCACAATAATAATCCAGCAATTAAAGTAGATTGAGCTGGAGTTGGAAGTGCTCCAGTAAAGGTTGAAGGCCGAATAACACATTCTTAACTAAAGCTATACTTCTAAATCTTTTCGTTTCAATTGAAGAGATAGCAACAACGCAAATATTCATACTCATTCCAATTTATATTAGGTTCCTAAAATTTCCAAATTTTAATGAAAGGATGAGATTTCTCATATATTTCATAATATTCCTTGAAATAGGTTTGCGTGTAATTGCGTAAATCTACTAAATTTTCCTGTACTCTAGCACTTCATAATCACGTTGTTCCCCCTAATAAAGAAAAATTGCGCACACCTATGGTTTTCTATGCAGTGATTGGATAATGTAAGTAAGTTATAGGTCATTATCAGTAATTTACTACAGTATCATCGTAATCAAGGATCAAGATGGCAACCTACAGGCCACGGTACAGTCATGAACCTCAAGTCTAGCCGTTCTGAATAACAAAGGAAAATCCCTCCGAAACAATTATATGGAAAGGCAGTTAAAAGAGATACTCTGATTAGTACATATTTAGTCCTACAGAATTGTTAAAATATTTGTTTATGTTAACAGTATTAATCGTAAAAGTCCGCAACGCAGGGGCTGCGTAAACTAACCAGATTTCCCTTGGGAAGTTTAGTAATATATAAATCTACATACTGGTAACACAACACCACCTTGAATAATAAGTGAATAAATACAAACGGAAATAAGAAATGTTTCAGCTAATTTCAAATAAGTCTGCCCGCCTCACACCGGAAAGAAAAACAATTACTGAAATATATCAGAATATAACATATTAATTTTATTGAGAACTATTTACTATATCTAGTACTGTAATTAATAATGAGTCAGAATAATTGTTGTCTCAATCAATCAAATTTTTAGTCCAAAATCTTAAGAAGGAGAAGGGTCTCCAGGACATATTTGCATGTATCTCGTATAATAAAGGTCTCTTGAATATAATTTTTGGTATTTAAGCTTCGAATAATGTGATTTATTATGTAGCAGAGTATTGTTTATGTAACATGAGTAGAAGTGGCGGTTTGCTGAAGGCTGAAGACTGAAAAATGCAAATATCTCGATTAATATTCAAGATAGTGAATAAATGTATAAAACAATAATATAGTACATTTAATTGACAATAAGATTGGTTCTATACCATTTTTCGATCCGACGTAACGGAGATATTTCGAATTTTCGAAAATCCTCCTCTCTAAACCCCCCCCCCTCCCCCAGGCCCGATTTTAGCCTTTAACCCTTTCCACTCCAAGGCTTTAATTGAATTATAGTATCTTACGACTCTAGAATGTTTCATTCATTCGTGACTCAAACATTTCAGTAACAAAAATCCCTCCTGTTTTAAAATTTTCCGCAAAAAGAGGTATTACACCATGTCGAGTATCACTCGACAGTGGAGCTAGTGGAACAAAATCAGTGTCGAGTGACACTCGACATTGGAGTGGAAAGGGTTAACGGACTTGATCTTTCTTTTTAAATAAAACGACTAAATAGATCGGATCATTGGGAGGGGGAATTTTGAAAATTCGAAATATTTTCGTTACTATACGTCGGATCGAAAAATTGTATAGAACCAATCTTATTGCAAATTAAATTTACCATAACTATTGTTATATTATTATTATTATTATGTATTAATGTCCACGTTTTTGCAACTAAGGCTAACTGGGACGGGTTATCTACAGGTTACCACCCTTTTCTAGCCGGGTGGGACTTAGGATGTTATTTAATGAATTTCGTCATTAAATAATTTCCCTTGCCCAGGCGAGAATCGAACTCGCCACTCTAAGTTTACCATGTGAGATTAAAGTTAACGCTTTAAGGGTAAGGGTCCGGAGCGCCCCAGTGCCATGAAATCACAATTAGTCTTCGACTATTGTTATATACATTTATTCTCTATCTTGAATATTAACCGAGATATTTGCATTTTTATTACGTGCAACGGACGAGCTATGGTCGTTTAAAATTGTTCCCGCCGAAAGCTAGTTCGGCCGTTTCTGTAACTGTTCGGCGCTCATATGGAGATTTCTCTATTGTATAACTTTACGTGGGAAATCTGCTTAATTTACGCAGCCCCTGCGTGACGGACTTTTTTACAATATGGAAAATTTACCAAGTAAACATGATTTTATAAACAGGGAAGATTAAATTGAAATTTTGTCAAACGCTACAAACATATTTTACATCCCAATTACTTAATTAACATAATTACTGACAGGATATAACTGCGGTTTGTTCTTCGTCTTGGATTATTTATTCGCAAGCAGTCGCACCATTGGTATGGTTCATTGGTGTAATCACTTTATCTTCAGGCTAAGTTAAAACCAAGGGGAGGCAGGTTACTAGACAGGTTCCTTCTTGGAGTAAATGCAATTTATGAAGCTTATGAGTTTGAATTTAATTGGGAATCTGAAAGACGGGAAGGAGGATCATAACAGACACCTCTTCCCCCGTCCCCTCCGGCCATCATTATCTCTTAAAGTTTTCAATACCTATTGCGTTCTCGGCTTTCAGTAATCACCCACTCCTACTCATATCATATCAACAATAAGCTGTCATATCATATCAACAATAAGCTGTCATATCATATCATCAATAAGCTGTCATATCATATCAACAATAAGCTGTCATATCATATCAACAGTAAGCTGTCATATCATATCAGCAGTAAGCTGTCACATCATATCAACAATAAGCTGTCATATCATATCAACAATAAGCTGTCATATCATATCAACATTAAGCTGTCACATCATATCAACAGTAAGCTGTCACATCATATCAACAATAAGCTGTCACATCATATCAACAATAAGCTGTCACATCATATCAACAATAAGCTGTCACATCATATCAACAATAAGCTGTCACATCATATCAACAATAAGCTGTCACATCATATCAACAATAAGCTGTCACATCATATCAACAATAAGCTGTCACATCATATCAACAATAAGCTGTCACATCATATCAACAATAAGCTGTCACATCATATCAACAATAAGCTGTCACATCATATCAACATATGGTTTTCATTCAACTTTTACTTTGTGAGATACATTCAAATATGTTGTGATCAATTGAATGACGCCGTCAATTGTGAGTTTTCGTTCGTTGTTTGAAAATGTTTATATTATCTATACCATACTCTATATTCAACTGTGTGTTTCATACAACACTATCGTATTTGCTATTGGCTGAAACCGGGGGTGGGATAGTGGGAAGGATTCAAAATTCTCCGTTATTATGAGTCGGATCTTGAAACGTTATAGATCCAATCTTGTTAAACTATTGCTGCTCTACAATTATTGTTCTATGTATTATTTCGTAACTCAGTCGTAACTGAGTGATTCGTACTCCTTTGTGTTCTACCTCCAGTAACCCGTCCCCCGTCCCTTCTACTCATCGGTCAATTACATATAAAGTTCTCTGATATGATCACAAGAGTGTTATTCCAAGCATATGGAATATCTGTTTTGTTTATGCAGCCCCCGTGTGGCGGACTCAATGTTTCTAATTTTAATTCACCAGCTAGTATAATTGTTTCTTCATTATCCTCCCTTCATTGTCAAATGAAATTCGTCTTTTTATTATTATTATGATTAGCATTAATATGATATGGGCAATCAACAACTAGGTTATTATGCCCTTTCGACCTTTCTTATTATTTACATTTATGTCACCAAACAAATCCTCAGTTAATTGAAAAATATCGGTTTTAAATTTATTTTCCACGTTTTCTGGTTTGAATGAATGATTACTTTTTCTGCCTTTTTGTTTTTTATCCTACTCTCTATTATTTCTATACGCTAACTTCTTTATTTTTAAATTAATGTTTGTTTATTTTCACCTCCTTAAAATATTGAGGGTGCCCTCTTATGCAAGAGGGAATGAGCACTTCATAACAGTTAATAAACAATATGAAATTAAATTTAATAAACAGATTATTTTAGTTAACACTTAAAAATTATCATTGGGATTTTATAAATTAATGTTATTACTTGTTGAAAAGGAATGACCCCTGAATTGGTGGTACGTAAGCCATGAAACACGGATAGGGGGGGGGAGAGGTGGATTTATGTGCTGGTGACCCTTGACACTAAACTGATGCATTTATCTTACATAAATTTCTTAATATATATATTCATATTCTTTTTCATAAATTGTTTTGAAAAATATTTTCATTTTCATGCAGAAGCATCAGAGACTGTATCTTTGAAGATTCATTTACCATTTTACTTAATATTGTGCTATGCGCCTGACAACTCTCATCTTTTGATACTAGAATGTCTGCTTCGTGCAAGGATGGTAAAAAGGCAATTCTTTCCTTCAACTTCATATGTATGCCGAAATGTATGAGGGGGAGTTTCTGTTTGACGTATGAGTTTCTGTTTGAGACTTAAAAGAAATTGATGGGTACGAATTGTTAGTACTTCAAACAATTTATTTAGCGCTTATCACTTTCAATGTTCATCGTCATTCAGCTGGGACGCGATACTGTTTGTAAGTGATAAATTATTTCCGTGTTAATTAATCATGATTATTGCATCCCATAAAAGTTTTCCTTCACTCCCAACCATAAAACATTCCAGATTTTTGTCCGGCTTCCTATTTACCTTAGGAAGTACATCATATCTATTCTAGGATTAAAAAAGCTAGATAAACATCACTGGGAACGAAATTTTCTTAATGCGTTCAACCGTCATGAGAAATATGACTTCCTCATTATTAAGGGATTTTAAATTAATTATGACAATGATTTTTTAGATATATTACGATCATATGATATAATGTCACCTTATTAAACATTCTAAAGGTAACATTGATACAAGAACAACAATTTTGTCTCAATTACAAACATTTTTATTTTGATAATTCTTGATTAATATAAATTTTATTCCATGGATCTTAGCCGACGTTGGCTGTCATTTCGTAGCATCTGTTCCTACATTAAGCTCTGTTATATTTCCGTAGGTCTCCCAAGGTAACGATAGTCGATAGCTGGGCTGTAGTGTCTGCAACATACGAGTAGATTCGATTTATCGATAACGTCGAAAGCAGACAATCGATTGTTTACTTTTCTTTCATTTTCAAAGGGACCATAAATGTTAGCAAATTGATAGCAAACTAAGCATTTTATTAAAAATAATTCAGGACATGACCTAACTGTGCAATGAAATATTCCACGAGAATCCCTGAAAAGAAAAACACCGTCATAAAGTCCCCGGGGGTTTACTGATGGCCTCAAACTAAAATATGGAAATAACTTGGTTAATATTCAATTTAGAGAAAACATGTAAATAACAACATTTATAGAACGCTACATTTCCAATATGATTGATTGTATATACTTTTTCAATCGCATAACCACGGAAATATTTCGAATTTTCTCATCCTCTAAACCCCCCCCCCCTTGTCCGAGTTCAGCCGTTAACAAATTTGATCTTTATTTTTACATAAAACGTTTAAATATCGAGTTTGGTGGTCCATGGAAACAAGAAACACCAATGTCTGTATTCAATGAAAAACATTGCCAATTTATGTATAACCTGATAAATGTACGTACAAACGTATGCCCATAACATCTTGAAAACTGTTCTCATGACAGTTTAAATGTTTAAGAATAAAATTTATTTTTCATGTAATACTTAATACAATATAATATATTTATGTAAAAAAATAAAGAAAAAAAGTCGTTTGAAACTTGTTCATTTTATACACATTTAAAGAAATCATGCCCACAAAAAATCAGCCATAACCAAATACGAGTATTTAAAACATGTAAATCTTATATCATGCAGGTTTATATGTATATGGTGCAAGCTGAAGGTAAAAATAAGTGCAGGTTCGAACCCAGGCAAGAGTAAATGAGAATTTTAGTTCACTAGATCCCTAACAGAGTGCACTAGTGTCGCTATGCTTTTGGACCAGCTGAAGCCTAAAGAGTATTTACGTTGACACACGGTAAACCTAGAGTGTCGAGTTCGATTCCCTCCTGTGTTATAATTGGAATTTATTTAGTGGCGAACTCATTAAATAAAATCCTTAGTCCCACCCTGGCTAGAAAAGGGTCGTCACCTGTAGATACCTTGTCCCTATTAACTATAGAAGCTGAAAGTTGACGTTAATAGATAGCATAATAAATAATTTCACCAAAGAAATTATTTGGCAACTACTCTATAGACTTAGCTTATTTAACCAATATAGGTAAACCAATTGGTGCTGTGAGTGATGTTGTAGAATGGTGCTGACAATCAGTATGTAACCTGCGCCGCGGCGTTATGAATGGAATTAGGTCAGTGCCATATTTATTGAGCCTACTGGAAGGTATCGATAATTGATCAGTATTATCTTGATTGCCAATTGAGCACAGTGTCGTGTCTCTTTTTTTGTCGCCATAAGCGTGTCCCGGGTGGTATTGGCTTAGCTGTTGTTGGAAATAGTCGTGAATGGCTGCATTGTGTTCATATACCAGCTGTTTTGGGTTGTCAGCTGCTTATGAGGGCACAATGGAATTATTTATTCGTCCTTTCGCTTATTAAGGTCGTTGTCATGGCTACGGCTCTTATAAGGGATGCTAAAAGCTTACGATACGTATACATGTATAGATACATTTCAACCTACAGGTTTTGGGGTTAAACGGATATAACTAATCTCTAGGAAGATAGTTAACATGGCCCAGTAGTTTTAACTGAGGATAGTTGGGTATCGGCTACAGAAGTGTTCACACAAAAGTTGAGTATATTTTTAATGCTTGCAGTTTGGGACATCTTTTTCTAAGTCATTTAAACAATTAATATTAAATGTAAAAACTTTGTAAAAATGAATTTAATATTATATACTGTGCAAACAAACAATTGGCTGGAGTTACTGAATCAATGGAGCTCAATAAAGTCTCTGGATAAGAGGATTAAAATGCTAAAAACGTTAAAATGTGCCCATCTGCTGCGGTCGGTGCAAAGCTTCATCGCATTTTTCTCTTTATGTAATTTGTGTTCTTCTCTGTGTAGATCGTTTGCGTGTACAGTCTTAGATTTATCTGGGTCTGTGTGTTTGGGATCATAGATATATCTGGGTCTGTGTGTTTGGGATCATAGATTTATCTGGGTCTGTGTGTTTGCAAGCATAGATTTATCTAGGTCTGTGTGTTTGGGATAATAGATTTATTTGGGTCTGTGTGTTTGGGACCATAGATTTATCTGGGTCTGTGTGTTTGGGATCATAGATTTATCTTGGTCTGTGTGTTTCCAGGCATAGATTTATTAGGTCTGTGTGTTTGGGATAATAGATTTGTCTGGGTCTGTGTGTTTGGGATAATAGATTTCTCTGGGTCTGTGTGTTTGGGATAATAGATTTGTCTGGGTCTGTGTGTTTGCAGTCATAGATTTATCTGGGTCTGTGTGTATGGGATCATAGATTTATCTGGGTCTGTGTGTTTCCAGGCATAGATTTATTAGGTCTGTGTGTTTCGGATAATAGATTTGTCTGGGTCTGTGTGTTTGGGATAATAGATTTGTCTGGGTCTGTGTGTTTGCAGTCATAGATTTATCTGGGTCTGTGTGTTTGCAGTCATAGATTTATCTGGGTCTGTGTGTTTGCAGTCATAGATTTATCTGGGTCTGTGTGTTTGCAGTCATAGATTTATCTGGGTCTGTGTGTTTGGGATCATAGATTTATCTGGGTCTGTGTGTTTGGGATCATAGATTTATCTGGGTCTGTGTGTTTGCAGTCATAGATTTATCTGGGTCTGTATGTTTGCAGTCATAGATTTATCTGGGTCTGGGTATCCGGTCTTAGATTTAGCTAGGTCTGTGTGTTTGGGATCATAGATTTATCTGGGTCTGTGTGTCTGGGATCATAGATTTATCTGGGTCTGTGTGTTTGCAGGCATAGATTTATCTGGGTCTGTGTGTTTGGGATCATAGATTTATCTGGGTCTGTGTGTTTGCAGTCATAGATTTATCTGGGTCTGTATGTTTGCAGTCAAAGATTTATCTGCGTCTGGGTATGCGGTCAAAGATTTATCTGGGTCTGTGTGTTTGGGATCATAGATTTATCTGGGTCTGTGTGTTTGCAGTCATAGATTTATCTGGGTCTGTGTGTTTGCGGTCATAGATTTATCTTGGTCTGTGTGTTTGCGGTCACAGATTTATCTGGGTCTGTGTGTTTGGGATCATAGATTTATCTGGGTCTGTGTGTTTGCAGTCATAGATTTATCTGGGTCTGTGTGTTTGCGGTCATAGATTTATCTTGGTCTGTGTGTTTGCGGTCACAGATTTATCTGGGTCTATACATTGATTGTATATGTTACTTTGCTATCTTCCCTTAAGCAATGATTCAGTTTCTAACATTTTTCAGACTGAATCAACTATTTGACTTGGTTCACGCTGTTCTCCCTCCTATAAATCCTTTTCCTAATTGCACTTCTTCTTTTTCCACTGACATTTCCAATGTTATGGATACGAGGCTTGGCAATGATTATACTCGTATTTTCTCTGTTGACGGCATCTTCGAAGGCCAGTCAGTTAGTATCCCCTTCAAAACATTCTTACAAGAATGTAAGAATAGGTTGGTGTGGGTTTCTTTTGAATGCCAAACTCTGATTTTATTTATATTCTTTAACTGTGCTTTGCCAGAATATACTTAAATATTTTTTTCTAAGTTTTTTTTTTTTTAATTAGATAAAATAATTCATGTCTTCTATTATATTCTCAACCATTAATTGAAATAAATATTTCATTTCAATAAGATAAATTTTTTGCTGACATCACCGAAACTTTAAACTTGCTCATTCACAAAAAGCAGGTTCTCTTGAAGGAGTTTGGCCTTCTTCCATTCAAACTTTTTAATTGCATTCTATTAACATTGGACCACTGGACCTTTATAAGATGGAACTTTATTTAAATGATCTTCTAAACTTTTATATTGGGAACTTAAAAAAAAAGTTTTAAGAGTTCTCCTCGTTATTGCAAAATTAATACTTATACAATTTTTTCTTTACAGAAAATATTTTGACCTTTCTTCTGCTGAAAGTTACTTCGTTAGTAGGGAACACAGAAAGAACATTTCGGGTTTTTTTTTTTGGAATTTTCATCTTGTTAAAGTTCCTAAGGGAGTTTATTCCTAATTCTAATCTTATGCTCTTTCTTCAACTTCATTTTTATCCCCACTTCGTTACCGAAATGCCACCTGAAGTGATGGTCGAATTTTGAATTTATCTTTCTGACTAAGTTCCAAGAAGAAAAATGAGCTAATGAGTTTCTGTGCGCGATGCTTCAGAAAATTACTTCCAACCATATCTAAAAAGTATTATTTCCTACAAACTTGTTTGTATGTTTCTTTCATTTTTGTATCTCAGTTACTCCCAGATGTTAGTGTATTTTAGTTTACATCTTTAGTATATCCTCATTCTTACTTACCTGGTTTTCACTATAGTCTTATGCTTATCCTAAAAGCTAAATTATGTTAAATTTGGCCCGTTACAAAGATTGAAACATAGATTAGAATTAGCAATGAAATTAAAACCGTGGAATAAAAAAAACAAAAAAAAAAAAACATTAGCCTGATTCTTGAAAACAAGTTTTAAAAAAGTACTTTTGTGAAAAGCGAAGAAGTTTTTGCTATTACTTAGATACTTTGGTTGCGCCACTGTGTGTAATACGATGTGCTTATATAGTATTTTAAAATGAAGGCATCTGGTTGAAAAGAAAATTGATTACTTTTCTGTCTGACCAGGATGTCAGAAGAAAAACTTTCAATACGTTACACGATTTCTTCAAGAAGTTTAATAACAGTAAAAGCATTACTTTTCTAAATGAATATTACTACCTTCTTTATATAACTTTGGTTTACTTGAGATGTCTATGAGATACACTGGATGTTATTTATTTTCTTCTTCAACATCTTTACTTCAAAATAAACTTTTTATTTGTTCGTCGTGAGCGCCCCTCTTCCCCTCCAGTAGTAAAGAATATATAAATGTCCAAACATATTTCAGCCTTATAAATATTATTATTACTTGATCTGAAGCAAATACTTATAATTTTAATTTAAATGGAAGAAGAATAGCTAAATCATCATTTCTAAATGGAAACAATAATTACTGTTTTGCGAAGATTGTTTGAATTTAAATAGTCTGGCGGAGAGTTTGGATGGCTGGATGAAGTGGTTTGTTAAGTTTCATTGTTTTGGGAGTTTTTGTCTGCCAATGCAACACAAAAAACAATAACTTTTAGTCGGTTTGTGTTATTTCAGTTACCGTATAAGTTAGACTGTGAATGGATACCCTTTTTTCTTCGTTTTAGTCCTTCAAATGATAAAATTTAGTCTCTATAGTTTCACCCCGAAAGTTGTTCACCGGTATTGAGGTTACACAGATACCGTGTTTTTAGCAGATTTCCCTTAAGGGAAATCAGCTATTGAGGTCGTACTCATGACGCGAGTTTCGAAAAATTTCTTCAAATGTCCATCGATCCTACCCAGGAGATGACGAAAATGAGGTCCGTTCAAAATTATATATATATATATATATATATATATATATATATATGTTTGTCTGTTAACGCTCTAGCGGTCGCAATTTTCATTTAATCGTTACCAAACTCGATATTTAAACGTTTTATGCACAAATAAAGATCAAGTTCGTTAATGGCTGAAATCGGACCAGTGGGAGGGGAGGATTTTCGAAAATTCGAAATATATCCGTTACTATACGTCGGATCGAAAAAGTATATAGAATCAATCTTATTGCAAAGTAAATTTACTATAAATAATGTTATAACATTTATTCTGTATCTTGAATATTAACCGAGATATTTGCATTTTTCTGTTTTCAGCTTCTGAGATGAGATCGGCTAACTTCGGGTCTAGTCGTGAGTTTTCGTCAAGAGCTAGTTGGGGCCGTTCCCGTAACTGTTTGAGTCTCTATTCTGAAATTTCTCTATTGTAAAACTTCACGTGGGAAATCTGCTTAGTTTACGCAGTCCCTGCGTGACGGACTTTTTGAAACCTTTCTTGACATAACAATATCAACTAAACAGATAACTATATATATATATATATATATATATATATATATATATATGTATATGTATATATAAAATGTTTCACGTAAAATTAAAGATACGAGTTTGTTGACGTCCGAAGTTACCACTAAGAGTGCATTTGAAAAAGTAATAAATATATAAATATAAATATCTTCATTGGTATGCTAATTGGTAACACATCTACTCAGCTACTCCAAAAACACGTTTCATATTATTTTATAAATTCTTTCTCTTAGTCACCTGAAGCTAAACAAATTTTGTTTTTGTCATATCTGTCGGTGAAGTCTGTCGTTAATGGCTAATGATCAAGTACGTCTGGCAAGCGCTTTCGATGCGACGGCACCATCTTCAAGCCGTCTAGAGTTGTACTCACTTTTCTTTTTTTTTTGCTTAGGGTTCTTTCTTGAAGAAAAAACATTGTAAAGACTGTGAGATAAGGTCATCAGATTAGTGTATTTAGTACCCAAGGAATTTGTTTAAACTGCCCTCTATGTGACTGACGGATGGTTGTATGTATAGAGGTGTGACTACTACACTTTGACGTTTTTTTTAAAAATAAATAAATGAAGTTCACGAAATATTGGCCTAAAAAAAATGATGCTATAAATATAAACAAAAAAGCAAAATAAGCTGCCCTCTTTCTGAGGGCACCACTATAGTCAGCCTCCTAAGCTGCCAGTTTCTTGGTAATGTTTTTTTTTTTAATTTTGTTCATATGTTATATGCAAACTTGGAGTCTTATATATTAAATTGTGGAAATTGGGAAGGTATTTCAGGCGAGAGTGCAGTTTATATTTCATCTTTATGTTTTATATTAATGATGATTGATCATTCTCATCGACTATTTTAGGTTTTATGTTGACAGTTCCTTCAGTACATCTTTTACCAGCCCATATTCTATTAATATCTTCGCTACTTTTTGATGGAGGACTCCTCTTGAGCAGAACAATAGCCCCTTAACCATCCAGTCTTGGATTTTGTATTTTCCTTCCTGGGACAGACCGAACTGGCACTAGATTCACGTTCATCTTCACCGCTGTTGTCCATTCTGATGAAAACAGCCCTTTTATATCAGAAATCCATGAATTACTAGGATGCCTGTCCTTGAACGTTTCTACGCCTTTTGCTTTAGCTGGTAAAGGATATATGGCGTAGTTCTTGTCGCAAGTTTCTGGCGCTGATATTTTCATTCTTTTCTTTTGTAAAATCGAGGGCGTTTAAGCAGTCCGATATTTCAGTAGTGAAATCTCGAATTTGAAGTAAATATGGATTCATGGCTGTCATAGGCGCCACACATACATTAAAATGTTGCAAGAAAGCCTCCCAATATGCTTTAAATTGTCCCAATCCTCGTAACTTTTAGTGATGTTTGAAACGTACAGTTAGGAGTATCCGATGGCAGACTTTTTTCTTTTTCACAAATTCTAATTATTTTATCAATTAAAAAAAAAAAAAGACAGCTTGAGGTATTTTATTGGTGCGCACTGTAGAGGGTAAACCATTATAGGTCATATACTCGTATATATTGGTTTATTATATTTAACTTTTGGTCTGGCTTGAGCAAGTTGGAGGATGACTGCTTATTTAGTTTTTCAACCAGCGTTCTTGTGAGTT